>JAODJU010000043.1:13021605-13035304 GCA_026776725.1 Gnathonemus echidnorhynchus
ACTATTTTTAGCGGTAACTATCACGTGACCGAAGTTTTTTATTTTTTCTGTGCAGCCCGCGGACCGGTACCACATGACCCGCGGCCCGGGGGTTGGGGGCCACTGCTGTAAACTGCACTTGTGTAATCCTGTGTTGTTTCTGTCCTTTTGTTTTTTGTGCACCTTGGTCGTGGAGGAACAATGTTTTGTTTCACTATATACTGTGTATATGGCTGAAATGACCAATAAACCTACTTAACTTGACTTTTTTGGGGGGGGCTAAAAAATACCCTAAAGTAGGTCTAACAACACCCCTACTTACACCTATATTTCATATTTGTGATAAATAAATTATTTTTCATTTTTATTATGGCATCCCTTATTTAAAATTCATTGAGAAAAGAGAGAGGTGTTTCAGAGATGTCTGAAAAAGAAATGTTGTGTGTATTAAGGTGTTTCTCAACAGAAAGTTTTAAAAATAGTTGTTCTTCTTCTCAAAGTTTGTGCTGCAAATAGTATCTTACTGATTTCACGTTTCCTGTTACACTGTTTCTCTGAATGAACTGGTTCCGCAGGTTTCCCCCATAGCAACTGGAGCCAATCCCAGGAGATGAAGACGTCTGTCCCTCTCAGCGTGGGTGACAGTAGGAGAGCTCAGTCCTTCCAGCTCGAGGGGCAGCCCAGCCACAGCAGTGTGGTGAGAGAGGTTGCCTGTCAAAAACTGATTAAAAACCTTTGTGATGTAGAGATTCTAGAATGTGGAGTCAAAGTCAAGTCAAAGTATCTTCATTATCTGTTACCAGTTAGGAGGCGCTGAAGATGTTTGTCTGTGCAAAAATGTTGTCTTCTGTTTGATGCTGGAGGCTGACAACTGGTCCCTCTTTTCTGCAGCTGGTACCACCCCCGCGAAAACAGGCCCAGGGGAAGTCAGGGCTGCTGGGACACAGCCTGGGTGAATGTAGGCTCTCCTCTAAGTAGTCATCTCTTCCAGTCCTCCTCAATTATTTCTGATCATTTTATTTTATGTAGTTCTCACCCCTAGTCCTAATGGACCCCTGAATGCACAGGTCTTATGTGTGTCTGAGTTTTTTAGAGCTGATCAGACTGCAGTCAAAGAAATAGAGACAAAGCTGTACCTGTAGATCATGCAGATTCTTCAAGGGCTCATTGGATGTCACAAATACAGCTTTGTAAACTGAGTCCAACGATTTTCGCAGCCGTCTCATCCTACA
This sequence comes from Gnathonemus echidnorhynchus, assembly GCA_026776725.1. Taxonomy (NCBI): domain Eukaryota; kingdom Metazoa; phylum Chordata; class Actinopteri; order Osteoglossiformes; family Mormyridae; genus Gnathonemus; species Gnathonemus echidnorhynchus. Next base: position 13,022,817 of record JAODJU010000043.1, read on the forward strand.
TTTACACTTTCAATTAATTTATTGTGAGACAGTTAATACGTTTTTCAAATTCCACTATTACTTTGTGTGTGTAATGCTGCTTTGCATTTGAAGTCAAAATAAATAACATGATACAAAAGAAAGTAAAATGTTTATTATATTCTAGTCTTATAAAACATGCTGAGATGTTATTTTAAGTAACAGATTTTCGATATTTGTGAGGATTGACGTTTTTCCACCTCCTTAGACAACCTCTGCCTGAGCTCTGCCAGTTCACGACACAGCATGTTTGGCCCCTTGCGAGAATCACACGACCAGGAAGAGCTTATGTCGTCTAGCAGCCGGGGGTAAGACTCATTTTACTTGACTTGACTGTGGAAATATGGGTTATATTTTAATATAAACACAGAGCAAAAAGGTTGTTTCCATCCCCTGAAATCTTTTCGACAGTATCTCCAGTTTGTGAGTTGGGTATTTCACTAAATTGCATCATACAACAAAAGAAACAGCAGTTCTGAATTACAAAAGTCACGATGTATTGTAGAGTAAAAATAGCTTTGCTACTGTTTTATTTCCTGAATTCCAGATACTGCTTGCTTTAAAAATATCCAGTTGTGTATTTTACTAAGAGCTTCACTGACTTTGACAGGGAATTCCTGCTGATTATATAGCAGTGTATTTTACTAACAATCTCTTCACATGCAGTTTTGTCCTAGTTTGCAAGTGAGAATCGTTAAAACCTCTTTTAATACATACCTGTCAATAATGATTTAAGTCGTATCACGCAGTAGTGAAAATTGGTAGTTCTTCGAACTGTCTCCAGGCACGTCTTTGGGATTTTGTTTTGTAGGATTTCCACAGGGGGGCGCCATTTCTCTGCAATGACCTCCACAGAGTCAGCGTTCCACTCCCATTTCAACCTCAGCATCAAATCAGAGCGGCTCTCACCTGAGCTCAGCTTCTCTCCACACCACACTCGCTACCCCAATTCGGTGGCTGGGGGTGTCGCCCCCAAAGGAGTGGCTCAGTCGAGCTCTCACATGCGAGAGAAACCCGGATTCCCCGAGCAGCAGCTACAGGTCGTAGGACCTTGTCCTGCACACAAGGAGTTTCCAAGCGCTGCCTGTCTGAAATAACCTCTCTACTGCCAGGCTTTCTAACTGATGCCGCGGTTACATTATCGTTCTCTGGAGATCGGATTAAGGGAACTTTTATATACACTTTCGCTTTTAAAGTGCTTTTAAATTGTTCTGTGCTGTACTTGCCGCATGATATTGTATAAACATTTATAAATATATCATTTTATTAAGTGTAACTGAGCAATTTTAATAATGGATTTTGGAGACATTGTTTTTACTTGACTAATTAAATATAATGTTTGCTATTATGCATATTGTTTTGTTTTTTTTTGTCTATTTTTCTATAATTTTGCTTTCTATAGTCACACATCTGCATAAAAGCCCACAAGACATCACCGGCCCCATTTACGGTCCCACCGCCAATGCTAATGGTTATGCTAATTCTACGCAGATCAAAAGTTTGCCTTTCATTAATGATTCCTTTATTCTTGCTGACAAAAGAGACATCTAAAGGAACAGCCTGGGAAAGTTTAACAGCTCAGTGTGGCGGTATGGCGGTGTCTTATTAACTATAAGTAATGCACGGGCAGGATAAAACATTCGCACAAGCGGCCCCACTGCCTGCTCTCCTGCGACAATGACGCTGTTTTTTTGCTTAGATGAAATTCGCTTTGGTTTTGCGCGCGTAATTTTTAAACACAAGCGCATTAAACGTTTAATTACATAAATCAAGTAACACAATACTAGATTTTAATAAAGTATATATTTATTAATTATTATATTATGACATTTTTTCCACACATGCGCGCACATTCATCTTCCTAACGTGTCCTGTAAATTATTCCCTTTCACACATGGGTGAACATCGTTTTCTCTCTCCAAATAGAAAGGAACTGGGGGGGCCGATATCGGGGCCCCTCCCCTGAGAGCCGCGCCGGTCTGCGATGCTCCACCGTCCCTATAGCAACAGACTGGGCCTCCGAGCAGACGCACTTAATTAATGTAATTATATAGATATGTCAGTCCCGTCACCTTCAAGTTCACGAAGCCAGACGCTCTTCTCAGACACGTCGGGAGCCTCTCGATATTGTGAGAGATTTCAGCGTGTCTGCCTGGGGGAGCGCTACAATATGCTGGGAGGAGCGACAGCAGAGACGCGCACGCTACTTACAAACAGCTGTTCCAGCCCCTTTGTTAAGAGCCCGAGCCTCTCATGGAAATTTCTCCAGTTCCCACGATTAAAAAAAGGTGGGACACCCTCGAATTATGGTCTCAACCCAGAAAGCACGATTGTGCGTTATATTTATTGTTTGCCAGTATTATAACCTAAAACAAAAAGACGGTACTTTTCATACCGCTGTCCGCGGTAATCCCGCTATTTCGCGCAAATTAATCTAACGATTTCTTTAGTGATTTGTATGAATTTTCTTAGCATTTGCTGAAAACTCAAAAGTATCAACGTTTTTTTTCTTGGATCAAACAAAAGGCGCCTCCGTTTGTCGTCCTTGTTGACGTGTGTTTTACTTTGAAATATTTAACTTTAGTATGTGTCATAAAGAATGTAGAGTGTTTTGCCAAATTACACGGACTGCCAAAATAGATGTGGAGAATTCTATTCGAAAGTCAAGTTGTAATCAAATATATTTAAATGTATAACTTTCCTTAATTGTCAGGATGACTGTAGACATTTAAATAATTCAATGATTTCTGGCCCAGTACTGGAAATCCCAATGGGCTTAGAGGTTCAAAAATAAAATTAATACATGAGTCTGAAATTGAGAGGCTCTCCAGATAATGGAAAATGATATTTGGGTGTCACTGGAGTGGTGTAGAGGTCACCATAACCCTGGCATTACTGATGAAGGCTTTTGCAGTGAATAGTATTCAGTGACTTTTAAAGGTCTCCAAATGCAGTGCTCCAGAGTTCATTAAGCAGCCACTCTCACTGACCTGCATTCCGAGAGCCAAAGGTCACCATGTCACCGGACCACCTTGGCAGCAATGGAACTCGATTCTGTCAAAAAAAGGGGGCTTTTGTGCTTCCTTTACGATCTCGTTCTGTGTGTTTGGAGAACAGCCAGCAACTAATTGTGTGTTTGTGTACTGCCAGTCAGTTTCTGACACTAGTCAGGGAACACATCCTGAACTGAAACAGAAAGGCATGGTTTCTGTGGTTCGGAGAAACTAAAACCAGAAATGAATCCAGCAGCAGACACAAGGCAACAACAAAGAAACACCGGAAACATTTACCCACATGTAGGAAAATTACTTAGATCCCTGGAGAGACTGGGAGTCCCTCCTAACAGATAGAGGAGAGACTGACGACAGAAACAAAGGCTCTTTTTCTCCCTCATTAGGTTTACTAAGCTCTGCAGCTTTCATTCTCAAAAAAAAGTATATTTCAGACAACACACCCTCACATGTCTGGTTCTGTTGGATTGAACTGTGCATAGGGATGAAAGACCAGTAAATAATGTCATATTCCAGACAGCCACTTCACTGGCCTGGGGGGCAAAGGTGACAGGGTCCATTTAAGTAGATGGTGTTACAGCAAAAGTGGACATAATTACTTCTCGGGGGGGGGGGGGGGGCATCATCTGGGACACGAACCACATCGTGATGCATTTGATTCCACACGGACAGCAAAGAAACTGACCAAAGCCCACCCACTGGTACAAAAGGAAGCTGTGTAAAACTAAAATAACTAAAATTATAATTGGGCACCTTAATTATTATTGCTGATCCGTAATCATGCAAGCCGGTTTAGGGGCGTTAAATAGTGACAGATGAGGTCAGAAAGGTCACACACCCCAGACCCTATTGTGAGTGTGGGGGGTGGGGGTTGCATGTCTGGAAGGTCAAATATTATGGGGGGATGGGGGGCATATTCCTCATGACTGCCCCAGCCATCTGTGGGCAGACTTCATCTTAAACATTCCAACTATGACCTGCTCGAAATCATTTAACATGATGTCACACAAGTGGTGAAAAAATAAGTAGAAAAAGAAATACAAACATAACATTTAATTTTATTTTTACCAACTCAAGCAAACATATAAGTTTGGGAGAGGGAAAAAGTACATTGAAACATGCATGCGATTTAAATATACATTTTCCCTAACCAGACCGACTGGAAAAACCATGTTTTCAGCATGTTGATATAAAGCAAATCTAAACTAGAATTATACTAGTTAATTATCCCAATAAAGTATGTTTGTCATACTAAACGTCAATAAATTATGTTTTAATGCAGATTGTTTAAGTCATTGCAGACAAAAGGTTAAAAATGACAGTCTTCAGTGATGTTTAGTGTAATTTGGTGATTAAGTTTAATGATATGTCAAATTGCATTAATACTTACAAAAGAATTGAAATGTTACCAGAAATTCGTAATCCCTGAGATCTTGGGTACTCTTCCTCTGCTGTGCTCACACACACACACACACACACACACAGACAGACACACACACACACAGACACACACACAGACACACACACAGACACAGACACACACACACAGACACACACACACACACACACACACACAGACACACACAGACACACACAGACACACACACACACACACACACATTTAGAAAAAGGGGAAAAAAGAAAAAGTCACGCACCTACACACTACATCCTTCATGAAACTTGCATGTTTTGAAATGTAGAGTCACTTCAGCCATCAGAACAGAGGAGTGGATCTGGGGCTGCGTCACATCAAACGGGCTCTTTTGATCTTCCCATTTAAAGACACAGAATTTGCAACCCCTAAGCCGTACTTGGAAACCATGTGAGACAGCCAGTCTCATGCAGCCAGAATGCACTATAGTGTTATGTCCCCGTCCCGGGCGTCTCCGCACACACCGGCTGGAGATCCCAAGCGGGACGGGCCGCGCGGTTCCGGGTCGCGGCTCACGCGGAGGGGCCTTGTCCTCTGTCACGGCGCGGAGCCACGCTGGGCACCGCTCAGTTCTGCATGAGGTACTGGTGGAAGTAGATGCCGAACAGGCTGCTGATGACCTGACAGGCCGCCACCCACCAGGTGAGGAAAGCGAAGAGACCGCGGTAGAAGATGGGCGTGAGGACGCCGCGCAAGGCGCTCAGCGCCTCTGTCAGCCGCACCACCGTGGCCTGGACGTCCTCCTCCATGTCCTCCACGTCGTCGTCCTCCCCCAGGCCCGGAGCTACGGAGGGAGCAGAGGTGGGAGCGGGCACTGCGGGTGTCACGCCCGGCTCTTCTGGAAGCAGCCCCCATGAGAAGTCGCCTGAAGGAAGCAGCAGAGCGGGGGGGTTAGCATTGCCACTGTATTTGGGGGGGGGTTGGTCCCACATGGGCTTCCAACAGGGAGGAGACTAGGCAGCAAAAATCTGCTTTCACTACAGGCATTTTTTTTTTTTTTTTTTAAATCTGTGACGTCTCAAATACGCCACAAAGCAAGTGCGACGGCTACCAGGAGGGCCTCATGCCATGTCTACTGCGTGTAAAAAGAAAACAAAAGAACAGGTGCTAGCAAACTAAGACGACGTTACATGTATCTCTCAGATGCCATGATGTATTGAGTGAAATGCTCCTTTGCCAAGGATCAGAGTCGTGTTTCCCACTCCTAGCGAGAGAGCAGGTACATTCAAAATTGCATACTTGCATACTACGCACTCAATTTTGTGAGAAGCATGCAACTCAACCACTAATGTAGTATGTACTACGTGTATGGATAAGGACAGTATGCATGCACTCAGACACACTGCGGTCGACATTTCACATATTACCTGACCCGGATGTGTAGCAGTGATTCCCGCAAAAGTTAAAATCTGTTAGAAACTATCGAAAACATATTCAAGTATCTTATGTAACTGGGTATTATTTTCTACTTAAATTTGTAGAGAATCAGCACTTCCCTCCACCATCTTGACAAAAATTTCTGAGCTGCAGTGGGCTTCTGGGATAGCGTACTGTCTATCGGTTGCACACTTCAGAATTTCACATTTCATTTTATATAGCAAAGAAGTATGCAATTTGGGATGCACCCGATTAAGACTGAAGTCTAGTGGCTGATGGCTCCCTAGCAAGCAGCCTTGGTGTTAAACTCTCAAACTTAATGAGTACAGTAAACCATCCAGTCAAATAAGCAATGAAACCTTAAGATACTTTGGATAAAACGATCTCCAAAGCAACTAAATGTCAAGTGCAATGTAAGGCAGAGTGGATTTTCTCTCTCGACATCTCATAACGTCTTACCCAGCGACTTCAGGGCTAGGGTGGAAAAAAGCACCAGGATGATAGGGGTCAGATACTGCAGGGTGACCACTGTCAGGTAGCAGAACACTCTGGTCACCTGCAAAGAGGCCGTAAACATCACCAAAAGGTAACAGGCTTCTCTCAGGCAGATCGTAGGGCAGCCCAGATGCGAAGGACCCCACCTTCCTCTGGATGTCGATGGCGGCAATGCGGCCCGCCTCTCTCTTCATGCGGTCCACCCACTTCTGAGACAGGTTGAGGTAGGCCTGCAGGTGGTAGCGGGTAAGCGCCAGACGCAGCAGACACAGGGCTACCACAGTCCACAGGCGCACCGAGCTGAAGGTGGAGCTGGAGATCCTGAGCAGGAAGGATGACGACGATTATTATTATTATTATTTGTCATTATCATCATCATCATCATCATTCATACATGAAATGCAGCTCAAAGTGCTTCACATGTGGTATTGAAATAAGAATCAAAGACACAGACGCTGTATAAAATAAACTGTCCATGCATAAGCAAAATATAGGACAGACAGACAGAGAGATAGAGTTGTATTGTGAATGGCTCACATCACCCTGCCTTACAAAGACATCGGATTCATAACCTGAATTTGTTTGCAGTCAGCCAAGTGTCTCAGCTCTGCTTAAACTGCTACTGACGTCACAACCGAGAAAGACCGAGGGCGTGCCCCACAAGGCAAGATTTCTCACAAGTCATGGTTGTCCAGTAGGAATGCTCCTTACTTAAAGTCTTACTGGACAATCATTAGCCCAGCTAACAGAGAAATCCTGCCTTGTGCAGCAGCCCCCCACCCCGGCCAAAGGAATGGAAACGTGCTCAGTAGATTAAACACAGCCGGCACTATGACCCAGCAGAACCGAGACTGAGGGCCACCCTGTGCTGTGTGTCTGGCTGTGCTCGGCTGTGCTCGAGGCAGGCAGGCGGGCTCACAGGGTGACGGTGGTCTTCCCCATTGGGGCGTTCCCCAGGAAGTCCCGAGCGATGGGCTTCACCCACAGCAGCACCACGATCACTGGGGATAAGAAGCTGGCATGCAGAAGGATCCTGGGAGAAAGGACACAGGAGAAAGGGGACGCAGGACGCAGGAGAAAAGGGACGCAGGACGCAGGAGAAAAGGGACGCAGGAGAAAAGGGACGCAGGACGCAGGAGAAAAGGACAAAGCCAGTCAGCACCGGTGACAGAAGACTTTCCAAAAACTCCAGGGCAAACATTAGCTGTGCCTCAAATGTATTTCTGATGTGCTTTTCTAAAACATTTTAGTGGGATCATAGTCCAAAACATCTCAGCTCTCATAGTGAAAAGAGTGGACTTACTGTATGAAGGGCCGGTCAGTGTTCATCTCAACCGCGTCGAGGTGAGTCTGAGCCAATCGGAGTCCAGGAAATGCCAGCAAGGCACCAATAAAAGCGCACAGCGCTGCCAGGAGGAGTTTCACGGTGAGCTTAGTCACAGGAACCCTGTGAAGGGAGACTGTTAACATTCCCACAAAACATGGCTGGCGTCTTTAGGCCACATGCTACAGGACCTGATCTCAGTCAGCATCAGAAATACAGCTCTGGGAAAAACTAAGAGAACCCAGCAATTCACTTATTCTCAATTTTTGAATAATGTACATTTTTTGCAAACTCCAGCCTGGCTCTTCCTTTTGCTTTATGGGTCTTCAGTCCTGCTTCTAGAAGCCTGATATGAACTGTCCTAGCAGTGCACTTCACACCTGCACTTAATGTTTCCCATTCCTTTTGAAGGTCACTTGATATCATCTTGCAATTTATGAAGCACTGTCGGATAAGTTGACGGTCGTCTCTGGCATTAGAAAGTCGCTTCCACCATTTACCTGGCTGGTTTCTGGTCATTCCCAGTGTCTCCTGTTTCACTCTGTTCTTAAGTACTGCTGTCTTAGAAATTTTTAACCTGGAAACAACCTGCTGCTCAGTGTAGCCTCTGCCAGCAGAACCAGGATTAAACCAGGATTTAACATTTTTTTTTTTTTTAATATAGAGTGGTCTCTTATTTTTATCCAGAGCTGTACATGAATGAAATATGCGCTGGGCAGGAGATACTCACGACCACTCGTAGCCTTGCTGCTTGGCAAAAACCTCGAGGTTCTCAAAGAGATTCGCAAAGCCTGCCCAAGGATAGCGGAGAGGGAAGGGGAAAAGGAGGGGTCAGGAAATGAACGCCATATTCTCCAAGCATCAGTTTAAGACGGTGACCAGGACAGCTTTGGGACACGAGCACGGGGGGGGGCTGGGATTGCAGCTCATCTACATGGACTTGATCCTGCGTGGATGGAAGTGGTGGGGAGCAGAGGCACTGGGAGACGCACCAGCCTCCAGCCCAAACTCCAGGTAGTCCTCGCGCACCACCAACACCAGCATGGCCACCAGCAGGGACAGGAAGCCGAAGGCCAAGCAGACCGAGCGTTCACCGCCTTCCTCCGAGCGGAAGTAATGGCTCATCAGCGTGTGCAGGGTCTTCCTGGGTCAGAGGTCAAGGGTCACAGCATACAGTGCAAGTGGGCAACCAAATAGCACCTTTCATTAACTTACCAGCAACTTCAATGTCCCTAGATACACATAATATAGATTACATGACAGCCATACCATAAACAAGGGCAATAAATGAACCCAGACACCCATCTTCTGTAACCGCGTGTCCTATTCAGGGTTGTGGGGGGTCTGGAGCCTATCCTGGAGGCTATGGACGCAAGGCAGGGAACTACCCAGGACGGGGCACCAACCCATCACAGGGCACACAGATACACCATTCATCACACACGCACACCAATGGGCAATCTGGCAACTCCAATTAACCTCAGCAGTGCCTCAGTGCTGCCCAATGAATGAACCTCATTCAACTACAGAAGCCCAATGGCTAAAACATGCCATAATTCCAAACGAACGACACAAAAGCCCTTTGGGATGAAGGATACAAGCAGAAGAGTATAGTCAGCACACACCAAATGGCTCCGATGTTCACCTCCTTACTGGCATCAACAACACAGTAATAAGCTTCGGTGAAGAGAAACACCCCCAGGGCGTAGACGGCGAAGTCGAGCAGCCACTGGTACTCCAGGAAAAAACGCAGAACTGGGGACACAGAGAGACACAGTGAGGAAGACTTTAGAAAAGCTACAATCTCTAAGTGGTGTCTTCTTATATTGGGGGGGTCCAGACAAAAAAGGTAATAGATGGCGCTGAATATGATATTTCATCATAACAATTGCTTTGACTTGCCGTAATATAGATTTGCCGTAAGATTTCCTCTGTGAGCATGAGAGCCAAAAAGCGTGCGTGTCTCACCAGATGCATGTGAGCTGGCATCCCCGGCAATGCGTGTGCTTAGCGTGTAACACTGAGTGTCGTGTAAATCGTCGGTTCCCTGTCTGTGCCGCTGCTTGTATTAAACCAATAGTGGCTGTTAATAAAGACAGTAATGTTCATTTTCAAAGAGCTGCCATATCATTTATTATGGCTCAACCTTTCTCCCTAGTACGTTTTTTTTTTTTAACCCTCTTCATGTGCACCTGCTGCACTGAAAACATTCTGCGGACTCGGGGGTTGTGGAGTTTGTAATATTGATTATCCACCCCCCCAATAATAATAATAATAATAATAATAATAATAATAGATACTATATTGATCCCCATGGGGAAATTCTCTTTCCTCCTCCCCCAACTTGCTCTTTGTAAGTGAGAGCAGTCTGGCCACGAAAGGCAGCCCCCCACAGCTGCACCCAGGGAGCAGGGGGTTAAGGGTCTTGCCGGAGGTCCTGCAGACGGGCTCGAACCGGCAACCCTCCGATCACAGGCACAGAGGCTTAGCCCACAGAGCCAGACGCTGCCCAAATACATTTTTTATTGGAATGACTGCTGTTCTTGTCAAATAATATTATATTTCTTTATAAAAGGTATGATCGGTATTTCAAAAACGTTTTTTCTAATAACAGTTACCAAAATTGTGTGTGTGTGTGTGGGGGGGGGGGTCATCTTATATTGGGGCCAATACAGTAGTTTTAATAAAACCTTTATGACTTAGCACCTCACTGAAAAATACACAATCAGTTCCCCTGCCAAGATTTAAACCTGGAACCCGTCCAGTGACCAGTGCAGGCGCTCACTGGCTGGCTGTGCTGGTTACACATACCGAGGGCATCCAGCACGTTGACCGGGGCCGTTTCCAGCTGCAGGTTGATGTCTTTGGGCACAGTTAGCGGTTTGTTCTCGCCTGCCCCATTCTGCCTCCTGCAAAAACAGCACGTAAAACGTACAGCCGACACCCACGGGCAACAGAGCCAATAGCGGCTGGGCAGGGCCCCCGCCCCAGTCATACCTGTCTCTCCTATTGGTCTTTGGCATCTGCTTCCCAGCTAAAGCGCAGAGCTCCCCCTCCGAAGGGTGCTTAAATCGGAACAGACTGAAAGGAGAAAACCAGGGCTGACATACACAGCCATATACACTCTAAGTAGGTGCAAGTACACCAGTGTCAGCATGGCATCTATCTGGGAGCGTTTCTGGGCTCTACTCATGCACTCCATAACAGCAGCCCGGTAATATACCTGCCATTGCAAAGGAGCCAGCGAGCAAAGGAGCAGTGCGGAGCCATTCTCTGCATCATGCTGGCGGCCAAGAGGCTGACCACCAGCTGGATTCCCATCAGGGCCTGTCAAAGGAAGACAGCTCACATTCCAAAGACAACCCCCCCACAGGACAGCGTGGTCGGCGTGGTCACAGCGAACACAGGCCATATGCAGTCCATCTAGTGGCTTCCAACTACTGCAAGACCGTAAATTTTCATTTATATGCGCCTGAAATGCAACTTTAAACCAATCTACGGTTTGAATGAAAAGGCCCGAATCCCGTCTCATGCATGCCCTGTAAGTGTATTACCTTTAACCACCAAGCTAATACATTCCTACTTCAAAAATAAGTCACAAATCAGTATGCTGCGTGAACTTAATCATATTATAAACTAACGCAACAGCTAGATCAAACTGGCCTTAAGTTCGCACATTCATAGAAATACGACTGTGCGAAAACTTTACTAGCGGTTAGCCAGCTACCTTCATGGACAATTGCATATTTTCATATATAAAAACTCCCGACAAATAAAATGAAAATGTGGCAAAACTCACCATTTTCTTGCAGTTTTAATTGTGTTGAAAGAAGCACGGTCAATTTTTAGTCTGTATAACGTTCGGTTCTCCGCTCTAATGCTTCTTAACAGCTGTACCTGTCAAACTCGAAGGGCACGTTTCAATATGAAATCTTTAGACCAACCTATATTTTTCGTTGATTGGCTGATTTTTCAGTACTCTTCGTTGTGATTCGACAATCTACTTAACATCCGATGTCATGAAAGGTTACCGTCTGTAGAACCAATCGTATTTCAGCGTTAGCAACAGGTTGGAGGATTGTGGGTAATGTAGTCTTATAACAAATACAGTCCGTACGTAGAAAATAAGTACAATAATGGAAAACTTTGTATGATAGTCCACTGTAAACCACTGACATGATAATTATGACATTTATGAATGTATATTGTTTGTATTCCATCCGTCTAACAAAACCACTTTCGTCTGGAAGTCATTTAACGTTACTATTTTAACTTCTTTGCACCTGTCATTGCGGTAATCTGAGCTCAACTCCTGATATCCCCCAGTCACTTCACAGACACGCGGTAATTATTATAGCAAACATATTCTCAGCAGAATCTCGCCTAGGGCGCCAGAACACCCAGGGCCTGCCTTGCGTATTATCGTATACTAGGTTGTATGCCCATTCATCAAAAGCAAGTTTCTGAGTGGAAAAGAAAACTGGGGTACACAGAGAAAACTGATGTGAAAGGAAGAACGCGAAAACCACACGCGCGCGCACACGGACGGCTTAGTTGCTGCAAGACTACAGTCCTACACTTTAATTTACCATGAAACCCAAATTAATTCATTGGGAAATGTAACTATACTAAGAAATTATAAGCAAGTAAAATGTTTAGTCAAATCAGTTCAGTTGGTAATAGGCTATATACAAACAAAAGACTAACTAATAGGATAAATAAAGGACTGTGTGTACTGGTGCCTGCCATAGAATGAGTCAGAGACAGGGACGGATTATGGGTTGTGTGGCCCCTGGGCAAAACGTTCGCGAGGCCCCACCCCCCCCCCCCC
>JAODJU010000043.1:13035404-13064262 GCA_026776725.1 Gnathonemus echidnorhynchus
GTTGTAAAAGCAGAATGATGTTGACAAAACTATCTTTTGCCGCTTTTTACCTCGGAAAAAGTGAAAAGTCGGCTCCTGTGCACCCATTTCCCTTTAAAGTTCCTATAGCAGGGCCGGGGCCCCCCTGAAAGCCCCGCTGGCCCGGTCCGTAATCCGTCCCTGGTCAGAGATAGCTTTTTATGGAAATATTTTGCGGAAGGACAGTGACTCAAATGTCCATGGTAGATTGCTCCATCCTGTCCAGGGTGCACCTGGGCCTTATGCAGTATAACTCGGTTTAGTGTGGTTAAGTAGTTTGATGATTCATGGCTAAATATATGTTTAGAAAGTTAGAATTGTCCATCCATCCATCCATCCATCCATCACTGAACCACTTATGGTGGGCTGGGTTATGGGGAGGCAGGGGGATCTAGTGACTGTGTCAGGCAGCACAGGGCACAAAGCATAGCTCAGGTTGTGCAGTCACACACAGTCATACACTGCCAGTGAACCAGAGGCAAAACTGCGTTTTTATGGACTGGGAGTATAAGGGAGGAAACTGCTCGACAAGCGTGGATGGATGGATGGATGGATGTCCGTGTAATATAAGAATGACCAAGGGGGATTGAACATAATAAGGAGACAATTTCTATAATGAGTTGGCTTTTCAGTGGGGTGCTGGCCAGTGATTCATTCAATGTTTGTTTAATCATCTTTGAAAAGGTCAGTGTTATGCAATTTAATGTGATGCATTGTAACTTACATTTTTTTGCAGAAAACACGGCATTGGCTAATGTGTTAATCTTATACAGGACCGTGTTCAGCCCGAAGCCCTTACCAGTTTACGCCCCCATTCCTGTGATCAGAAGGCTACCAGGCCCTTAACCCCCCCCCCCCCCCAAAAAAAAATTCTCTAACGGTGCCAGATAAACAGCTGACATTGCACTCGCACCCCAAGCTTGGCTCTCAACTGCACATATATGTGTGCCTCAAAGGAGAGAAACCAGGGTAGGTGCAAAGAAGCATCCCAGTGTACCTGTACTTATGCAACTGGAAAATAAAGTATCGTTTAATTTAATCTGTTACATTTATTTACATTTACATTCACATTTATTTCATTTTATCTGTTTTCTGCTCCAGGTATCTCAGTAACTCTGGCCCGCATAAGTGTCTGGATAATGGATAAATAAATTGATTGATGGATGGATGGATGGATGGATGGATGTAAGAATGGTTGGAGTATTAAATTAGTATCAATTAAAGAATCTGACATAGCGAATTTGCATGAATTAAGTATTACTCAAAGAATCTGCTGCACCCTTTCTTTGTGTCACAGCCTTCACGTCAGATGGAGACTGGCCAGGTGAATCTCTGCAGCGTGCACATGCAGCAGAAGCTGGGTCTCCCTCACATGGGGGTCTGTTGTACTCTGCAGTGTCCCTCCACGTTCCCAGGCTCCTCTGCCAGGATGCACAAAGCAATGGAAGACCTGGGCTGGAGTAGGGGCTCAATGACTGACAGACAGATTGGCTTGTCATTGTTCCAGGCATGTGTGAAACTCAAGCCTTATTTTAACACGTGCAAAACGCCCTGCCCCCTCTGTGATCCTCCCAGACAGACCCCTCCCACCTCTGTCCTGCTTGCATATGCATGGGCTGAGAATGACTGTGGCAGCCAGCCTGTCTGGGCACGTGCAGTGGCCTCTCTGTTCACGTTTGAGATTTCAGACCAATCCGTGTCTCACAGGGGCATCCGGGGACCGTCCTGGGGCTGACTGACACAGAAAACGGGGCAGAAATGAAAGACCTGACCCTCAACCTTTATCACTCCCTATAACACTAAATGCTGAATCGCTCTTACTTGTGGGCTACCCCAGTAATAAAACCGTTTGAGACAGGATGTCCACACTGTGGTTTCTCACATTCACTCCAAATGACTATTAGTTGTGCGATGCTTATAACCCTAGTAAGGGAAAACTCTGTTTTAAGCGGTGCATTGTGTTTCTGACGTTTTACCAAAAAAATCCGAGTGGAAATCCGAGCATGCGCACTTACCTGGTTGGAGATGGTTCGGGGTTTTTTTTGCGTTATATGACGGAAGACAAACTGCCTCCAGTCACTGAAAGGAAGTAGTTCGTGCAAGAAAAACGTCCGTGACACCATATTACTGAATTAAATACGTGAGATTCAATTGTATTACAAGCTCTGGTAACAGAAGCAGGTATGTTTTTCCAGAGATTAAGCAATGATATTATATATTTGCTCTTTTGATGTAAATGCATCAGGAGGACGAACGGTGTTGGCTAAGGTGTTCAGCCCGGAGCCCTTACCAGTTTACGCCCCCACGCCTGTGATCAGAAGGCCGCCAGGCCCTTAACCCCCCCCCCCCCCCCCAAAAAAAAGCTCCTACGGCGCGAGGTAAACGGCTGACATTGCGTTCGCACCCCAAGCTTGGCTCTCGACTGCACATATATGTGTGTCTCAAAGGAAGGAAGGCAGGGTCGGTGCAAAGAAGCATCCCAATCTACCTGTACATCAGGGGGACGAATTCACGACAGGAGTGCTGTGGAAAAACATTTTGGTAGATCTTGTACCCCATATGTGTGAATTTCCGACCCCACAGCAAAGAGATACTAAGAGTTTTTACAATAACTCTATATAGAATCTCAATATGTATTTTCTGCCAGTATTGTCACGAAAGATTCGTTTTCGCCATGTCTATAAAACATCATACATGGGCGACGTAAAGAACTAGGGTCAGGTCTCTGCTGTATCGGTTCTTTTACTGTTTTGTTTTATGTAACGTATTATGTTGCTTTTTTCCTTCCTAATCACAATATGACTATCGTGATTAGTTGTGAAATTCATCATAACTAACGCGTTTACTCGTCTACGAAGGGGGAAATCTTTATTCATCACTGTTGCCTGGGACCTGTATCTCTGCAGTAGGGCAGACTTGCTGTTTAATATTCAGTAGGCGACCAACATTCTTGAACGATGATTGTAGCCATTGCAACACTGTGCTTTACGCTCGTTGTTCAGCTTTCATGTCTTTAAGGTTAGCGTCGCATACAGCTTATATGTGGTTATTTACAGTATTCCGTTAATGTATAGCTTAATTAGTCTTTAACATATACGGCATATATGCCTCTTCTTCATTTTGATGTGTTTCAGTCATTAGAAATAAGAGTATCCGGTGAATTGCCTTTAATACCATGTAACAAAAATATTATGTACGTATACCGATAATATTCTTTCAATGTAACCCCGGATTACAATGAAATCTGCTAAAAAGTATTTATCAACATTTTAAAGCACTATTATTTAATGTTTCACTTGATAATTTTGCAAAATTATTTAATCTTTATTTGAGATTTTAAATTAGTTTGTTCACGTATGTCGAAGTGCATGCGTTGTGTTCACAGTATTAATAACAGTCCATTCAAATTTTTTTTTCCAATTTTGCCTTTACGTGTTAATCACGATAGAGTGAAGACGAGATTTCGATTTATTTTACATAATTTTTTTGGGGACAAGTAGTAAACTTGGCATTCCGATTTGCATGATCAGGCTGCGTCAGTTGTTGGGTGAAGATCGTTCCCTTAGCAAGTCGCGCTTTTCCAGCGGTCTGGCAGAAGATGCGTCCTGAATTGTAATTGGCGACAAGTTACTACGGGACCTCGGCGCTTGAGCTTGAACTTGACCGTCGGGACTGCATGGGAACGGAGCGCGCGAATTTGCCCTCTTCTTTTATGCGGGAGAAGTTGTTACGGCTGATGTCAACCCTGATTATCATAAGATTCAGTCCGCTTCTAATTAAAGGACAGCGCTGTTGGGAACTATTGAGCCAGACGTAGACAGACCTAACCGTACCGAAGCTCTCTCCGAGAGGACTTAAAAATGCCACCCGTTACTTTCCGTCGGTAAGTTATTAAATAAGTTATTTTGGGGCTAGACTTGAAATGGTGAGTGCGTCATTCAGATGTTTGTGGAAAGACGTCAATCGATAAGCATAAGGTGAACGGTTTCGGTGACACTTTACCATCTTATGAAAATGTTCGGTTTGGCTTGGCAAATAAAGCTTCGCGTTTTACATTATTTGGGGCTTTGCATTATTTCATGAGAAAATACATTATCGAGTGGATTTTTAAAGGCGAAAATTTAGTTTGAATTCCATACTTGCACTTTTCTGATGTTTAGGGTTTTTTTAATTCCATATGATTGCGGTGAATTTTAAAACATTTCCTGCACGTGAAGCTGAACCTACAGCGCTGATACATCAGTATCTTGTCGCCATTTAACAGTAAACAGTTGCTTTACTTTGCTCATTTTTTTTTCATGTATTCATTGTTTTTAAAGAGACAACAATAAATGCACCCATCTTGGGAAAAGAACTAGGCCGATACTGAAACAAGGCTGGTGTAAAAATATTTTTGAGTTTTATCCGCTCAAAATATTTTTTAACAAAGTCTTTATTAACGAGAATTTTAATAAATCTATTTTTAATAAATCCATTTCAAACTAAATATTTCATTTGCATAGAACTAACACTGAATAAAGTTCTTTGAGCTTTTGTTTTGCAGTGTTGGATTGATGGAGTATAGTTTACATATGGATTAAAACAAGATTCATGGAAAATTAGCCTTTTTCGCTTGTCCAGTGTAATTTTATTTTGGTAATTTGGTGAAGAAGTTCTGTTGTCCAGCCTTTTTTTCTCTCACCTGTTACGTAAACCTGAAATGGTCCTTCCCCTGATCTAGTAGGCTGGACTTGGGTGTAGTTTAGAAGTTCTGCCATGGTCCATTTCATGCTCCTGACTTATGAATGTATTCCTTTTCTTTCTTTCTTTCTTTCTTTCTTTCTTTCTTTCTTTCTTTCTTTCTTTCTTTCCAAACCCACCCACTCACCCACCATTCCATCTGTCCATCCATCCGTCTATCTATCTATCTATCTATCTATCTATCTATCTATCTATCTATCTATCTATCTATCTATCTATCTATCTACCAGTCAGTTTTAATCAATGACATTATGCTGTAATCTTTGATTAGGGCCAAAATTAGCCTCCACATTGAAACTACCCTGAGTCTATAGTACTGGCTGCTGAAGAATGAGAACAGAAGGTTTTAGTGTCAAATCCCAGCATATGGGGGATTTGCAGTGCAGTAGTTAACCTTTATTTTCTCTCTTAGCCGTCTCAGAATAGATGCTTGATTTCCACAGGAAGCTGCTCTTTGCATGGACATCCATTCCACCCACACCTGAACTCAGGTCCCCATCTCCCCTATATGTGCCCCACGGTCCTATGGATCTGTTGCCCCCCCCCCCCACTCATCACCCCCTATCCCTCAGCCCATAATGTAAGCTCTTTATTGTGTCCACTGTAAAACCCATCTGTGCCTGAATGTCTGGCTCATGTGCTGTCGTATAACAAAAATGTGGTTGAAAGTGACATTAATAATCCTTATATAACAGATTTAACCTGAAGCCTATTTTAATGCCAGATTTACTGTTTTTATTTACTGTGATTGTTTACTTTCATTATCATTATTTCATATATTAATGTATTTTGCAGGTTATTTTATAACTTTTAAAAAGTGCGCATAAATAATTTTTAAATGTCATTTAAACCTTATTCATGTTTTGTTCATTGATATGCCTGCTCAGCATTTGCTCTGCTTAATAGCAAATATACCGTCTTACTTTTTTTAAGAGAGCATATGGGAAGGTTAAATAAACAGCCATTTTCCCAGAAATATTCAATATTTTGCCACAGCAGAATCCAAAATGCCATTAAACTTGCTAAATCTTCATTTAAAATTCCAGAGTACCACTTCCAATTGAATTTAACTGAGAAACGTTGTCTAAACGTCTTCTACCCTGTTAAATTCTTATTGTTGTTCTTTTTCTTAATGTTTTCTTCATTAATTTTTATTTAATTAATTCTTATCGTTACTGTCAGAGGATCATGTACCGTTTAGGTAAGTAGTAACACGTATGATATGTGCGGTTTTGGATTGGTGACGGTTTTATTTAAAATGAATGGAACGCAACAATTATAGTTAGATAATGAGGAATAACTAAGGGGATTTTAAAACTATCAGTTAAATGTGCACTGTATTTAGGAGGATATTTGTATGTATAATTTACACGTCTAGTCCCTAAAAGTGAATATAAATTATTAGGATGAGAATTACTCAGAAATGAAAGACTTAACACCTATCTTCATCTTTATAAAACGACCACGTTTACGGTTCGAGGTTTTCATCAAATGAGACATTATTAACCCAATGTGTTTTATAACACGATTCACGTAAACGATTTGTTGAAATTCTAACTTTCCGCCATTCGGTTCAAATAATTATTGGATAATGTGTTATTTGTGGAAGTGTTGTGGTAGACTTTTACATTACATCTGTCAAATCTCACAAATTATAAGCATTACTTTGGATAGTAAACACTTGTAGTTTACATTTACTTATTCTGATAGATTTTAAGTTTAAGTAGGCCTATATTAAAATGTAAGCCAAAAAACAAATGCTTCAATCTGCAATTCCAATTTTGCTCGCAGAAGTGAAATTATATAATGATGACGTAAACTTAAATAAGTTGTTCATTTAAAATCACAATTTTAAAAAGACTATTTGCATGTTACCTTTGTATTAAATTGCGACTATATCCATTTTATCTTTAAAAATCGTATTAATTTTCCTTTAAGACTTACACGAAAGGGTATGAATTATGTTTGTCTGAATATGACGTACCGGTTCCGATATCGTATCTTACGCCTATATAAAATCGAGAGTTGAGTTTGGTACGCGGCATGTTCGCACATTTTCAAACTTTACCCTGACGCGTGAAACTCTTGGTAACGAAGTAACTTTGCGAAATTTGACAAAATTGAATATATTTTTGTTTTGAACTAAAGCTATCATTTTATTTTATGTGGAAACAACACCAAAATATTACAAAATGTGTACAATTTATATGTATGTATTACAATTTATATAGCTAATTGAGGATATGATTTACACAGAGCGATATGATATACTTTTCTATTGCTGATCGGCTGTTTGTTAATCATCTTAAATATTAATCATATTAAACGCAAGTATCGACAATTCGACTATATAGAGAATGTTGTCGCTACTGAGTATTTCATATAGTTATTGCCATTCTTCTTTTAGTAACTTAGCTGTGACAGTAACGTAGGGGGATAAGGTAACAAAGTGTTTTGAAATGGAATGAATGAACGGATCCATAATAACGATCAGAGTCTGTAATTCCAGTATTAATTTCCAGCTGTAGTAATGTCTTGTTTACGGTGTAATCATGTGGACGTATTACGTATTACGCTGATTGTCATTAATGGTTACTACCCAAGGGAACTCATAAGGCATGAAAAACACTGAATGTCTCATCCAGATGTGCAGAAGAATGACGAGAATAAGTTACCTTAAGTGAAACTTTCTGCCTATAAGTGTCGCTGTTACTGCACATTGCTGTAATGTTTCGCTGCATAAGAATGTCGTCATTAGCATCGCGCCCCTTCATTCCAGTGTATTCACTGTTGTTTCTTGACTCATTCAACAAATACTGTAAAGATTGCAGTTTCACGTGATGAGAAAAACATCTAGTTAACGCCGTCTTTTTGTTTCTCCATTTTTTGATCGATAACGGCTTTCTAAACAATATGTCAAAAAGGCTAGATATGTATTCATTTTGATGTTTGCTGCAGTAAAATCAGTGCAGAATAAGCTTGCAATCATCAGAATTTCACGTAGTTTAGAACAAAAATATTTAATAATTGCTGGATTATTTGTATATGCGATATCAATTGTGTATCATAATAATAAAATCCCCTTATATAAACGACCTGTAAGGTACATTCTTCAGCAATAATATGGACATAAGATTTATTTGATTATTATTATAAGTGTGAAATATAGTAAATAATACAACTGAGCTATACTATGCTACGGAAACGACCCCAGCGACCGAACCATGGTTTTAAATCAACATTTAAGTAATAATATTTATATTACTGCATTAGTATCACTGCACTGTGACCCCAAACACGGTTCACAGTCACTTTGTGATTAGTTGTGTGTATTAATTGCTAGTTTCTCCAGTGCGTTAGGGGAAAACTTTGAAATATGTGTTAATAATTTTTGTGTTTCTCTTTAATCAATTTTTAACGGTTGCAAATAACTGAATCAATGGATCGAGCGCTGTATCATCTTTAATTCTTATTCATTGTACAACTGCTATGCATTTTTTCAATTATATTTTAAATTGTGATCACAAAGATGATTACCAATATTTCTAAATAGGAGTTTCACGCTTGCTTGTTTGCAGCAGTTCAACAGGACCTTGTTCCACTTAAATTTCCGCCAATATTGAGAAAATGAACTATCTAACTCATTATAAAACACAATGCAGCACTGTGCAATGTACCAAATAATTTAAAATATATAGGTTTGGGGTTATACGCACGTTGTATTTTCGATGTTATATAACCATATTTGTAAAAAGCTCAAGATATCCTTCAGTGCTTAAGAAATTGTTGGTTTGTATTTTTTAAGGTTTTAAAGGTTTCAGGTGTTACAATGTATATGGCCGTTGTATACAGATTTTCATATGCACCTTATCACTTTGTTACATTCATGTTAAGTTTCGTTGTTGCAGTGATATCAAGGCTAAAATATCATTTACAGTACAGCTCAATGATGTAGCTCACTTTCTTGTTTAGATGCATTATATTCATGCTCAAAGAATTCATTCTTATTAATTATGCTTGAAGTTTTTATAAGCAACACAAATGGTCAGCAGACTGTTTTCATTTGAGGTCTTAGAACCTGCAGACATGCAAATTTATACACGCATAAATATGTTTGTACTTTTGATGTTCGGATTACTGTTCACATGCACCGTGAACAATTCCATCAAAAATTACAAAATGTATCTTATCCCATGCCATGAGTCTGATATTGTAAAATATGTCTAACAACATATAATATTTAGCAAATTTAAAAAGCTACAGAAAAATAGTTCAATAATAAACTGTAAAAATCCCTAATTTCTTCCGGAAGAGGGAATGTTGTTTATTTATGTATTGAGTTGCCATAACGATGGTTTAATTTCTATGAAAGCTTAAGAACACCAGAATACCGCAAATATTCATAGAAATGTAGTTCTTAGTTTAATTAAAACCGTTCCCAGTAAAATGAAAATTAGTAAATTTTAACAAATACGCACAGTAGTTGGCCCGACACTTGCCGGGGAAACCATGCTTTGTCTAATGCTTTTAACACACAAATGTACCGTGATCTCTTTTAGCGAATGTGGGGATTTCAGCGTGGTGCTAAAAGATGAATCAGGTTGACCTATCCTGTCCCGTGACGTCATGACGCATTCACTCACGCAGTAAAATTTAGATAGCTCGGTTGCGTGCTATTCTTTACGTCAGTAAATAAAGGCTTATTTTAAATTCAGCGAATTTTTTAGCGTCCGGATAGAGACTCCTGCAGGTTCTGACAGCACGCGATCCCAGTGTGTGTTCCATATCGTACTATAAATATCGTACATATAAATAACCGAGGGGGTAAATCCCACGGAAAGCGACGTGACCCACAACCTAGTTTCAGCACCAGTTTTGCGTTTGCACTCCAGAGTACGAGCGTCATAGTCGTGTTCGTGCATAGTGTGTTCGCCCTCGGACTCTCCTTTATTTTTCAAGTGGGGCGCAGAGGGGGTGGACAACAATTCATCCCTCCATCTCTGCTTTTCTGTCACTCACGTTTTGCCTTTTTTCTGCAGTGTGTCTGGGATTTGCAGTACGCGGATAACAGAGCGCGTTCGGCTTTAGTGTTTTTTGGCGTCTGCTGTGATTCCACAGAGAATACAAGTAGCTCATAGGTTACTTCAGACTGCAAGGATGCTGACTCGCTTATACTGGTAGCTTATACTGGTGCTTTTAAAATATATGTGCATGCCATTGTATGTTATATATGGGGCTCGAATAATTCCAAGACAAACCTCTGGGTAGAGCCTTTCTTAGCTGGCTGCAGTGAAGGGGAAAGTTAACACTTCGGTTTCATGGTATCTTTAGGGGAACTTTTTTTTTTTTAAAATGCGAATTTGTAAATGGAAAACAAAAATGAAGCCTGAATCTCATGCGCATTGTGTAGAACGTGAAAGACAATGTATGCACTGGAACTGGTAGCAGAAAACCATGCGCCATATGTCGAGGCATCTACTGCGCTTAACTGATGAATGCCTTCGTATTTTCCTGCTCGTATATCCCCTCTGCACACGTTTTTCATCCTTGTAGAATTTAATAGGTCTCTTGCTCTCTGTCGCCCCCACACACGAAGTCTCTCTTTGGCTTCTCTTTCTCTCGGCATCGACCGAGCTTGCGCCTCGTCTGCTAAAAAGATTGAAGAAAAAAAATAAAAGATACAAGACGGGATTTTAAAGAAAGGAAAACGTTCACGCAGATGTGGAACAATAGGCATCGATTCACAATGGATAACGAATCAGAGATGTGTACTGTTTGGGTTTCATTGCACGTTTCACGGCAGCCGAGCAAGCGAAGGGGACGGAAAACGGACTTCAAGAGACTCTCAGACTGTGCGAATTTTCCGTGCTAGATTGGATGCTAACAGAATTTGGAGAAGCATCATGTCTCTGAACTTAATCTGTCAAACACGTTAAACAGATAAAACTTACGTTTTCATGAAAGGGATTATGATAAAAAAAAAACCAAAGCAGATTACGAAAAGCCGATTCGATTTTATTTTATACTTGCCTTCCACTCCAGGATTTACCTAAATTTAAGATTCAGTCAGATATATCACATGCAGTCGTGTCGTTTGGAAGCATTACGGAATGTAAGTACTTAAGCGTAATGGTCATTATTAGGGGAATTTCTGAGTTTAATAAAACAATCGTCTTATGAAAATATATTTACTTGACTTATCCCGTGAGGTCTAGCGTTTTGAACCAGATGTATAAAAATCTGTATATCATTTTCATAAATATAACACAAACATTTCCCGGATTTCATTTTTTATTTCGATATGCATAATTCTATAGTAAATGTATTGTTTTGAGATGAATGTAAAGTTGTTTTGTACACTTTTGTATTCCTAATTATAATTGATAAGACCTATATGCAAAAAATATTCGCGCTGTGCAGGGTAAATAGACATGCGTAATCTTCCTTTATGCTTTCTGATAAGTCGCGAGGCGAGTTTAGTGGCCCCAGTGCTCGCGTCTAAAGCAAACAGTTGCGCGATTGTTACGCGAGCCTGGGAAAATGTAGCGGGGCCTCGGAGCTGCTGTCTTGACGCCAGACCCTCTTGTTCGGAGGACTTCTGTGTTCCCAGACGTCATTGTTATGCTAATGAGCGCCAGCGCGTTGTTGAACTTGATGTTGACTTTTTTCTTTGGGGCTAAATTTTTCTCGGTCACTTATTTGTGGGAAAATCGTCTCAGCAGCCACACTGTGAAATTAATTAATCAAGCTTCTTTTAGAGTGTGGAACAATAGAAACGAGAAGATTCCGGCACAAAAGATTCAAAACTTGATTATCCTTAATAAACTTTATTTTACCAATCACGAAATAATGAGAGTGAGCGTCTAAAAAGTGCATCTATATTAGGCTATATATTTAACTAATAGACGATGCTGCGTAAAATATGATTTAAAAAAAACTTGGTCAAAATATTATAAGGCTTTAAAGTATATTTATTAATTGAGTGTTTTATTCACCACCGTGATTGCGACATATGCTGGCGTCGGCCCGTTGTGTAATTCGGATGTGTAGGTAATTATTTCGAGTGCCGTGATTGCATTTGGTGAGTCTTAAAAACTCGTCGGAGACAGCGTGTTGCAGTTAGATCGAAAACGTCCCAGTTAAAAGTGCGTGCGTTTATAGTCGCGCGCACGAGTGTGTTTGTGTGTACGTAGGCCTGTATATATGCAAGGTCTTTAAGGAAATGCTTTCAGGATTTAATATTAATATTGTTTTTATGTTTAAAACATGCTTCACTGACTATTTCGTTTAAACTACAGTATATCTGTTTTGTGAAAACCTCAGTATTTATTTGTGCAGGCCTAATTCAAATATACACAGTAACTGAGTTGTATCATTCTGTATGTTAAGTCAGATAATCTTTTCTTTACGTTGGTTGTTTTCAAATTGGCACATTTGTAAATGTGGCAAAGCGAAATAGCCATGGTTTAAATTCTTGCTGTTCTAATACATTTTAATATCTATTGGCAGACAATGTAAGCTACAGTCGTATCTATAGAAGTTTTGCAGTGTGGAAATAGAAATGCCTGAGATATCAATATTTAATGTTGCTATAACTTTTACTATGCAGTAGAAATAACACGCTGTCATAATATATTAAGTATTCTTTACATAGTATTATATTATAATTATACTGTTACATATGGGATATGCACTACAAAAATACAGGCAACAGGTGCGGAGAGTTAATGCAATAATTTCATGCCAAGCACATGGCGACTTTTTAAATAAAAGGTAAATATTTTGTATAACAGGTCTTTACTAAAATATGTCTGAGTGCAAGAACGGAATAATGTCAGATTAGTGCATTTGTTTTTTTTCGCACAAGCAATTTCAAACTGTATTTTGAATGACTTCATCTCCTGACGCTTTTTGTTATTTTACATGAAAATCGTGTCTCTAAACAAAATATAGAATAAACGTGATTTTTTTTTTTCTTAAAAGAAAACATTTTCATGATACGTTTTGCAGAACTTAAGGCGCAGAGGAATACTTTTAGGCTTTCATAAACAGATTATAATCATCTGACTGCTGAATATGGAAAGTTGCAATTCAATCACCATTTAACAGCGATCGCTTTTTATATATATATTTTTCTTTTGCCCTTATTTTCATAGTAGCCGTCATAAGCTGTAACGCTGCAACTGCCCATCACAATATCCAAATTTGCATTTTTGGAGGGTCTTACTGTCAGATATGCGCAATTTAATTTTAGATCAAGGCATGAAAGCATTATGGCATCGTCATACTTCACAACTTATAAACTTTAAAATGTAAAGTTTTTCAAAATGTACTATTTGTCCGTCTTAATTTATATTTACTTATCACCATTATGCAGAGGAGGATGGTTTTTGAAACCTTTAATTTAGGCATATTTCTTTGTTTTTATGCAACCAGCTGTACAATCTCATTGAATCATCGCGTAGTTCAGTAAGATCCTCTCGGCATGGACATTGTGGTATATCCATATACTACTCCCCGTGGAAATGTATTTGCTGTTAGCAGTAATGTCGCACATAGATAAAATCTTGTAAATGTGTTGTAAAATACCGAAGTTGTGAAAAATCTGCAGTGGAATTCAGCACCGTGGACAGAGCTCATACCCACGCGCAACTACACCGCGGTGATGGTAGTGGGTTGAGAGTTAAGAAATAGGCCCCAGTTAGAGACAGCGAATAACATCGCATAGTACTGTTATAATATATGGTGTTATAATTTCTGTTGATTAGTTGTCGATTTTATGTTATATCGAGTTTTCGCAGATTTTCATAATAGTACTTTTGTGACTTCAGATGTTAACTCTAAGCTTAACACTTAGTAGTAACTCTCTTTTTGTTACTTCCGTTTCCTGTTTGAATGTCACGTTAGTTACATCGGTTATAACGGGATCTAGATATAGATGTCCTACTCTTTTGGAGAACGTGAATTTTCAGGAATCTTCGGAAAGTGTTAAAATGAAAAACAAACATCGGACTGGATGGGACACACACCACGGCGAGAGAGAGAGAGAGTTTGATATCAGAGGACACGCAACTTAATCGTTTAAATACATACCCCCCCTCCCTGCCCAATTGCTACGGCCCTGGATACACGAAGACCGATAAAAGTTCCACGTGTATGAATTTTTAAAAATAAATGTAAAGACTTCCCCCATCCCTTACATTTTTAAGTCCCTCCTGCAGCTAGATAGTACTGAGCTCTTCAGGTTCCAATATAGATGACCCCCGTTTTACAAGAGCACGAGTTTCTCATTATAGGAACCAGCGAGGTGCAGTATAAGGTGTGTGTTCAGTACGATGTCCAGAACATGCCTGTCAACTAAACCGGTCGCTAAAGGAAGATAGATTAGGCATTCAGCCGTGTAGCTCGAGCGGATCTACCATTAAAAGGAGCGTAGCGATAGGTCTTCGGAGCGGTGTCTAAGACCGGGGTGTCAGACCTGTCATTCCCAGGTCCGAGCACGCGGGAGTGGAGAAAGTGAGAGGGTCAGTGGGAGTATTGGCCATCACGGGACTATTTCTGTTAACTTTTCGTGGGATGTGCCCATATAGTCATTTCAATAGTCATTTCAAAATGCAATAAAAAATATTCCTTGTGAAAAAAAGTCGTAGAGGTAAAATACAATATCAGCTCACATCAGGATTTGGAAACGTAACCTCTAAATCGATGTCTGTGTTTTAAGGTTCCATTTCGGTATCCCTGGCACGCATATTTCCATATTTCAGCAAACGGCAATCGACGGTCCTAATGTGAGAAACACTGCAACTCTGTTCCTATATACCTCGTTGAACATAAGGATCTTACCACCCGTTTAATTTAATGTAAAACAAGCGAAATGTACATATATTTGCGGATTTGGAAAGAAGTTTATTCTAAGTGAACGCAGTGTATGCCATGCACTAACCTTTGTTACCTCTACGATACTCCTGTCAAAACCGTACACACGACCAGACGCTCTTAAATGTCTTGTAAACGAGCATCACGTTTTACATGAGCTTTTTCCAGTTCTCTTGGTGTCATGTCAATTCTTTTAACTAAAAGATGCAACAAAAAAGCAGATAATTGTTTCAAATACGTTTAATTTTAGATAATAAGTAACCATGCGTTTTGTCGTGTTCCGGTGATTTATCTTTTATCATGTTTTACCTCTGGCCGTATTTACCTATATTTAACACTAATGTCATTGCTATAGGAGCTACAAGCAGGCCTTCCAGATCAGTCCCGCCTCCCTGCAGCACCCGCCCAGTTAAAATCTATATGCTAATAAATGGCCGCCACTCGTTCGCTCATTGGCTGTAAGAGCATTTTTCCTGTCTTAAATTACGGTTTGAAATAAGAGGGACCAGTCTAATTCATAGACTGAGAATTGGGCTTTTAACTCAGCGAGGGTCAGATTCGACAGGATCACGCAGGATGTACAGCATGTGTATAGGATTGTCCTCCAAGTGACACATATAATCGCGATATATAAACAAATACCTTAATTATGCGCGATTATAGTATCCGACGACTTTCAATTCTTATTTAAATACTGGATGAATGGTGCATTTTACAAAGGGTACTTGATTTTTTTATGATTGAAAAGTGAGATGAGATGCCAGCAAGGTGAAATAAAAATTGTAAAATATTTCGGAATATCTCCACGGGTCAACATAGCCTATTATTTGTATTCTATTTGCTACATGCTGATTATTGAATTCAGCGGTATATTTAACAAGCTTAAATAAAGGTTTGGGTTTGTTTAATCTATGTTATAGGCTACCGCTGGGAAAATGTCGATATTTCCAAATAAGCATTTTATGTTCCGACGTATTTATTCAGATTTTCCTTATTATAATATTCTGGGTTTCGTTAAATCATCTAATTAAATAACAACCCTTCAGAAATATATTGCAATTTAAAATCGACATTGTTTAAAGTTTTGTTTTAGTGCAGTAAATTAAAACTGAAAGAATCTTCCCAATGGCATTTTATACAATTTCTAGGATCATAAATTATGGTCAAATAGGAATCAGCTTTCATTAATCTTCACTGTAAAGAAGTGATAACGAATTAAGTGTATGGTTCAGTCTGTGATACAGTGTTTACGTAGCATTTAGGCTTAGTTTAATATTAAGGCCAGAATCCACTGTAAATACATACTATATAATAACTATAATACTTATTAAAATGGTAAGATGCGTGTAAACAAAGTATGTTAATCCCCTTCTGAAAAAACTAACCAGTGAAATATATTGTTTAATATATATTATTACATCAGAATCGTGTAAATGTTGTCTCGGATTTTTAGAAGTTGTTCGGCAGCTTTCGTAAGATTTGCTGTTATGCCGTCTGTGGTTTACCTTTCTGGGTAAAAAAAAAAATCATTTGTTGTTTATTTAAATAATAATATTACAACTTTAACCATGTCTTTTGTATTTTAACTTTATAGATATATACTACGATGCAATTATACACAATCAGCTTGTGTTAATCAAATGGAAGCTTATTGAAGTGGTGCAAATTGTTACCGTAGCGAGATTGGCCTGGCAGGCTACGTACATCATCTGCATTTTGTGTGCGAGGGATTGGGCGATTCCATTTTTTCATTTGAAATGGGGGAATGATGGAATAAAATGAAACGTAAAAGAACATAGGCGTTATCAGTTTAGTGCGTGATGGTTGCATGTTGTTCTGCCTGTATGGTAGTAAGAAAGAAATAATTCTAGATTCATGGTTATGGAAATACAAATGAGAGACTTGTGACTCCACGTTATGTACACTATAATCCATGCCTTTACGTTATATTGCCTTCAAAGTCCCCGAGGGAAAGCACGTGACGACTCCTAAAGACCTAATTACTTTGAAATATTAATGCAGCTCGAAATACATAAATGGCAACTCTATATACACGTCACAAACTTAAGGTGATACGCTCTTATTGTCTTGATAATTGGTATATATTCATTTTCGAGATTATTCTGTTGAAGGACTGGTCATTTACACTTATTTATATTAATACTTTGTATCAGCAATGGTAGTGTAAAAAGAAGTGTTATTTACTTCTTAGTAAACTAAGTACTTTCACCCACCCAGATTAGTATGAAGAGAAATCTCAAACTATTAATTGGCGCGTGTTTTTATATGCTTCTGTCATATCTCTCTCAGGAGTCGGAGTCCCGCCTTACCAAGCAGTTGGCGACTTCATCACAAGTAAGTTTCTTTACACAGCATTTCACCTATTTGTGACATAATTGGCCTTAATATATTACATTTGGCGGGAAATTATAGTGATCTTATGTACTATACTTATACCTCCGTTTTATGATTATTTTGGAGTTGTATTCATAATTTGTATTAGTGTCGTAACACAATTCAAATAGGTGACGTTCTTGAATCTGACAAACTATTACCGTGCACATTTAAAGCGAGGTGATTTGATGATTTGACAATGACAGCGATTAGATATGCTTTCACTTATTCTCTTTGTCCAAATGTAATCACCTGTGCGTATTTGGCTTTGGGAAGTGTTTATTACAATAGCAAGACACAATGCAGCATTTATTTTATAGCAAGCATACAAATATGAAAGAAGCTAGCTATGTATGTTTTAACATCAGCAATGTACACCCAGAACTTATATAATATTCTGTCATATAACCTCAGAAGCAATTGATTTCTGTCGTGTTTTAAATTAATATATTTCTCATATGTCATTGCTGACTTTCAATAAAAACACTTTTCAGGTATACAGACTTAATTCTTATTGATTTTATTGCAATATGTAATAGTTTAACTTTAATAATGCTATTATGCTGTACATATATCTGACTGAGATATGCCTATATGTTAGTATATAGGAAAAAGTATTTTTGTTCTTTGTTCGCCTTCATTTTAATATTCATTTAGTATCTGTTTCAGTCCTTTTTTATCAAGAATGTATTGTCTATGTTTTGAAGCCATACCTGAATTACATGTCATAAATAGTAATTTTCCGTCGTGCAACAAATATCGATGCTGTTTTCTGGGATGCTGGTTAATAGCTTCGTCTCCTTCTTGCGTTTGCAGAAATGTAGCCTAAAATAATGCGCTTTATTGTGCTTGTATCTTCAAGATTGCTCACCCATGTAGATCAATAAGCATAGCTAATGCCAGTGACATCACAATTCAGTCGGCTATGTGACCTCCATGGCCTCGTGGAGTTGGTCCCAGCCCATCAGAGAGCCGTTGTCCCTCTTGCCAGACGATTGGTTTTTTTTTTTGTCTTTTTGGAACACCCAAAGCCGGTTTTTTGAGGACACATAAAAATTGACTTAAAACTCAGCGCGACCGTAGAGTACTTCTGCAGGGAGTGTGTGTGACAGAGAGCGACTGTGTGTGTGTATGCGTGATCGCGTATGAACGTGTTTGTATGTGTGTGGGTGCGTGTGTGTGAGAGAGTCTTTGAGTGCGTGTGGTTTGTCTGGTGTGGGAGGGGGCGTGGGTTTGGGTACCAGTGTTTGGAACAGATTGTGAGCTACAGACGTATGGCGCTTTCACAGGCGTCGGCGTAAGCTGGTGTGTGCTGTACGGAACAGCGGTGTAACGGAAGGATATCTCCTTTAGCTCTTACTGCTTTCGCGTTCTGCTTTCGCGGGACTTGTAGTTTTACACATTTGGGAAGGTTTTTTTTTTTAAAGGAATGGAACATATCGTATTAACCTGGACTTGAAACTGCGACCATTCCAGCTGATGCCTCTGTCAGTAAGTTCTATTTAAAATATTTCTTAGATTATCGAAAATAGGCCTGCAAAGTTTAGTTTCAGGCTCTGTGGTAAAACAGAAATCAAAATTTGTAAATTGACAGAAATATTTTATCACATGACAGATTTGCTGTATACTGTAAATTGTCTCATCGTTCTGCACTTAAAGTTTATAAATGCATTCGGAGATGGTATGTAAGCAGTCATCTCATTTATGTTTCTGTGTCCGTATAAATTATAAAGCCTAGTATCATTTTGCCCGTACAATTTTGTTATCGCACCAAAACAATACGAAAAGGAGGCTACTAATATCACGACATCTGTGTTTTAAGTATAGTTCTCTAATGTGTCCTAATGCGTAAATCATTCAGTTAATTTTACGTGTCCATGACAGATAGCTGTTTATAGGCTATTTCGTAAACTGACTTTGTAGTAAATGAGAATTCAATTATATAATATATATATATTATTGTTTAATAATTTACTGAATTTGTACAACTTTGCAGAAATTCTTAAGACTATGAAAAAATAGCTTAAATAAATACTGCGTTTATTTTTATGTCTGTTTATCTTCCCGGTCTATTTTTAAAGTTTACTGAAATTGAAGTAGTATGGCGCGGTGTATTTTGATGTAAATAACGAAGAGGTTATATGTAGGCCTATTTGTTATCCGTAAAACGTAATAGTGGTAGATATTCATGTGGCCTTTCAGTAGAAGCGCCGGCCTAGTCAGTCTGCGGTTGACCTCTGACTGATGTAATTAATGAGAAGCGGTCTGTCTATAGTCTGGCCGAGTAAGGTTCAACTGCAAAGGAAACTTACAGGATCTGACTCTGTGTGCTGGGTGTGTGAAGGGCGGTGGGGGGGTGGGGGGAGCAGCCAGCCCATTGTCAATTAAGCATATGCCCAGCATGCATTTATAAGCGCAATAGCACACAATCATTTAGTAAATACAAACCGTGAATGGTACTTACTGAACATTTAAATAAATGTCGGGAATTAACCAGCGACTACACCAAGTTATACATATATATGACCAAGTAAACAAATAAACGTACTAAGTCATTAGCTTATTCATACATACATACATGCATAAGCAGCCAGGCAAGCTCCAGTAAGCTCCCCGACAGTGTGTGTGGGCTACAGCTGGAGAGGCACGAGCAAGTGCAATGGCTCCATGTGACCAGAACAGGAGCATCATCAGGCGCGGCGGTCCCTTTAAGAGACGTGGGTTAGTTTTTCTCTTTGGTTATCTAGCTGTATGAGTTTATGTAATATCATAAAGCTAGAGAACCGAATGTATAAACTAATTCCGAGGACTTCAGGAACCGCCAATGGAGCGCGGAGATTTCAGGACGCGACGAAGGGGGGAAGAGGGCGCTGGAAGCTGTGAAAGATGCGTTCGCTCGGAACACCTAAAAATGCCGAAGAGCAGATTTCACTGGGAGAGACTGCAATGGGATTAATGCTGCCGAGTATCAAGGATAAATAGCTGGGACTTTCTTTGTGAAATAAAAATGTGGAAAACGGGTCAACATCGCATCGTTTCTACCGGAGGCAGTGGCAGTTCAAGCGAGATGTGAATACGCGATACTTTGCAGGAATCTTGGTCGTCTTCCCACCAGGGCCTAATGAAAGCCGTAGTATTTTGTGAACCTGTGCTTATAAACCTCGGAGAAACATATTCTTTAATAAGAGATACGCATTACATAACTATTGCAATCGTGGTGTTGATGTAGAATTTGGTTTATGGCCAGAAACGGTTAAAAGAAATATATCGGCTGATTGGTCTGTCACCAGAGTCACGTGTTTCAGCAAGAAGCAGAATTAATTCTAAGGCATCAAGCAAAACGGAGAATAAGAATGGCCTAATTGTAATATGCCGCGTTTAATCTAACCCGAACAGCGATTTGTTGTTAAAAGTTGTACACCTTTCATCGTTTATTGCATTAAGAACTAGTTAAAAAGTTAACTGTTAAAAAAATATTTTCCTGACTAGCGAATAACAGCATAACCATAGTTATTGCCCTTGTGTATTTTGGGTGCTGCAGATGTGTCATAATGGAGACAATCCTCAACACTGAATTCTGTTCTCCTGTCAGAAGTTAATAAATAACCGTTCTGTGAGTTAAGTGGAATAACTGAACAGAAAATCTAAAAATGTCTGTTTACAGGGCAAGTCTTTTTATACTGTTATGATTGGCCTAAGTAGAATGTGTGAATTATTTTGTTGCTTGTGTGTCAGGTGTCGCATGCTAATTGTGTGTTCCAGGAAGCTCTTTGTATTTTATGTCTTTAGTCATTTTTAAGATTTTAAGTTTGTGACATGCACAACATGCTTAGACCACGTTAAAATATAGAACTTACGAATGACGTAGTGTTAAAAAGGCTGCGAGAAATTCCTCCAGGGCCTTGCTGTAGTAAAAATGCTCCAGTATTGACGTGATAGCCCAGGGGTGGGCAATCATATGTGCAAAGGGCGGGAGTGAATGCAGGTTTTCGCTGCAACTCCCCAATTAGATTACTAATTAGAGGACTGATTGGCTGAAGAGTCCTCACACTTGGGTTTGAGCAGCTGACCTACAGGTTATCCCACAAACCTGCATACACACCGGCCCTTTGCGGATAAGATTGCCCACCTCTGTGATAGGCCATGGCGGCCCATTTTCCTTGGATGTTCTCACACTGTTCTGTGACTAAGCAGAGGAGTATGACAGATTGTCAAGGTGTAGATGACCTGTTTTAGGATGGATGTTATGTCTAGAGCCATTCTCACTGGGGACTTGGTACGGGAAGCTGGTACATTTGAAACGTAGTTGGATGGAAGCTAGATGCTTGCTTTTGACTACTAAGCATCAGGCCTAGTTGATTTGGGCAGTGCCATTGCAGGAATACAGCTGTTCTGGGACATGTGACAGAGGCACCTAGCTTAGCTTATAAGACAAGTATTTGACCATGTAGATGGATGCAGATGGATCAGATGGATGCAGGTTCCTACAGTAGTGCCAGTTGTCTATATGCATGATGGTGTCCTTTGGGCCAAATTAACGTTTATATCCGTCCGCTCATTTTTATGCATATGTCACATGTTTTGCCCTAGATGTGACTGTTCTGAAGTTGTGTATCGCTTAAAAATGTTATTTGTAATGTATTCTCTAAAAAAAGTACACAAGTGTTTTCAGTATAAACCATTGTATACTGGTAGCCTATATCAATAAGAAACAAATCTCAAATTACTTCCAAATGCTTCCTTAACACGGCAAACGCTACTAACTACAATGGAGAGGTATAGATAGTAGATATCGGTTATTGTGTTGCTCCTGTTGTGGGTAGACTGTTGCTTGTGTCTTTAGTGGTACTGTGAGAACGATCTTCATAACTCGAATAAGCAACATTACTGATCGTTCTTCCGACACCACGTCACAAACAACACAGGTTTACAAGCTAGGAATGGGCATCCTTGCTTTAGTATAGTGTCTGAATCTTAAACGTCGCCGCCTTAAGCTTAAGCCTAAAGTTATTCATGTGCGCATGTCTGATCAGGTTCTGGTTATAAGAGGCTCATTGTCTCCAACAGGAGGCAGCGTACTGCTACCTAGCTGGTTGCTATAGGTAGATGTGTACCTCTTACATACGGCCTTCAACACTGTGTCACAGATGTGTGTGTGTGTGTGTGTGCACACCTGTGATGGCCAGGCATCCCATGTAGAGTATACCTCAGCTTTGTACCCTATCCCCCCCCCCCAAGAGACCCTGATCAAAATAACCAGTTGGAAGGTGGATGGTGGAATGGGTGACGCCCATTTCAAAAATTTGCTTCTTTTACTTGTTATTTTCCCGTTTTCATCTGCTTCACTATGGCGCCTTCAATCTCCATATGATTTCATACCGTATACATCTCGTGTATGTTGAAAATAGTTTCTAACTGGGAGCAACAGACAACAAAATCATTAAAGGCCTTGAGTGCGACTGAGACAGTGACAGAGCTACGTGCTTTTATGTGATTGGTACATTTTTTATCATGCATAATTTCACGTTCAGAGTCAGTTTGGTTCAAAACCTATTCTAACAGATTTTTTTAAATGTACCCCTTTAAATAGCCCTTTATATCCTTTTTTTAAAAAAAAAAATATCCTGGCTTAAAATTTGAGCTTGAGTAGATATAAGGGCTGTATCCCTCCCCAGGCAGGCTGGGGGGCGGCCTCGTTACCAAAACGAGCACACAGCTACAGCAGGCGTGCGGTGTTTCCATGCAGCCTGTCATACGTCGGGTGTAGCATGTGCAGGGATGCGTGTCAGACCTGGTGTCTCCCTGCCCACCACACTTGGTTCACTCTGGTATGATCTGGGCTTGTAGGGTTTAAGTTCAAGCGTAGCGTTGTCCCATAAACCAGCGGTGAAAGGAAAATCTTCCCGCTGATATTCTTTATTTTATGTGCATATAAACTGGATGTAATGCAGTCATGATTAGGTACACTGTGTATCAGTATCAAGATGTATTCAGTATCAAGAGTCAGTCTGTGAATGCACATCATTATTATTATTATTATTATTGTTGTTATTTTGAGTAGTAGTAGCAACAGCCGTAATAGTGGTACTATCAATAATAATAATTCAAAGAGTTACTTTATAATAGCACTGTAGTAAATGAACATCAGTAATAGCAGAATTACTAAAGCCCCGCCGCTCACGCCCGCGCACACCCACATTCCAGATAATCCTTCCCAGGCAGTAAGGGGCCGCTTGTTCAAGTAGCCCGTCCACCATAATTTCGTTCGGTCTAGCTCTGCATTTCAGTCTGGGTGTTTTAACAGTGAAATAAAGGTAACTACTGTTTTTCGTGTATAGCATTACGTAAATGATATACATGAATATCTCACTTTTAATTAGAATGTAGTGCAAATAGCAGAATAACAGTGAATGAATAAAGCAATCATTCAAGATGACCGAATTAACGCAAAGAAGAGGAAACATCTCGCAAATATGTTTTTGTCTGAATTTTAGATGCCAGCTTGGTAGCTTAGCAACCGCCTCCGACTGATGCAATGAAATAATAGCATTAAAGCTTGGTGCGCAGCCGTGGTTTAATACCCATGTGGCAGGGCCTGTACCTGGGACGCCACCGGAATTGGTGTTATTTCATGTATAACGCACCGTTTCAAAGCATGCTAATGGATGAGATTTTAATGTTACCAACGGGAATCTCAGAAATAAAATCAAAATTATCGAGAACAAAGCGGAAGAATAACCAGTGCAAGTTAAGCGTTTAATAGTGCATTTGAATCATTACAGATCATTAATATTTATTTTAGTTTGCATTTACGAAATTTGCGTTCAATTAATGTCGCCTTGCAAAATGGTTTGGTCAAACAGCGTTATTTTGTAACAAACATTTAGGCTATTAAAACATTTTCTGATACTTGTGTAATCAGGCTGTTGAATTAAAAATAGCCGCGAAATTGCGTAAACAATAAAAAAATATGACATATGTAACATTTGCTTGAAATAAAATGTATATGAATATACGTTATACTCCGTTATTGGGTGATTATGGCGTAGTAATAAATAACGTGGTATCTAGGCCTTTTGAGTATTTTGCCTGAACGGTTTATTTAATATAGGTAAATCATTAATAATATATTGAATTCAGATGACTTAGTGTTAATTTGATGGATTTTATGCCGACATATATCCGTGATATAATAGAATAGCACGTTTTATTATAATCCAATTTTTAACTACCTGAGAATTTTATTCTCTTATGTGTTATATTCTTATGAGAACATATAGGCCCACCTAGCAGTAATATGAAGGACTATACATAAATAATATGGTAAATAATGGTAAATAAGACTTGACGCTTGAAGCCGCGTTATAACGTCTACGAGGTCCATTACCCTGAATATAACTTATGACAGAAGCAGTATGCTGTGAATTGCTGTACGTTACTGAAATACATTTGATTGTGCAACTGAATGGATGAAATATGAAGCTATTTCTAAATTAAACTATTTATTGGATGGATATAGTTTGCAGAATGCTACTTTATTATGGTCATGGTTTGCAAATACAACTCTTATCACAACCAAAAATGTTTAAATATGAAAAATGCTTTTTCTAATGTTAAATTTTGTATATACACGCATAAGTCTTATATTAAGTTTTTTCTTTGAGTATATCATAATTATGTCTTGTCCCCTATATGAATTAATTCGTTTTCGTTAAAACCCAGTCTAATGTTATTAAACGCACCGTACTGTTTGTGAATGCGTGTCATTAACCTTACTCTTGATGTTTAATTACAAACAATTACTGATAATTACTCAAATGTAATATAGATGGGACGAATGAAACTGCTGTACAAAACAAGAGATACGACAAAAAAAGTATCGCTTTTGAATTTAGTTCGATTTCGATTTGATACTACTTTGGTTTTTTTGCTATATATATAATGCACGTATAATATAATCTGTAAATATTACGTTGATAGAAGATGCATACATAAAATATGTAGCGAACAGGTAATTATGACAATATCAACGTTCGGTAAGTACCCGTAGGTTTTTAATTTCGTTTTGGTTATCATACGGATGGTGAAAGAATAAGGGCGGTATGTCGTTTAAATAATTTCTCTGTTGCAATACCTCATGATAGCAGAATTCTTACATTTGTTCATGAAAACAGCGATGATTATTGTGATCTTATGGGTATTATTGTGGCTACATGATTCCGCGCATCGTTCAAAGCTGTTATTTTTAAGAAAAGACAATAATCAACAGTTCACCATGACAGTACTGTATTTGATATTTAAATAAATGTATGAATTTGTTTTAAGCAGGAAACACACACACACACACACACACACGGCCTTCATATTATAAATACGTATGCAGTCTGTCTATATACCAAAATATTAAAATAGGTTCAAAATAGGGAAGATATGTATGCACAGTATTGTATTGTGATGAAGTGCGATTGTTCAACCACAGCTAAAGACAATATTTACACAGTAAATATAAGTAGTATAGAATGCATAATAATGTTAGTGTGAATTTACCAAGATCAACCACTTCTTTGGTAGAACTGTGACTGTGACTGTGACTGGGAAATGATGCCTTTTTAAAACCGGCAGAGGGAATTTTCTGAGGGGAAAAAGACCGATGAATTTTTATTCATGCTCCCATGGCAACCATAAAAGACTGTTTAGGCAGCTAGGTGATGGGTAGGCGCCTGCAGTCTCTGTGGTGTGTGTAAACTTCCTGAACAGCCAAACTGCCAGCAGTGTCTGTGTGTGTGTGGGATTACATTGTAGGGACCAAATATCCCCCATAATGTGATTTTTTCTTGACATTGTGGGGACCATTTTTTAGGTCCCCACAAAGATCTACAGTATGAATGCAATCCAAAAAGGTAAAAATGCCAAAAGTCTCATATTTTGTTTGGTTACTTATGGTTAAGGTTAGGGCTGGGTAGGGGTTAAGGTCATCATGTTGGGATTAGAGTTTTTCCCATAGAAATTAATGGAGATATAAACACAAAGATATAATTACAAACCTGCGTGTGTGTGTGTGTGTGTGGAAAGGGGGGGGGGGGTGTAGAGGTTACATAGTTTGATAATGGTGGTGTGTGTGTTGTGTTTCGTAATGAAGGAATTTGTTGTTCAGTTTTTCATCTTGTGTTCATGCCTGAGGTATTATATTCAGATTTTTTCCTTTGATTGCCTGGAAATCATGACACAGAGGAATCATTGAAACTGTCTGAAATGCAGGGTCTTCATTTCTGTCTCCTCTTTGGCGTTAAGCAGAGGGGTGGAGCCAAAGCAGTGCTGGAGTAAACAGCCTCATCGGCAGCCAGCCGCAGCAAGAGGCCAGCTCCCTGGTATGGCGGCTCTGTGGGGAACCCGCCCCTCTAGCAAGCCAGCCCACCCCCTGCAGAGCAGTATGATGGTACGGACTGGCAGCACGTTGTCATGGTGATGCCAGCTTCTGATAATGTGATTTGAGCAGGAGGGGGATCGTACCAAAGAGAGCTAAATTTAAGGGTGGGGTGTCTCCTACTTGCATGTGGAGATGCTCAGGGAATGTCTTTCGTCCAGGTTCAAAGGTTTCTGGACCATGTGGTCCCTGATCTGAGGTGCTCTGCAGGGACGGTAAACACAGCACATGCTGCCTTGTTGCATAACCAGCACGCCTGCGGCTCGCATCAGCACCGGGGTCAGGCAGCCGCATTGGTTTTGCTGCCGCTGCTCTGTCGACATGTCATGGTTGCTTTTACATCTGCTGCATTGGGGTTTGACACTTAGGGGTGAGAGAGCCAATCAGAACAGGCCTGTTGGGTTTGGTCCAGACAGCAGCTCTGGGATGCTGTGAGGCTCATGTTGCAGCCGGGATGTGACTCACACGGTGTAGGCAGCGGGTGAGGTAGGTGGCTGCGGCGAGTGGCTCAGGCAGGTTAAGTTTTATTTTAGTCTGTGACAAGAGGCAAGCGAAGCCTTGGCGTCTCCCAGCATCAGGCACTGAGAACACACTCGGAGGTCAGGCCTCCTCAATCAATACAGGCCTGTTGAGATAGGCCTCTGAAAGTGGAATGATGAATATCTCGATTGGCCCAGACTAGAGGTTGTCAGTCCTGTACCTGGAACTCTGAGTGTGCATCTATGTGTGTGTGTGTGTGTGTGCATGTATATAAGTATGTGTGTGTGTGTGTGTGGTCCAAGTATACCTTACATTGTGATTAAAATCTGTTATTTTGGCATTGCGGGGACCAATTTTTCGGTCCC
Source organism: Gnathonemus echidnorhynchus (assembly GCA_026776725.1). Classification (NCBI taxonomy): domain Eukaryota; kingdom Metazoa; phylum Chordata; class Actinopteri; order Osteoglossiformes; family Mormyridae; genus Gnathonemus; species Gnathonemus echidnorhynchus. Next base: position 13,062,702 of record JAODJU010000043.1, read on the forward strand.
CATAAAGGGAAATTAAACTTCATAAAAATCTTCGACTGCAATCAAAAAACTGAAAATACCAAAAGTCTTGTATTTAGCTTGGTTATGCTTAAGGTTAGGGCTGGGTAGGGGTTAAGGTTATCATTGTTCAGATTAGGGTTTTGCCCATAGAAATGAATGGACGGTCCCCACAAAGATATGAGTACAGGTCTGTGTGTGTGAGTGTGCAGTTGCACATGTTTCGGAGTTTGGAAGCCTGCAGAATTCATCACTGCCCGAAGGACACACAGAAAACCCCAAACAGGTTCTGTTTTGGGACGCAGAAAGTGCAGATCAGTCACCATGGCGATGCGGGGTCCTCTGCACTCAATCTCTCACTGTAAAGTGAACAAAACCTGGAGTGTGGCCTCATTTATGGAAAAAAGACACGTCAGTCCTTCGTAAAGCTGCCTAAGGGAGTATTTGTCCGGTTTCCGCCTAGGAGGACCGGCTGGGTGTCACTTATAGCTCATGGCGCACAGAGAGCTGGCCTGCTTCCTGCACGATGGCTTCCTGCACGATGGCTTCATGGACACACCGCTCTGGAAGCAGTTTCCTTTATATAATCAGAAGATAATATGTCTTCCTTCAGTTGTTAATGTGCCACGTAGGTTGGGATATTAAAAAATTAAATAAAGCGTTATGAACGTTATATCAAAATAATCTATGACATTACAAAAAGTAAATCTAACAACTTCATGTCACAGTCTGTACAGGTATACTGGGGCAGCAAATTTTCTTAATCTGCGCTGAGAAAATCGCTGTACTGTCAAACCCCTGATCTTCCAAAATGTTTGCACTTTTTCACACTCTTCTCCTCCCTCTCTCTCTCTCTCTCTCTCTCTCTTTCTCTCTCTCCTCCCCCCACTCCTTTAAATAGTACCATCCAATTTGTCAAGAACCTTGGTTTAGCCAGATAAGATGCACGGTAGCTGTTGGTCTAAAATCTACATTTGAATTCTTTTGTACCTGCTCCTTATCCCTTTAACTTACTTGGGCGACCTTGCTTGAGTCTCTGTGTAAGAGGTACTCATGTGGAAAAGCTGTCAGGGTGCTTGATCACTTCACCTTTAATTCTCTCCTGGTGACCGTCCCCTCTACCACCCTAAAGTCCTCCCAGACTCTTCCCTCCATAAACTACCCCACCGACTCTCTGCCCCAAACTACAAGTCAAAATTCAATTCCCCTATTCTCTGCCTTGAGCTACACAGACACATCAGACTGGCCTCTCCCTCCGCGTTTGCTCTGACACCCTTGATCAGAGCAGGAGGAGCTGGACGGTCCCTGTAGAAACCCCAGGATAGGAACAGGCACCTTCCCGGGCAGCCCGGGCCGTGTGGTTTCTCGCGCGCGCCATCCTGTAGTCATGTGATCGCGGCCGATGTCAACGGCAGCCAATCGAAGCAGGGAGCTGGGCTGTGGTTCGGCTGGCGTGCTGCGGGTTTCTGCACTTCGTGTTCTGACCCGCATGCATAGGTTACTTTGCACATTCTGTAGAGGGGTTCGATGTTTTGCTGCAGGCAGAAAGACCCAAGTACAACCC
>JAODJU010000043.1:13079689-13092606 GCA_026776725.1 Gnathonemus echidnorhynchus
TACAAAGGATAGTTAAACGTTTTCCAAATAAGCATTTTATTGCATTTCCAAAGGCCATTGTCCTGGGCGATAAAGGCTTCAAGTCACTCCTCCCCCCCACCCCGTGTCCCCTAACCCCAGCCCCAGACAGATGCCCCCACAGCGGGGCCGATGAGATGGACGCGATGGTACACACGCTGCACCCACGTCTCGTTTGAATCCTCCATCATTTACATTAATTAGCCAATCGCCTTAACTGATATTTATATACAAGACGATTTATGTAGATTAATTGAGGCTGTAAGCGGCCATGTTCTGGTTTCTAACCCCTGTACGTCCTGCTGGCCCATCTCACATGCACATGAAAGGCAGCCAGATAACCAAAGGACACCCCAGCCCCCGAGATTCAGGCCCCAGTGTGAGACCCAGAGTGGGCCAGAGGTACTACGGGGTGTCCTGACCGCTTCCTTCCTCTGTTCTGTGTCTGCAGAAGGCCCGAAAGCGGAAACTGGGGTGAAAATATCCAACTGCAGAGCTATCTCCGGACACACGGCCCGTGGGGTCCAGCAGGGGAGCCCAGAACAGGGCCAGGAAGAGCGGGACGAGCGGCAGTGGTGCCGTGGGTGGCAGGACCGACCCATTACGGCTGTCCTGCTCGTATTTTTAGAATCTCCCTGGTAAAGATCTGAGTCGGCTCCCGCGGAAACTCCAAAAAAAGCCTGTAAAATCAGGCTAATTCGGTGCTTCAGATTCGTGTGCGAAAGTCCGTGCATTTTCCAGGACAGGTAAGTATGCTGTGAGAAATGAAGGTAAGATTATATGTATGTCATCTGTCTTTTAAATCACTTTAAAAGTAAAAGATATGTTTATAGCCTCATGCTAAGCATTTAAGAAAAAGCTTCAAATGTAACTTAAACATAAATATCTTCTTATAATACAATACCTGCCTTTACAAATATGTTATATAGAACAATGAAATTGTATAGTGCTTGAGAGAAAAAAATACAAGCTAATTGCAATAATGAATCATCTGTGTCATATTGTATGATAATGTATTATAATGATGTTCACATTTATATGCTTATTACGGCACTGATAAGTTGCTATGCTTCGCTAATGTAAAAGACAATACAACTCATTGCCTATGAAAATCTTAGAATGATTGGTAAGAATAATTAAACACAGATTTAAACAGTCCCCAGACTAAACAGACTGTGGTAATAAATGACCAGGAAGATTAACAGATTCTGAATGTTGTCAGCTGTACTTTGCATTGATGAAAGGTTGCTTTACTTCAACACAGGCAAATTCATAGACAGCCTTTTTAGGTCCCTATAGGACCCTGCAAGGTGCTTCCAGTATGGAAATTTGTGGCATAGTCAAACTGCAGATTAAACATCTGTAAAGCTCATCTGTTTCCAGAATAGATTTGCTTTACACTTCATATATTAGTCAAATCTGAGGGCTAAGTTAAAAGTTATTAGTTCTGACTGACATTAGCAAAGGTATTTCAAAAATATTTTCATGTACTTCCCTGAAAGATTTGATGTGTTTACAATTGCTTTCTTCTTGTATATTTATTTTCAATAAATATTGATCGAAAATTCCTTGTGTCCCAATCTTTCTGTGCTGATGATAATTAGTAAATGTTTTAAAAGGGATGCAAGGTTGCCCAAATGAGTAGCATATCCTGTTGTGTGTTAAAGCTGTGTCGAACTGAAACAGCCATTCTGAGTAGATCCATCTGCAGATGAATTGATCGACGCTAATGCTAATGCTAATGCTGTGAGTAGCTGGTAGGTGTGTGACGTATGGGTTAGGGTCCTGTCATTGCCCCTTACGCACGTGAGGTTCCATTCTCTATGGGGTTCTGACTTGCGAGTCAGGCCCAGTCTGCCTTGACCTGGCCCAAGGCTGGGGAGGTTGTGAACAGAGGGGTGGGGGGATTATTGTCTCCTGCCCAGACAGTAAGCAAAGCGGGTTTGGCCCTGGGCCACCCACAGAGGGTCCAGCGAGGCATGAGATGGCTTGGTGTCCATGCTCAGTGACCATGGCGAATTCCCCCAAACTTCTCCAAATGCACCCCCACGGCTGGGGTGCCAGCCTTGCAGAAACCTCCGCTTGGTCTAACCTCTAAATCAGGATCGAAATATGGTCGCCAAATTGACACGTATCACCTCGGCCAAAGAACAAAGCACCATTCAAAGAGAGGGGAGAATATATTTAAATGCAGGTAAAAGGAGATCAATGACAGAGGAATGAATCATTTGAAATATAAAATGCCCACTAAAACAATACATAATATGTAATAATATGACCTCTACAAGGCAAAGGAGTGCCTGAATATGTTTCCAGGCCAACTGTATGTTCTCCTGTTGTAATGCTGACATAATTATGGACATTAAGTGATTAGAAAACCTTGTTTTTTTATCACCTGTCAGTGACAAACATGACGAACATGGAGAAAGCAGCGTTCTCAAAATATAAACAATTTGGGTGACATTCAGATGTTCAGACCATTTGAGAAACAGTTGCGATATAGATCAAAATGAGTTGGAGTCTTTCAAATGTTTAATTTGTGTACAAAGTAAAATAAATGCTGAAGAAATGTGGTTAAATTCAACTGGTTGTATACATTAACATGAATACTGTTAAAATACCCAGGTAATTGCTTTATCAGATAAGGTAAGATCATAGGAAATGGGTGTAGCTGTTGAAAAACAAAAGGGCCATTTAACTGCTTGCTGCTTCAGTAAAGAGCTAACAGATTTCCAAATGAAGAAACGCTTATGGTTGTACGCACATTTAGGAGAGGGACATCACAGGAGAACCAGTCAATTGGCCCTGCTGCAGAATCTCGTAAAAGTGCCAAACTGCCCAAAGGTCAGTTGATGATAGTCCACTGAGGCCGGGCTGACACTCCGGGGGCAACCTCGGTGTCTCTGGTCAGCGGGGGTAAAGTGAATGGAAGCGTGCCAAGCGCGCGAGGATTGTAAACATTTAGGCCCCTTAGAATAAGCGGACGCGCAGTTTACACGCACATTAGAGGAGGGGAGCTGCGGAACCGCCGCGTCGCGCTGAATGCATCTAAAACGTAATTAACGCCAGAATCCCTCATCGCAATATATATTTAATGACGCCAGCTTCAGTAAAGGTTTAGCGATTTCATTGCGCTGAAGCGAAGAAATAAAGAACGCTCATAAAATCCTTTTTTTTAAATTTTGTTTGTAGTTAAAAAAAAAATTAGGTGTTGGCATAAAGTATATATTGAGCGACCCGTACGATATTTAGATGAATCATGCCGGGGTGTCCAAGTTAAATGATCATTCGGCGTTGTATTTCGTTAATATATACCTACTTATAATTTATATCATAAATTAAACAATAAGATTTTTAGCTTATTGCAGCTACTCCTGTCCCCAAAATGAAATATCGACAACATGAAACAAGAACACGTTATTTTTGATCAACTATTATAAATATAGTGTATTTCAAAAAATTAATCATAATTACTCCCGTTTAAATTCTAGTAAAACAAACTTTACCTTCTAATATCTCATTAAAAACCTACTACAGTGCAAAGGAATATTTATCATATTTTAAATTTAAATATTTTAATAGGCTTATTCTTATTCTTTTAATAATTACCAACTGGCAAAACAGACTCGCCAGCTACCGTGTCTTTCATGGGGCTAAATACTCTGGAAAAAAGACATTGTGCTCACGTTTTGGAGTTTAAGTATCTGACCGAGAAACTAAATTCAAACGAAAAACGTACAAGTATCAGTGCTGTAATTGTATTTTTATGCGGTAAAGTGTGTGATCGCCGGTTTCTCTGCCCTACTTCAATGCTCTCCAAAAATAATTTCCCTGGACGATTTTCTAATTAAAAAATACATCTCAAAACAGAGGCCAGTAAGCTAATCCAGGCGGCAATTTGAAGCAGTTTTAGAGGCTTATTGAGCAGGTATTCCTTCATTTACCTTACGGGTGATTTCTGGGAAACTAACACCTTGTGGTCAGTATTATTAGAATCGGTGGTGCCCTCCAGCGCTCCGCACTAAGAGAAATGAGGGAGGGGGGGATAAAGATTTAAATTGGGGACGGGGATGTGGAAGAATGGGCGAGGGAGCTGCTGTAGTTTGTCATGCTAAGCATGCCGCCGCTATTGAGCGCGCTGCCATTGTAAACACAAGGAGCAGAAGGTTCACAGGACCCCGGCTTTTGTCATGCTAAGACCACGGCCACCGGCCGCCGAGAAAAAATACATATATATCTATATATGAGCAGACTGTCAATGCAGCTGTCTTAGCGTGTCATGAAAGATGGAGTTTGGTGAGGAGCCTTGTCCTTGCGTAGCATGGGCTGCGACAGTCGGAGGGTGAAGAATGAATCCAATGGTGAGTAACCTGGGGGTGTAAAAAGAAAAGGGGAGGGGGGTCCGCGGGTGACTATTTTTAAATGGCCTTGAAGTTGGAGCAGTGGATGAATGTAAGCCAGAGCATACAGCACTAATCCAGTTAACACCAGAACCCACGCTACATTCTACCAGGATAATTTTACTGTGTCGCCTAATATATTAGACCTCACTACTACTATCTCACTTAATTTAAAGGCAAGCGGCTGCAGTGCTTAAGGAACTTGTCTGGTGCCCAAGAACTTTCCAGTTCAGTTCCTATAGCGGAGACTTGCTTTTGTATTTAACATGTTTTTCTAAGGGTAAAAAAAATACCCACCAGGATAAATGGATAAGGTCTACATTTTAGCTGCGTAAGCCACTCTGAATAAAAATGTCTGGCAAGCAACTAAATAATATATTATACATGTTATCATCAGCCATAAGGTATGGCCAGATTTACCAGTATAGAGCAATTCTCCAAGCCAGGCAATAAAAAAATAACATAGTAAAAAAAGAATCTTGCTTGAGCGCGGATGTTTAGGCGTAGTTCTGTTGTGGAAAAGGGAATATGGCTTTAAATGTCCCGCCATTAAATACAAACAGCAGTAAATCTGCTAGATCGATGCAGTTTTCTGAGCTATCGCGGCACAGCCAGCTAATCGGTAATATCATTAAAATATATAATGCATTAATATAAGGTCTGTTGTAGACCTAGTTTTTCAGGAGGCACAGATAATGTAGTAGTACACTCTTACTTAACGTATTAATTAACCAGAAAGTAAGTGATAGCTACAAACTGATACCGGGTTCGTTCATAACGGTCAATCATAACGGTTGATGTATTTAATGCAGTTACTTAATTTGTTCATGATTAGTACTTGAGTAGTTACTGAGTAAGTAAGTTACTTGTGCCCCCTCAAGTAAAGTGTTATCGTGTTTCCACTTCAAACAGAGTCTACTCCGAGCAGTTTGTAAATACTTAAAATCTAGGGCAATTCTCAGTGTTCAAGATGCATAAAATATATGCATGCATCTGCCTGTAATAGAAATACTACAGAGCATGTACTTTGAATTGTACCCTGTCCGTAGCATGTCTAGGTCGAGTACTACAACAAGGACTGAGAATGCAACTAGACAATGTGCTCATGTTACACGCAGTCTGTATGTACTATACATGCACCAGCTTTCATTCTAGTGCTGAATTCAAGCCACATAAAATGAACACACGAACCATATATGAACCAAAATACAGTCCAACCCGTGTCCAAATGAGACAGGGTCCCATAAAGCAGGAATGGGGCTGTTGCAAAGTCTCAGTGTGAGGACGCTCTCTTAGAGTAACAATACTATCAGTGTAGTAACAAGCGGTTAGTATTTACCGTCCTATTACACCAGGGTGTTCGCACACACATTGCGCTTTGAGTATCGACTAAGTAGAATCTGAAATCTTCCGTGCAGACATCAGACGCACCACGACCCCTGGCTGGTCTAGGAGAAGCCTAGTATATATATATATATATATATATAAATAAAAATTTTTTGTCTTTACGTGGGACGTTGTTACTCATACAGCTGATCCTCTTTGCACATACACCACCTCACGATCCATAAAGTCAGTCTCTTCTGGCAGTTCCTAGGACAATATTAAAGGCAAAGGGAGCTGGTGCTTTGACATCACAGAACCTACACCAGGCCTCCCCAGTTCTGAGCCTGGAGGGCCAGAATCCAACATAGTCTGCAGATTTCCCTGCTCAAACACGCCTTAATCAGCTAATTACCAGGTTTAGGAGGTGTGTCTGAGCCGGGAAATCTGCCAGCTGTGTAGGATTCTGGCCCTCCAGGACTGGAACTGGAGGCTCCTGACCTAGGCTTTGGAAACATCTGCCCATCCATATTATCTGCTTCCACAGTTTCTGATTTTAAAATTAAACGGAAAGCTCATGTTTATTCATTAGCGCTTAAAGAAACCTGAGAATATTTTGAGTGGGTCATTTGTTTTACGTGATGCGCTTCTGTATTTTATTTTATTTGATTTGATTAACTTTGTACGGCACTTAGGCCAACAAAGGTTGTTTTTAAAGCGCTTTATAAATAACGTTTACTTACTTGCTATGCAGAGAGATTATTTTGCTATAATTCCACATTAAAGTCCGATTTTATGGCTCAAGCACAAAAACACGTAAGGAGGATTAAAGAACGCAGAGAGGATCTGCATGTGATGCTTGTGAGCGACAGAGGGACCCTGCGATCGCATTTTACCCGGACATGTCTGTGGTAGCACAGACCCGCCTCTCACTGAAGGTGTTCATGTATTCTCCCAACCCTGCTTTCTGTCAGACGTGGGTGGAAGGCTACAGCTAGAAGAACACCTCAGGCGTGTCCCGTCGCTGCGTTTTCCCCCCGGGGCGTTGGCCGGCAAGACTTATAAGGCCTGAGTAGTTATTGTACCGACGACGGCGAGAGTAGAAACCGCAGCTCTGTGTCTGTTCTGCTGCCATGGAATTGAGAGGGAGGGGCACCGTGGGGGCTGGGGAACTTAGTACACAATCCCAGAATATTTTAACTGCGAAACAGACTAGACAAGTGTTTCCCAATCCGGTCCTCGGATGTGGGCCTGATGACCCACAGACTGTACGTGGTTTTGGGAGGCAGCAAAAATGTGGACTGTGGCAGGGAGCTGGAAGGGAGCAAAAACGTGGATCGTCTGCAAGTCCCCGAGGACCAGATTGGGAAAGACTGGACTTGATGCACAAAACACAAGCGGTTTGTCTAGACGGTTTCAAATCAGGACTCCTTCCTCCTGCCCACCTCTTACACGTCTGGCCACCAGCCTCCATCAGCTTCTCAAGCGATCGCCGAGGTTAGGAATGAGCAGATCAAAGGTGTTATTTTGAAACGTCTATTGGCCATCGGGCTGTAAATTATTAATGAGTTATTTGAATATATGTAAATGAGGTGTTCCCCTCTGTCGGCATGGTTCAAGGTCCCCATGGCAACAGCATCTCCCCCAAGCTTCCCCCTGGGCCCCCCCACCTTGCCCTTCATCAGGGCCATTTTCCCCCTCCCTGCTATTTTTTAGGCCAATCCTAGCATTACGGTTGGTGATGACAAGAGACAAACATCTCCATTACAGTCAAGGGTAAAATTACTGCTGATAGTAGCTTTACGGAGAATTGCTACAAAATTCAAAACCAGCACTCATGATTACAGTACAAAACACAACCCTAACAACCTAGTAAATAATCTGTACAGCGACAGTTACTCTACTGATTAAATCTACACACAATTACCATGATCACCCTGCTGTACATCGTCACATTTCGACCATAACCCTTTACTGACTAAATTTACACACTCCATTCCTACCCCTATACTGACTAATCGATGGTTTAAGATGCCGTAACCTACCATAGAATCATTTCTACAAAAGCGTTATATACACATTTCTGCTGCATTTTCCCTATAAGTTTTAGTGAGCACACCTGTGTATGATTCTCTGGTATGTCCATACAAATCCTGAAATCATATGCTAATGTCTAATTGTCATTCAGAATATTTACCAGCCAGCTGCTCAGTTTGACTATTTCAGAGATACAGCAGTCCATGGAATATAATTGCATAGTTCATTTGCATATAATTGAATGAAGTGCATATAAAGCCATACACGTTTGGTTAGCTTGCAATTTAGTGTGAGAATCCACCTACCAGCATGGAAATCTTATCCCGGGCACTGGGGCAAGTCATCAAGGTCAAGTGCATCCGGAAACCTTGCGCCCCTGCCACTGCTGTGCAGCACTGCCATCTTGTGGCCACACATGCTCAGTACATTTTATGGCCTTAGACAACTCACGTTTTTCTCTTAAGTTATAAATAAAAATCTTTAATATAAATTACGGGCTTTTCTCCTGGTTAATTGGCACCAGCACAAAACATCAATACAAATAAACCAATGTAGTCTAAAAATATTAGGGATCTCAACATAGGTCTTTACTTAATCAGCATATGACCATATTATGAGTTTTACATAATATATAAATCATTTTAATATACATTCTCTTGGCACAAATAATTAAAATTTACAGAAACATCAAAAATCTCCTGCATATCGCAACAATTAGAAGTCAAAATAAATCATATTAGGAAATGAAAGCCAAATGCTTTTTGTTCATTAATGACACACACATTGCATTTCAATTGCGTAATACTCTTCAAAGTATTGCACACTGGACATCTCAACAGTACCAGTTAAATCTACCTAAATCTACCTGCAGACAGTCCTTGAGCCATTACTGAATGTAACAGCTCAATCCACTGGTAAGAAGGCCACAATTATTTGCATTCTGGTTCCAGTCCTTAAATGTATTTGGGAGAATTTTCCAAAACATCCACCCACCATATCATTTTCAGTAAAATATTCTAATACCAAGTATACACAATGGTCTTGTATACCACACAGAAAATCAGAAACATCGTTTCATATATAAATCTCAGTCTGAAGAACCATCAGTTGTACTTTGGGTAAACCATTGTAAATTATAAAAGTTAAAGAAAAATAAACTAATACTTGTGTGTTTATGCATTCAGAAGACTTGAGCTTTGGCATATACAGATTGTCTTTCAGCCTGAATTCTAAAAGGGCAACACAGACACTCGGGGATGAGCTGGGTTTGTGCTTTCCGTACAGACACACACAAAACCACCGACCGCGATCAGCTTTACATCAAACAACGCAACTCTTAACGTTCCTCTTCTGAAGGCAGGGGACACACGTTCACATTTTGCATGTCAGACTAACAGAAAATTATGTCCTATAATACTTCAAGTGCACAGAAAATACAGAGTTGAACGAGAGCGTGGACATCAGCAGAGAACAGAAGCTGGACACTGGACTGCAATGGGGACGTCCACTGCTCCACTGCTCCACTGCTCGCTTAGGCACTTGAGAATCAGAAGTGGCTGCAAAGCGACAGCTGGCCAGGTGCCATTAAAGCATGATACTGTAAATACAGAGGTTAAGCCAGGGGCAGAACAGCTGGAAAGAGCACTGGGGGGCCGGTCCATGGAGATGGAGCCCAGTATGTCGCCCCCCCTTTGCCAGTTGGCAGTACTGCACACACGGTGTGCGGTCTCTACCAAACCATTACAATACTGCAGCGCTAAACATTCACTGTGTAAGGATGATAACGGCGCTTTTGAAAACTTTAAAATGACTAATACTCAGTATTTGAAGAATATTTCACAGAAGTACTCCATATACTCTAATCAACGGGAGTATATCTGGGTTTTAGAGTTTTTAATCACGTATTGATTAGAATAAGTTTAGTGCCAATATATGTTAAGCTCAGTTACGTAACAGCTTAACTATGTAACGACGCAAATCTGATGACCTTTTACCTTATGTAGGTAACCCCCATCGTCCCTCTTCAGCCACATCGCTGTTTCACCTCACCGATGCTTTTAACGCACATCAATAGAGAAGACACTCTCACACACACATACACACACAGCAAGTACACCAAGGACAATACTCCGCAAATGAACAGGGCGCTTGTATACAATACCCCGCGTGTGCTTGCGCGTGTGCGAGAAAGTGCAAACATTAAAATAGAGGTTCAGCAGCCAATCACGAGCTTCCTATCCCTTCTCGCTCCTTCTGGCCCCTGTTAAGGGGGGGGAGAGGCTTTTCAGTGGGTTAGGCTTCTGTGCTCGTGATCGGAAGGTCGCCAGTTCAATTGCTGTCCTCAGCAGAGTAGTCACATCTCCATTGAGCCCTTGAGCAAGGCCCTTAACTCCCGCCCCCCCTCCCCAAATGTTCCTGGGGTGCTGGATAAATGGCCTGACCCTGCAAGCTTTGCTCTATAAGTATCTGTATGTCTCAAAGGACAGAAGATGCCCCTGTACTTGTACTTGTGCAAATGGCAAATAAAAACATCGTCTCAAATATATATTTTTTTTTCCATCGTTGTAATACACCACTTATCCTATAGGGGGCTTAGACACCCGCAAGAACTTAAACGTCTGCGCCGGCTACCGAAAGTAGCCGCGGCGCTGCAGCTTGCGCAGCAGGATCTGCGTGAGGTCAAAGGTGGTGAAGCTGATGCCGACGGCAAGTGGCCCTTTGACCCAGTTCATGCTGAGGCCTTTGTAAAGGCCGCGCACCAGTCCTTCCTCAGTCACGATCTGGTGCATGGTGCCCAAAATGGTGCTGTAGGAGTGTCCAGTCACCCCTGCCGTCTGCATGCGGCGCCGCACCACGTCCAGGGGGTACGACGCCGACTGGGCGATGAGACCGGCGCACGCCCCGAATGCCAGCCGCTCGTATGTGTGCGGTTGGGTCCTGCCGCTCTTCTCTGGGGGTTCACAGGGGACGGAGGGGGACAGACGGATAGACGGACAGACCAGAGAGACAGACAGACAGACAGACAGACAGACAGAACCAGGGACGTGAGTGAAGGGAGCGAGGAGAACGTGACACACCTAAACAGGAAGTGACATCACCGCTGTCGTACCTGCGTGCAACTTCTTCAGCGTCTCGTAGGTGAAAAAGCTGAGGCCGGCGTAGGGCACGACGCCCAGAATGGTGGGCGTAAATCCGCGGTACAGCGTCTTGGGGCCCTCCTCACGCCAGATCCGTACGAACACGTCGACGATGTTGCCATACCTGCGGAAGAGGACATCGCACGTTCCGTTACCTTCTACTTTTGTTACCTAAAGGTTTTATCCAGACAGCAGGTGGCGCAGTAGCAAAAGAAATGGGTTATAAATCTTTAAATATTCTTGAGCGTTTAATTACACGGTCCTGTCTCTGATACGGTCTGTAACGTGAAAGGCTTAAGCGTCGATTTCGGTAAGAGGTACGTACATTTCCTTGGGGGTGACGGCCATCCTGGCACGCACCAAGTCCAGAGGGTAGGTCATCATGGACGCAGTCATGCCAGCCAAGGATCCCGCCACCAGGCGAGGGACGGGGGTCAGAGACCTGACGAGGAGCAACAGATCAAGAGGTGAGGTCGTCGATGGAGGAACTGCGGAATGAAAAGCTGGAGAACCGGGAGTGGAAGATAGGGGGCGCCATCCCTACTGAGCCACTGTGCTGCTCAAGATAAGATCATGCTTTTAAGTGGATTGAGGCAGCGCGCACTGCAGAGAGAGCAGGGGGACGGCCTTACTTTCCCTGGAAGCCGTAGTAGCTGCCCAGGATGCGCTTGTACTGCTCATGGGCGCAGAACTGGATGGCGGCGTAGGGCACGACGCGAACCATGGTGGCAGAGTTTCCCCTCCAGAGGCTGAAGAAGCCTTGTGTCTGGTAGGTCCTGTAGATAAACTTGTAGGCCTCCTGATGGAACATCCCATTTCACTGTAAATGCCGCACCCACAATGCACCACAGCCGCCTTGCACACACATGGTATCAGTGTACTTACCTTAGCAGAGAAGCGGTTTGAAGACACTAAAAAATAAAAGACCTTTGTAAATACAATGGTTTTATGTGCAGTGTATCACTTAAAAACCCCGACCTGATAAGTCTTCGGGGGTGTTTTGCCGACTAAATGGACCTTTACCTTGGAACATGATCTTGGTTCGATCAAGAGGAGCGACGGCGGTTTTGGCGACAGCACCAGCTAAGGCTCCCGAGGCCAAGGAATTCACCACCGAGAGACCCTGCCTGTAGCCCTGAGGGATGCACAGAATCAGGCCCGGCGGCCGAGCACAGAGCACACCGATCACACAGTGCAATCACACAGATGTATATAAATTTATAAGACGAGCAAAATCCACCCAACACAGATAGCAGAATGATCCAGGAACCCATATAGTGATCTCTGTGAACCTGGCATATTGTTTTTCAGCCCTTAGACTCCTTCTTTGGACCAGCTATGTCTGAAATACCGCATGACATGAAACCTGGCTTCCAGACAGTTTGGTTAGGAACTGGGGGGGAGGGACCTGATTTATGAAAACGGAGCCAAGGAGGATGTAACAGATTGTCCTACTGCTTAGTGGGCAACATCTACCTTTCTTGGCAGTTTGTTTATGACGGGGTTCTGTAATTCAGATACATTTTGAAGATTATTATATGCCTTTATATTTTTTTAATTACATAATTTCACATACAGCTTCTCAATTAACTGGTAAATCAGTGACCCAGAATATAACTCAATTTTCAATTATAAATCAAAACAAGATTTTTTTTCTAAAAAATGCGTGCAAGCTTTTGAAGCTAGTTATGTAATCCATTGCAAAGGGGTGGGAATTTTCTGGAGACTATCCATTCCATGGGAAGTTAAAGCTGGAGAATTTTGAAACTTGAATTTAGAAATTTAGAAAGTTGGAAACTTTCCAGGAGAATTAACAGCATTATGTGGGAATTAACGGGAAAATTCCCAAAATTATGCAATCCTAAATTATCCAATTGTTATTCTAAAGGGGAACTTACACTCTTCTAGCTTATAGGTTAAATGAAAAAGTTTAAATATAGGGAGATATACTGTGCGTATATAATTATATATATATATATATATATATATATATATATATATA
>JAODJU010000043.1:13092706-13109889 GCA_026776725.1 Gnathonemus echidnorhynchus
TATATATACACACACACACACACACACACACACATACATACATACATACATACACACACACAAATATACACACATACATACAGTACATACACACACACGCATGCACACACATACCAGGAAATAAAAATGGCTAATTTTAAGTCTAATAAGTCTAATTTTATCAGTTACAAGAAGTAAACAAGCACTATGTGGTGCTGATTTCCAGCTCAGGAGACTCGAGGAATGACTCTGGATGAACTACATTTAAAAGTTGGTAAAGCACAGCCATCACCAGGGCAGGATAACACCCTTCTCAAACATGTTAAAGGTCAGCCTCATCCACAACCAAACCTGAGAGATAAGAGGCTTCTTTTCTGTTAAAAGGGTGTAGGGGGGCAGATAACTGACCCAGCACGTATATGGGGAGGGGTTTCGTTTTCTGGTAGGTTGAATAGATAAAGGAAGAGCGGTTTAGATGGGAGCCAAGAGTGTCATGTGATTCTCTTTCTCTGAAGTCTTGCTTAAGCAGGAGCCCATATTTCAAAAGAGACAAAGGCAGACATGAACATAAGCAAGTAAAGCTTAGTGAGTATGTTGTCTATACCAGCATTTCCCAACCCAGTCATCGGGGAACCCCGGACAGTCCGCATTTTTGCTTCCTCGCAGCTCCCAGTGCACCTGTACCAGTTATTCAGTGTTCCTGATTGGCTGGGAGGGAGCAAAAATGTGGACTGTTTGGGGTTCCCCCAAGGACTGGGTTGGGAAATACTGGTCTATGCCATCCATGTCTTAACACCGAATACTAGTTACCCAAACTAGCAGCCACACATAAATGTTTCATACTGTAATTTGAATGTTCTGCCTTAATGAGTCTGCCCTAAATCCAGTGGCGTGACTCAGCTTACTGAATACCAGGTCCGTGCGGGCAGACCTGTGGTAGGTGGGCAGTGACTCACTCACCTCTGATTGGCTGGCAGGTGGGCTGGGCAGCACCTCGCCCTGCGTCAGTGCCCCCTGGCGTTCCTGCACACCGTTGCCCATGCCTGAAGCGGGTTGTGCCTCAGGATCATGCGGGCTAGCACTGTGGGCTAGGACTGGGGGACAGACACACACATCAGAGGCATCCATCATTAACAAATAACGTCCACACACTCGTACGCTAATGTGCTAACCAGCACAGGCACACTAGCAGAAGCGCACATACACAAGATTACAGCAAGGAAATATAAAAACACAGGACAACAAGTAGTATAGTCAGGACCATAAATATTTGGACAGAGACAAAGTTTTTCCATTTTTAAGTTCTGTACATTACCACAATCAATTTTAAAAGAGACAAGTCAGATGCAGTTGAAGTGCAGACTTTCAGCTTTAATTCAGTGGGTAGAACAAAAACATTGCATAAAAATGTGGGGAACTGAAGTAATTTTTCTACACAATCCCCTCCTTTCAGGGGCTCATAAGTAATTGGACAAATTAATATAACTGCAAATAAAATGTTCAATTCTAATACTTAGTTGAAAACCCTTTGCAGGCAATGACTGCCTGAAGTCTTGACCTCATGGACATGAGCAGATGCTGGGTTTCCTCCTTTTTAATGCTCTGCCAGGCCTTTACTGCAGCAGCTTTCAGTTGCTGTTTGTTTGAGGGTCTTTCTGTCTGTAGTTTAGTCTTTAGCAAGTGAAATGCATGATCAATGGGGTTGAGATCAGGTGACTGACTTGGCCATTCAAGAATATTCCACTTCTTTGCTTTAATAAAGTCCTGGGTTGCTTTTGCTGTGTGTTTTGGGTCATTGTCCATCTGTATTATGAAACGCCGCCCAATCAGTTTGGCTGGATTTGAGCAGACACAATGTCTCTGAACACCTCAGCATTCATTCGGCTGCTTCCATGCTGTGTCACATCACCAAGAAACACTAAAGGCCCAGTGCCACTGGCAGCCATGCACGCCCAAGCCATCACACTGCCTCCACCATATTTTACAGATGATGAGGTGTTCTTTGGATCATAAGCTGTTCCAGCCCTTCTCCATACTTTTGTCTTTCCATCATTCTGATACCGGTTGATCTTGGTTTCATCTGTCCAAAGAATGCTATTCCAGTACTGTGCTGGCTTTTTAAGATGTTTTTTTTTTGCAAAGTGGCCTGTTTCACCTGCATATGGAGTTCCTGTGACCGCATGTTGTATATTCGCACATCAATCTTCCAAATGCAAACAAGACACATCAAATCAACTCCAGGCCTTTTATCTGCTTAATTGATAATGAAAGAACGCAGGAATTGCCCACAACTGTCCATGAAATAGCTTTTAAGTGAATTGTCCAATTAATTTTGGCCCCTTTAAAAAGAGGGTGGCACATGTTAACGAGCTGAAACTCCAAAACCCTTCATCCAATTTGAATGTGGATACCCTAAAATGAAATCTGAGAGTCTGCACTTCATGTCCATGCCCATTGCATAACTTCAATTGGAAAATATTTCCGTAAACAGGGAAAACAGTAAAACTTGTGTCAGTGTCCAAATATATATGGACCTAAATGTATGGGGGTCATGGTGACCTGAAGGTTGTTGGGTCAAATCTCAGAAGAGGCTAGACTAAGGAGCCTGAATGATAAATAATTTTAATTAAACCAATAAAAATTCCACTGTTACAACTGATAATATTACCGAGGAAACTTGTCACTACTAACGCTAAAAATACACAACTCACCTTTCTTCAGTATACCCCACAACTGCATTTGACCTGATTTGACAGGATCCACTGTGCAGCTACCACGAACTGACAGCCTGCTAAATCTAAAATGGGCCATGACACAAAACACAACATATAGCTCAAACTCTTAGCACTTCTTATAGAACAGAACACAACAGAATAGAATTTTCTATTCGGTTGTGTTCTATTTTATGTTTTTCTATTCTATACTATTCTATAAACCTAACAGGACTCTGCCTTCAGGTGGTAGCATCTCCCCACCTGATCCTGTCAGCCAATCAGAACAAAGGCCCCACTGTGACGTTACTTTATCAGCTGACCTGTTTACAGCAATAGTCAACACTACCTTTGCCACATTGGCCCACAAACCGGAGCTGAAAACCTCTCGGGCATAACGGCTCGCTGCCACGCTCCGCTGAGGACATACAGTAGCTTTTGGACCGAAAGCTTCACCCCTTGTCCTACATACTCTGAGGCCAAATATGCGTAAGGGAACAGGCCCGTGTGCAGCATGTGTCCACCTGTCCCCAATCCGCACTTTCGCCTAGTTTTTGATATATGGCTTTTAAAAGTCAGGCAGGAGTGTAGATGACCGATTACATGAGGATCGACAGAAGGAATCTTGGAGAGCCCAACGGGGTAAAAATAGACGTGCTGAAGGTGGGTGGCTCGGAGAAGGCCGCTGACCTTGGCGCCTACTCTAGTACACTGCTGCGTTTGAGCCCGGGGGGGGGGGGGGGTGGGGGGGGAAATCTACCCACACTCCATCTCCACCTCAGCCCAACTGTATGGGTCAGGTTACAATGGCTTGTGCTTTGTCCCATCTTGACTTCTGACGAGACTAATTTTAGCGATTGCTTTACTGGCAGCTAAACGCGAGAACATCGGAATGATTTGTTCCCAATGAAAGGACAACGCTCTTAAGGGGGATTAGGTGATGAGAAAGATTAAGCATAGGCGGTGGCCTGATTTGACAGGCCATCACAATGGTGTACCATTACACATCCTGCCAGTGGGTCCAATAGGAACACTAGAAGATGGTTAGCTCATCTTTAGAAACCATTCATTTTCAAATTAGTTTAATCGTTTAGTCTACTCCAGGCAAGCCTGTACTGTATAAGCGACTGGAAGATAAACGGTTAACCCTGCTCAATTATACAGGTAGTGCTCACTTTCCAAACTCCCGATTTATGAGTTAATATCTCTACGAGAATTTTCACCGGCAAAAATTAAAATTTAATTTTTCTTAATTAAAAAACAAAAATTGCAAGTAGCTTAACGCACGCTGATCCCATTAATACACCCCATCTGCTGAAAATCAAAGTGACCAAAATTGCCTGTGAACGTTACAATTTTAGAATTCTTCTTTTGTTTTTCTCCAAGGATTTGTTTTCGTTGAAATCGATGTAGCTTTTCCAGAGATGAAAAGTTCAGGTCCAAAAACTACAAATCCAATCCAGTATTTTGTTTCAGCCAACCAGTTGAGCACTCTGTTAATGTGACTCTTTATACTCAACTGGTTGGATGAATGAAAATCCCGGTCTGGATTTGTACTTTCTGAACCAGAACCTTACACTTCTGGCCTTTTCAAATACATATTACATATTACATATTAACGCAGTGACATTAACAGGAGTGATCAATATTGCTCTTCCCCCAACGCCATCATTAGTTTCATCACTCCCTTAACTGCACTCCCCCCTGAGGCCAGCAGGTGGTATAGTACTTAAGGCACTCATGTTTGAAGGGAGTGGCTCTGCTGTTGGGCTTTTAAGTGCAATAATAACTGCAGCAAAGACATATAAAACAATAAAAACATATGCTTGCAAGTCTATCTTTGTAAGCTAAGTAATCCTAAAAATGGTTTTGGGTTCCAAACAACAGGTTCCGTTCGCTGCACATTTCATTAAAAAGAGGAAAAACTTTATGGCCTTTTGAAGGGACATTTAATTGAAATTTTTATTTGGGAATATTTAACCCCCCTAAATAAGACAAGCGGTTACAGAAAATGGATGGATATTTAACCTTTGGCTTGACAGACAGCTGTGTGAATGAGCTTAAACAAAGTGAATAACGAACCATAAAAGATCAAAGGTTTAAACGGTTATATGTCTAAGAAGTACTCAACAAATCATTCACCCTTTAAGTAATTTTTGCACCTATTATCCAAAATGTTAGGGGAGTAATGTTTTGTGGTGGAGATAGGGGGGCAAAAATGAAACTTTAAAGAATTCGGATAAGCTGCTGCAAAAGCATGTAATAAAACCAAAATTGCCTTCAAGTGTAGCCTGTATGAAAAATAAGAGCAACTGTGTCAAAAACGAACGTTTAGGTAGCAGACATTTTAATTGCGACGTAATAGAAAAAAGCAAAAAAAAAAAATCATAATTGCGCAAATGAACACTGCATGCCCAGGAGGGGGGCGGGACATACATTTCATTTAAGCAATTGCGATTTCCTGTATTCCTTTCCGTCACAATTAATATGTTTTAATGTGTTAATATCCATAATCAATGTAGCCTTTTCAAATACTTAAACAATCGGGTGTCAGAAATGGTAGTTCCACAAATTTTATTGTTTTCAATTAAAGTGCAGGCTAATTGAAAAGAATCCTCCTTGTTTTCTACATGAACTAAGCTACAATTTTGGTTCCCTGCATTACGACACAAGAAACGGAAAACGGTTCAATTCAAACCCGTATCCACAACACGGTTTCACCTCGTGACACAGCCTGACCTTCTTACCAGAAGCAAACTTCAGTTTCCTTGAATGCTGTAGATCAACCGATCGATGTCAGGTTACTCGCATAAACTGACACCTTTTCGCAGGGATTCAGCTGCAAACTCAGTGCTGTCACCCGTAGCTAATCTCAAAAAGTTAGTTGCACGTCCACCCTGACGTGCACTAGCAATCGAAACGTAGCGTAGAGGCATTTAGCGCGTGCCCGGAGTTCGATTATTACGTATGCGTTTATCGTGTCGTCATTGCTTACCGATATTCCGTAAAGTCAACGAATGATCGCAGGGTTTATTTTTTCTTCGTGGAAAACTTCTGTCGACCCTCTGACAGCCAATTCTTCGATGACCCCTCCTCCTTGAGTTTGGCTAACTGTTGTCTATCCTGCACACAATCCAGCTACGCACGCCACCATTCCAGTACGTCAATGTTAGCCCAGCTCTACATGCAAGCGATGTGAAAATCACCATGCATCCAGCTCACACTTTCCTGTAGCCTGTCTTCCTCCCTTCCACAGGTCGACAAGCCCACGAGTTTGAAGAAGAAAATATCTGAAGCTCCACACGCTCCTTCACCCTTGCTGTGACGCGATCAACTAGCTTTCTGAAGGGAGGGGTATAGAACTCAAGGAGAATCATGGGAAACGAAGTAACTGAGCGCTGCACGCAACGATAGGCTCTTTTGAGGGGCGTGATGTGGAAATAGATTAAAATATAGCCAAGTACTGCGTGGTTGATGAGGCAATTTAGCTAAAATGACAACAAACAATGCTTTAAATAGTGTCTAAAGTAAAGTTGTTGTTTTTTAAAAATTTTTTTTTTTCAAACTGCCTACATGTATTTCTGCTGAAAGTTCTAGAACTTCCTTAAAATTTCATGTTGTATCAGTACCAGGTAAATAAAAAATAGTTTTCTATAAAGTGGATTAATTCAAGGAAAATACTCGGATGTAATTTCTACATAATGGTGGTTTTACACACTTCAGTGCAAGTTTACCAAGAACATCATGACGTCAATTCAGACGGTGTTGCAAGTACACCTACACCACCAGTCAGTCACAGGCAGACACAGGAGATACCGTGGAATGTTTATTTCAAAATATAAAAGGTGGATGGACATTCGGCCATTACAAACAACACGGCACAGTTTCACAAAGCAAAAGATGACTAAACTGAGCTGAGAGGATACACTGTCATAGGCTGCCAACAGCCCATCACGACGAACAGAAGAGTTTCCAGTGGTCAACACCATGGTGGATTCTGCCGAACATTTC
This sequence comes from Gnathonemus echidnorhynchus, assembly GCA_026776725.1. Lineage (NCBI taxonomy): Eukaryota > Metazoa > Chordata > Actinopteri > Osteoglossiformes > Mormyridae > Gnathonemus > Gnathonemus echidnorhynchus. Next base: position 13,099,408 of record JAODJU010000043.1, read on the forward strand.
TGATCAAAAAGCAATCCCTTCCACAGACATGGTATTTAAAAACAAAGCCTGCATAGGTGTTTCTCAATCTGGTCCTTGGGGGACCTCAGGACAGTCCATATTTTTGCTCCCTCCCAGCCCCTGGAGCATAAACGTGGACCATCTGGGGGTCCCCCAAGGACCAGATTGAGAAACACCAGTTATAAATCACCTTCAATCCTTGATTTATACAACAAACATACCTGGTTTGCAATAAGGAGCACTTCATTGCAATGAAAGAACCAGAGAGCTAGATAAACACAAATTAGGGAAATGCCACAGTTTGCTCACAAATTCACAAGGCTACACAAAGACTACTCATGCTGACATAAAAAAGACCCACACACACAACAATGAGAAGAGGACTAGTCTTGTTGTAAGAGTTTGTTTGTGTGTGTGCGTCTGTGTGGAATTGGGGTCCCGGCCCCTCAGTTTGTCAGGCTCCCCTTTTTCCCCGTCCAAAGCTCCCGCAGCTCCACCTTGCAGCCGAGGTCACGCAAGGCGGCCCGCGCTACGTCGCCGCAGTCGCGGTGCGAGGCTAGCGCCCGGGCCACCAGCTCCTCTGCCCCCATCTCCAGGATGGGCTGGCTGAAGCTCTGCGTGCGACACACTAAGTTCCTCAGCAACATGCAGCACTGTTTCTGCAGGAGGTGCAGTTAGGGGAAACACGTCAGTCTGCATTATTAAGACACTGATCAGTAGGAACTCAGCTGCTCAAAAGTATAATTGTTTTAAATTCCACGCAGCAAACGGCTGGGCTACACCCTGGATATTTCCCACCCATCATACTTCATATCCAATACTATAATACACACTATACTACACTATGGCCAATTTACAGACATCAGCAAAAGAAACTGGAGGACCCACATGACAGGTGAATTTAAATACATCTCATAACTGCATGCGTTTGGACTGTGGGAGGAAACATAGTTAAACGCATAAAATTTAATTGAAGAAAATTATGCTGATGAACGCCCCCACCCCTGCTGTGACACTCGCCTGCATGTTCGCCTCCTCTGGGTGAGTCTTCATGGCCTGCAGGCCAGCCAGGGCGCCGCCACAGTCCATGATCGCCTTGCAGTTGTTCGGCTTGCGCAGAGCAAGGACACACAAGGCTGCGGAGCCCTGCTCACAGACCTGCAGGTGAGCGGCCAGTCAGAATGGCCGATAAAAGACGCAGGAAATAAACTGCCAATAACAGCGGCCGTCGAGGGGTATCAAACCTGTGGGCATGACATGTGTCTGTTCATGGCTAGGACTATGAGCTGAGCTCCCCCGCCGTTCACAATGGCATCTTTCACGTCGTCATTTCCAGCTATGGCCCGAAGAGCACTAAGGACTTGTTTCACCAAATCCTGAGAAAATGGTTTAAAAGCTGAGTTAATGCATCCATTATCAGAAGGAATGCTGGGTACAAATTAGCGTGTGCTCTACCAACGCATCCCACATAATTACAATGTGACTTATACCATCCCTTTGGCTTTATTCTCAATGTCTCCTTCATTTATCTGAAAGTTAAAGGATGAAGTGACTGCAAATGCAGCACAATAAAATGCACGTCACTGGAATGTATTTATCTATGTGCCACCCAGCGGTAGAGCGTGAAAGCCGGCAGAGCACATGCAGAAGCAGCACGGAATTCTGGGCCTTCTGATTCTCTATGGAGGCACTTTCAGTCTATCCTCGACTCACCTGGTGATCCAGACTCTCTGCCAATAGCGTGAGCATAAATTCCAGCCCCCTCAGGTTAACAATGTCTTGGCAAAACTCATTCCTGACAGCCAGCCGGGACAGCGTGGCACACAGTTCACTAAGGATGGCGGTGTTTTGAGGGTGAGCTGGGAAACGATACCAACAAAATGCATCAGTAACAGGACATTTACCCCAGTAAATAACCCATGTATACCATGACCCTATACCCTAGCCTAAGTGACAACATATACCACAGTTTCGGTAAATTCTATTCTCTTATTGGTCCGCACGTGTCATGTGGATGTTGATTATTTTTGCATAACGGCACAGGTCATTCCCACAGCCTAATAACAGTTATTAATGCGTCCTAATGTTTTACTGAACGTGTTAATACAAAAACCTGTCTGACTTTTTACAAACAAATCAGCGGTCATTCTTATCGGCATCATTTTCCTGGGTTTTGAAAACCCAAGTGCCTGTCTGTTGACGGTTTCCATGGTAACCTAACAGACGTGCAGCTTGCAGTGAGTAGCCTGACCAGGTGTTCTATCCTTACAGGGCCTATATTTTTAAGAGCACACTGAAACATCATTAAATGCTAATTGACATAATTCTCTTCAGAAAATTAACAGTTCATCCTATTATTTTTTTTTTTTTGTTCGTTAACCATGGTATAAATGGAATAAATCACTTTGAGGTGAGCGGGGTGTATTACATCAAGCTGTTGTCGATAATTTTCAAATAATCACACAGCCCGACATGGTTTATCCCTTACATAATCACTCTCTTACCTTTGGCTGCTTCTATAATGATTTTCAGTCCGTTATGTTCCACAACTATCATTTTAGCATGTTCGTGGGCATGGCCAAAAGGGACCCTGACATCATCATCGAAGGTCATGACCCGCAAGGCAGCAGAGGCCTCCTTCACCAGCTCGGGATGGCTGCTATGCTCTGACATGGCGCCCGTAAGTGACTGTAAAACTCCAGCCTTCACTAGATCCTGCCGGTTCTGCTCGTGCTTCAGACAGCAGTGCCGTACCGTGCGCACAGCCAGTCCCATCACCGCTGGGTCCGCGTGACAGCGCCTCAGCACGCCCATCAGAAAGCCCTGCCCCTCGGCGTCCAGGAGGTCAGGCTGTCCATCCATCAGCACAGAGAGGGCCGAGAGGGCGGATAACAGTGCATCTTGGTCCTTCTCGGCCTTCCTGCAGCATGCCAGGATTGTGGGGTACGCTCCTTTCTGGGCAGCCAGATGACGTTGGGCAAATCCCAGTTTGCACTGATCGGCAAAGAGCGTCAAATTACAACGTACATTTTCAGATACAGATGTGCTGGCTTCAATTTGAAGGGACTCTAGAGCCTATTAAGACAAAAGTAAAACAAATTATGTGGCTGACAATAGAGTATATTAATATCTTTAACACCTTTAATTTTAGCTGAATAAATTCTGTTGAAAACTTTCTTGCATAAAGAATGTCAAATGTCACTATGTGTTCCTACCTTAAGAATTTCGTGCGTTTGATCCTCCTTATCCTGGTCTAATACTGCAGTCGGCATTGCTTTTACAATATTGCTGAGATCCACGCCTGAAAACAAACGTTAATTTCATATCTTGTACCAACAATCATCCTGCCTCATTACTATAGGTAACAAACTCCATTCTGGTTTTAAATAATCACCTTGAGACTCGAACTGCTGAATGGCCTCATTCAGTGCTTCGTCCGGATCCATTTCAAATTCCTCAATGTTTTCCCTGACCACGGCATCGAAGGTCTCCTGGGTGATCCTGCGATTTTCCATCTCAAACGTCCGTACCCCAAGCCAACTACAAAACAGTGATCGATTATATACCATTGCTCTTCATAATACGACAAATGCGAGTAAAATAATACGTCTTAATGTTGATAATAAAAAAATATATTATTCATCAAATATCAGAAAGCACATTACCAAAATGCACAAAGATGTATCCGTGTGTATGTTACGCTGGTTAGAAGACCCTCGTAGTAAAATGTAGCATCGGCTATCCAGCACGTAACAATAGACTGAAAAGGTCAGTTTTTCCCCAGACAAATTTCTGAGTTCTGTTAACAATGCACCAGTGCGAGCAGTCACTGCAACTTACCCACCACCCGCAACTGTCAACTGCAAACAAACGATATCCCTACCCGCTACGCCGAATCCAGTGCGCAGACGGCGTACAATGACATTCTGAGCTATGTTTGCGCATCTGCCGTGGCGGTAATAGTGCATGAATGGCAATACGAAATGGTACCGGCTGCCTAACCAACTCGGGTGGTTTATGTAGCTGAACTCTAAGTTCCGCCAAGTTAGTGTCTAATTTTCTAATAGTTAAATCACTTAATCTCAGTCCCAGTGTGGTGGTTCTGTATGTTTTACCACATGTTTCACTGTGGTAAAGGGGTGTTTGTTTATTATTCTTAATAAGAATAAATAAATAATAAACTGTCATGCAGAACTTTTTAATTATTAGACCCATCTGTGTTCTTTGACATCTTGTTTTCATACTTTAGCCAGTATGAGGAAATAGAATACAAAGAATACTTCAACTGCAATCTGAACAAAGTCTGACAAATATCATTAATAAAATAAAGTTTTGATGCGTTTAAAGGCAAAACCATTGAACTGAAATAGTGCAGTATTATTCAAAGTAAAATTAAATATGGTAGAGATGTCGAGTGACCATGTTTCATAAAAATGTAATAATCATATATAACTCAAATATTCGATTAACTGCAACGTTTTCCCCCTAGATATGTGATGTTCTGAGTTCATATTTAGGCGACGAGTTTTAAACTACATCTCCCAAAGAGCCATTCACCTAAGCTATCTTGTTATGTTCTCGTTGCATTAGCCGAAATCCTGCGGGGATGGAGTAAAGTGCTAAGGCTTGTTGTTGTTGTTGTCGTCGGCAAAATGGCGTCTGGCGGTGAGGCCCCGGAGTCATGGTACCTAGCTCTGCTCGGTTTCGCGGAGCATTTCCGCACCTCGAGTCCGCCCAAAATTCGTCTTTGCGTCCACTGTCTCCAAGCTGTATTTCAGTTTAAGCCCCCGCAGCGGGTCGAGGCCCGGACTCACCTCCAGCTTGGTTCCGTACTATATCACCATACCAAGAACAGCGAGCTTGCCCGGAACCATCTCGAAAAAGCGGTAGGGTACCGCCTGGGAAAGGCCGGGGATGTGACGGCTAGACGGGGAAAGTGTAGGCCGCGTCGCTGACAAGTAACCGGAGCAAGCAACTAACTAATCAAATAAACCGCCAAGTGTTGTCTTGTGTATTTTAACTCTTTTTCTCGGCGTGTCACGTCTAGCATCTCTATTTTATCACGTTAATCATGTTCTGTGTATTTCTCTGTATCCCGAAATGGGCATGTAAGTTAATGACTGGTATAACTGTAGGACCATTGTCATAAATTATTCTGGTAACTGTCTGCTTACTGCTCACTATTATCGCATCAAATTTGACTTTGGGCGAGGTGTTGCTGTTATTTCAATAACATTTTAATTTTGACATTGCCCCTTAGGTTTGACATTTGCAGTTAGGTCGGTGTGAAATAAGTTAGCAAGGCATTGCTGTAAGAAATTAAATAAGTTGGACAGGAAACTTGCCTCGTTAGTTGAGTATCATTTAACAGCAGTATGAAACTTATTCATTTCACTAATATCAACTTTTTTTTTTTTTTTACAGTGGTGTATATCTCAGCAAATATCCTTCTCATTCAACATTTCTATTGTAACTATGCGGTTAGTCAGCGACTTCTGATTATGCTTTATTTTTGTTGCATAACAGTTATGGATTACAACTTGTTTAAATATTTGCACATCGTACTTGAAGCTGGTATGCCTTGTGCATGAACAAAAGCAGTTTAATGCCTTTTTTTTAGCATGAAGTATTAATGAGCTGTGAATTTCCTTAACCACAACATTAAGTCCCTCAGTTTGAAGATGTTAAATTTGAGGCTGCAAGTCTTCTTTCAGAACTCTATTGCCAACAGGTATGTATTGCGTGATATTTATTATGCTACCTGCTAATTGTTTCTGAATAGATGCAGTTCCATGTAAATGTCAAACTTGCCATAGAAAAATACAGTTCAGAGCACAGGAAGAGAACTATTTAAAACATGTTTACTTATGTATAAATGTCTCATTTCATTGTTAGATTTTTCATACATACTATTTCAATTGTTTCATATATTAAAAAAAACATGCAAGCCAGGGGTTTATATAGGACTTGTCACATCCTTAACACTAGTTCTTCCTAATTTTTTTCCAAAACAACATATTTTCAAATCTATACTTCTTGTTTTAATTCAAGTCTATGTCATGTTAGACACACTATGCTTTCATCAATTTTCTTTTAAATTCAGAGTTTGTAGAAAGTCTGTAGTTTTCTATAAAAGTCTGTAAGTTTGATGTCACGTCATAACACCGATAAAATGCTGTGTATTTTTAGCAAGTAAATTAATATATTAATATTCAGGATTTAAGGATATTCAACCCAAGAGGTTACATGAAAAGAGATGCAAATTGAGTCATTGGTATTAAGCTTGTTCATGCTCTGAGGTATTTTGTTTGCCAGTATGAGTCTAAATGTCACATCAACGATGCTAGAATTTCCTTGCTGCCTTTCTTCACAGGGATCTTAAATGCCAATCTCAGTGGCTAATACTGTATTTTTTTCAGTCTACAAGGATTTTTAATCTAATTCAAGTAACATAGTGTGTGTAGTTTAAAATTTTTATTTTTATTGTATTAAATTTTGTTTCTCGGTGTCTGGCTCAAAGAATCTCGTGGACTCTGCCAAACCTCTTCTACGCAAGGCCATCCAGATTTCCCAGCAGACTCCATACTGGCACTGTCGACTGCTGTTTCAGCTGGCTGTAAGTACTTAACTTAACCTTTCTGTTGGAGGTTAGACATTTGAGCGTTTTGGGCCATTTGAGAAGTAACTTGCTTGAATGGGCTTAAAGCCTAATCTAAACCACTATACTCCTGGCTGTTTGATAACTAGACAATCTGGACTCTTTTCAAGTGGTGTTGTGTGTGTTGTTTTTCAGCAACTGCACACACTGGAGAAGGACCTGGTATCTGCCTGCGACCTGCTAGGGGTTGGGGCTGAGTACGCCAGGGTGGTCGGGTCTGAGTACACCAGGTATGACCGCTTGCAGATAATCATTAACAACTTTCACATTCTACTTAACACAAGTTGTAACTTAAGATAGATGGACTCCATTGATCCTGAAGGAAATTTAGGAAAGCCAATTATATAACTAAAAGGGAATTACACTCGTATCTTGTACTCTTCTGTAATCAAGATTTAAGCAACTTATTGTCATATGTACACTACACAGTGAAGTTCTTATTTTGCTCGCTCCTGATACTGCAAAATAGAAAAAGCGTAGCACATTATAGAGTATATAAAAGCTACATATTTACCATAGCTAAAAAACTGTTAAAATGAAGAAATAAAATAAAACTATTATATAAAATACAAATATGTAAAATATTAAATTATTAGAATAGAATGTGCAGTGTTAAGTGGCTGGTCTGTCCAACATAAATTGTATGTGAGAATGTACATACATAGTTAATAATATGCATATTTCTTTTCAAGTTATATCCATCATATAAAAATGAGCTATTTTACTCGACATTTCTGTTTTTAATTTTTGCTGAATGTATGTAGGAAAAAAAAAGTTTCTAGGCCCTGGCAGTCAGTTTGTCTGCTTGAAACTGTACCACGTTCTTTGGGGTACGGTCTGGGTACGGCTGTTTCAGTATATCTCCTGTTTTCCAAGTAATAGATTTCCATGAGTCTTTGCACCTAAGAAAAGGTCAAAATTTGCTTAAAATGCAGTGAGATGCTTATTGGGGGTTCAGCCTGATCAACACACCAAAGTGCAATGTGAGTGAGTTTATGCATTTAGTAAATAGAATTAAAAAAAAAAAAAGGTTTGGTACAGAAGCATAACAAAAAAGGAACTATCCATGCAATAAATTTGCACGGAAGGTCAGACAGAAGTATAAGGGTCATCAGTTTAATTCAGGACTTAATTTTGTAAGACCTATACATTTCTGGATTATTATTATTATTGGTGGTCTAACTTCCAAAAACCATAGAGCAAGGTAATGAAACTTCTGGGGTTGACCTTTGGCACTGAAAATTGATTATATGATTCTATGTGATGTGACAGGTAAGAAAGGTTCTGCAATTAGGGTTGGGCTGATAACTGTATTTTCATTATTGATTATAGCCGCAAAAAATATCCAAATTACTGATAATATCTAAACACGTGATCATGAATGAGACCATGTTTATATAGCTTATTTTGCATTTTCGTTTACAAGCATTAGAAAGGTAACGTTTGATTAAAATTCCCTTAGAACAGTGCTGTACCCCCTATAATTTCCAATATTTGATTTACTTGTTTTTGTAAAGGGTCAATTTTTGTCGCAGGGCAGAGACACCAGGCAGAAAGTGTTACAGTCTGTCACACAGGTCAAACATGCAAAGCCCAAATTATTGTGGTTTACAACTCATGATACATAAGCGACTAACTGATGATATAAATAAAACCTACTCGACACAATTAAGACGCTCTTTTCACTTGGTATTTTCCGCAATTGAAACAGCAGGAAATATTGCCCAAATAAACAATGAACCGACAGTGGTTATTATTGTATAACGAAAGTAAACAATGCCCAAAAGAAACTGCAGAGAGTAATAATAATAATAACCATCGTAGTTGTTTGTATGTTTTAGTACACTCTCATTAATTAAATATATAGGCAAACTGCTATCGCCAGATGAGAGAGGAACTTAAACGGTAATCAGTTTACGCATTTTTAGCGAGAAACGCAAACATGTTTATTTGGGGAGGGTTTAGCTGTGCGCGCAGTGGACATGCAGTGTGCATCATCTTTTTCGTGGGATGTTTTTATCACAGGACATTTTTTTGTGTGTTTTTGTTTTTTGTTGTAGTTTGATCAGGTGAAAATAGTATTAGTTGTAGCTAACAATGAAAACTCTTTACACACTTTTTCGTGTTATATTGATGTAGTTGGGACAAAGATTGATAAGGAAAATATATTGTATTAATTGGTATTATCGATGATCTACCCAACCCTAACTGCAACTAAAACCTGCCTTTTGGTTACATACCTGACCAGCAGTTCTGTGTTTCCTTACTTTGGCAAGTGTGGTAGACTGACAGTCAGGGACAGTGCTCATTCCTAGGGACAGTCTACAGTGGTACACTTCTGCTTACAGATTTCTTTGTATGAATCATAAATTCATTGCTGTTCTTTTCATTTTAAATAATGCCTCTTTTTTTCTCCCTTGTACAGAGCGCTGTTTCTTTTAAGTAAAGGAATGGTAAGTAATTTCCGTGGACTTGAGTAAGTATTTATTGGCTGAGTCACAGTCATTGTGGGGGGAAAATAGCTATTTCCCCCCCCCCCATTGTTTGGACATCATGTGCATGGATTGCTTGGTCGCCCCAGTTGTGGTGATGCGATGCTGTTGCTGTTCGCAACGCCTGCAGCTGCTGCTGATGGAGCGAAAGCTGCAGGAAGTGCATCCCCTGCTCACCCTGTGCGGACAGATTGTGGAGAACTGGCAGGGGAACCCCATCCAGAAAGAGTCCCTGAGGGTTTTCTTCCTGGTGCTGCAGGTCACGCACTACCTGGATGCCGGTCAGGTGAGCGATTGGGGACCACGTCTCTCTTCGCCTGGGACGTAAAGTTAAAAGAATGGATGGATGTGGGTGAAAGTTGATGGCTGAACGGGTGTGCGGGTGGATAGGTGCATGACTCCTATCTGACTAGGTTATTGGCTTTCACAGGTTAAGAGCGTCAAGCCCTGTCTGAAGCAGCTACAGCAGTGTATCCAAACTATCTCCACTCTCCATGATGATGAGATTCTCCCTAGCAACCCAGCCGACCTCTTCCACTGGCTACCTAAGGAGCACATGTGTGTGCTGGTCTATCTGGTAAGCTCTGGCCTGTTCTCCGTTATAGGCTGCAGGTGTCCAGGCTCTCTCTCTATCTCTCTCTCACTCTCTCATTCACTCTCTCTCTCTCACACACACACACACACACACACACACACACACACCAGTGGCTTTTGTTTCTCATATGAAGTGTCCTGGTCATATCTGTGCATCGCCTGACCCATCCCATTACATAATGTAATTACTGACCCCCTGCACTGACAGCTTGATCAGCTGGAAACTTTTTGGGATTTTGTACATCAGCAGCTATTAAATGTCATGACATTCTGGGGTAATTGTTAATTTACAGCTCCTCAGCACTAATCAGGTGAGCCAGGTGGTGATTCACAGTTTGCCTTAGGTGAGCTTTATATGTGTTGATTTTTTTTTGTGTGTGTGTGCCTTGCAGGTCACTGTGATGCACTCCATGCAGGCCGGGTATCTAGAGAAGGCACAGAAATACACAGACAAAGCGCTCATGCAGTTAGAGAAGCTGAAAAGTAAGTAAGATGCTCAGAAGCCAGTGATGGGAGAAATGTAGCTGGTCCCTTTGATGTCACACCCATAATGCTGATTAAACACTGTATATTTCTAACGTGTAAATTACAGTGAAATCCCGTTATAGTGGACTCGCTTATGACGGAATATCGTCTATAACGGACGAGGTCCGCTGGTCCAGGCCGTGCGCCTTTAAGAACATGCAGAAAAAGCATCGGATATAGCGGACTCGCATATAACGGAATTTCGCTTATAAC
>JAODJU010000043.1:13153275-13165021 GCA_026776725.1 Gnathonemus echidnorhynchus
CCTCCCGCACCCTCACCCCCCCCCCCATCTCTCATTATCCTCTCTGCTAGCTTCCATGGTCCTGGGCAGACCTTTATATTCCAAAGCATTAGATTCTGTTTTGTGCTCCGATTACAATACTGTGTCAGGCTACCTCAGTGAGGATTTATATTTTAAAAAATTGTACATTGAACCGAAAAAAGCATCAGCAGCCTTTGATCAGCTGCCCAACACCAGGCGCTGCTTTGGGGTCCCTGGAATATAGATTTTCGCCCCTCTGCGTCTCTCCTTCCCATCTCTGCTGGTGGCGGGTCTGTCTCAGTTGTTGATGGTAGCCGGTTGCCCCTCAGACACCGAGAGGTTTCATTTTCCGGGCTTTTTCGTTTGTTTTTAAACCATTGAATAAATATGCCTAAGAATCATGTCATCTCTTTTTATATTGTGCAGTTGCTTGGCGAACGTTTGAATGCACGAGTGAATTAAAATTGGTGTAAATTTCATGCTGCATGTTGCATCGCCCTGTCCGCAGGTGTCACCATGGCCTACGTGAACCCCAGCCCCTCTATGCACAAGGCCTCGTCTGCTGTGGAGCGTCAGAGAGAGTATCTCCTGGACATGATTCCCTCTCGTTCAATTTCCCAGACCGCCAATACATGGAAGTAACCCTAGTGCCCCTGTTATTTGACACAAACCCACCCTGCTTCTCCTAATCAAGGCAAAATAATAAATCTTTTTAAGGTACCTGACCTCTGACACGCTTGTTTCTGATTCTGTTGAGTCCTGGGTAGGGGAGATTTGGTAACCTAGCGCTAGGTTGGGGGAGCGGGGAGATCACAGCACCCTGAGAGGAAGTGCTTAAAGGACCTGCTCACTTTTCCCTGGCAGTTCCGTCGCATTGTGATGATGTCATCAGGATGCTGCAGGGATGTCCATTGGAAGTTCTGCAGTAGGAAGTGCTACAAGAGGTCTGATTCTGTGGATGGACTAGCAGGCACTGGGGTTAGGGCTTTGCGGAACTACCTTTTACCTGATACTAAACCGATTTAACATTCAACTCTGAGGGAAAGAGATGACTCAAAGCCAAACGCCCTGGAAACATGGGGTATTGTGAATAGCTAATTTTAGTGCTGTTTTAGATGCAAAACTTTATATGCAATATTTTTCTGAACTGTTCTTGTGGAACTGGACAAAAGTCACGACAAGCTGGGCAGCTGGTTGTACATCTGCTGGTTTGGCAGTGACTTAAAATCTGGACTCTTAAGTGAAAGCGGAGTTTCACACTGTGAAGTCGGGGGAGCCAGAGGGTAAAACACAGACCGCATGATTAAGATTCTTACTGCTAGAACTGGTAAACCTTTTATTCCCAAAAACATGCTTGTGTGCGTGTGCGTTCATTTTTCTTTTTTTCCTCCACAATTCCTACCCACCCGCAGCATATAACTCAGCAGCTAGACCCACTATGCTGAATAAACCTACATACATCTATATAGGCAACTGGAACAAATAATATGTACCAACTTAAGGATAGAAGTCTTTTTTTTAAATCTGATAATTACATCTTGAATGTTTGACTGCATTTTTCCCCCATGCATAAGTTGAGTGTTAAGTTTCTTCTCGCACTGCTTCCTTTATTGTTTTAGGAGCTCAGATAACAGGGTAAAGACCATTTGTTCAGCATAACAGCAGCGTGTTTCACGTTCTGCTCAGTTGGCTGAGTAGCAACCAGAATAGTACATTTTGCTCGCTGGCGTTGCATGAGACCCCGGGGCTTTTCTGTGAGGACAGAAAAAAATTAATAAAACAACAGCCGTGGTTTAAAGAGGTTTTGTGATGAAACCTGCTGAAATCGATTTCATCTTTACGATATATATTTTTTTTTTTATGCACTTGCTAACGGCACAGAGAGCCACCTGTGAATGTGATGTCATGTCATTCAGGATTCATATTCAGGATTGTCTCACCTTGACTGGTCTGTGTATAAATGAATGTACAGACACACAGAGGTGCAGTTTTGTTGATGCGCACTGCAGTCCCCCACCCCCCTTCTATAACAGGTTACACTGGCCCCTCCCGTCTCTGTATGGTTGTGTCTTTCTGACGGCTTCGACGATGGCTTCCGTTTTTGCCCCTCCTGCTCTGTTCTCACTGTCGCCCCCTACCTGCAGCTCTGGGCACACGCAGCTGCCTGTGACCCCTGACCAGGGGGCCTTATCCTTCGCTTATGGCAAAGCAGTGTAAAGCAGCACTGTGCCTTCACCTTTTGGCATTGTTTAGTTACAGTTTAATTGGTTTCATGTTTAATGTCCCCTTTGCTCTGTGAGTAAACATTTCTAACCCATGCATTTTTCTTGTGTGAATATCACTGTTTAGATACAAATTGTTTCAGTTTTGTCTTTCTTTGCTGTAGGTCTACTATATCAATTTAGAATTTTGATTACTTTGGGTAATTTCTGTAAATGTCTTCTCTGTGTTTGAGACGTAAATGGGTTTGTTAGCTAAATAAATGATGAACCTTTGCCTGTTTCCACATTTTTGCAAAACTGTCACACTGTTGAGAAATATGGTATGAGAAACACACTGAAATCCAATATATATGGAAAAATGTATTCAGTTGTCACATACATTCAGTTCATCACCCAAAACCCTTACACAGTTAAGCTTTTGGAAGATAGATGGATACGTATTTTATCACATAATCGAACTCAACCATTGTTTTGTTGTAATAACTGAAAACAAATCAAGTCAGTGCCGGAAGTTGCTGTCAAACGCCTCCTTAACAGTTGCATGAATTTGTACCATTTATTGAAATTAGGAAATTATAGAGAGGATCTCTGTCGTTCCTAGTGGCTGAAAGGTCTTATTTTCGGATATCATCAAATAACCGAAGGTGTTGGATTCGATGCTTTGTTTCATCGTCGCTATTTTTGCATGAAATCGCCATCCTGTTCTCCGGCAGGCCAGTGGGCGGCGGTAGTGCGCTCGTCAGGTTTGTGCGAAACCCTTCGAAGTCACGTGACAGACGGCGTCGGGAGCAGGAAAGATGGCGGCGTCCAAGGTGAAGCAGGACATGCCTCCGTCTGGAGGTTATGGGCCATTCGATTACAAGCGAAATCTTCCCAAAAGAGGGTTTTCTGGTTGGTGAACAGTTACTATATTTCTCATAATATGCAGATATTTGTTTTTTTAAAGAAACCGGCCGGTAGCGGTGAAGGAGCGCAAGGGGCCTGCATGAAACGGCTTGCGAGCCGGGGCTTCTGCGCTGTGTTTCTGAAAACATCTGATTTAGCCAGATTCTTTAATTGAATTCTCTAAGTAAATAAAAGTAGAATGTGGTAAACGTGTCCCTAAATGATAACTTTATTATGGTGCTAATGTTTTGGAGTCCTGATAACCTTTCAAAGGTTTCATTTCAAAGACGAAATTCAGTATATACGACGAGCAAAAATCTGTTTATAAATACCTAAACGTCTTCAAATAAAATTAAAATTGGAACCCATCCATATATATCCAAACCGTGCTCGTGTAATAGTAATATGCGAGGCTGCTCCTGATAATTGTATGATTTATTGCTTATTTTTCTCCAATTCTAACCCTCATAATATTCCTTGTTGCTGAATGGTAGAAGTTGAAATTTTCTTTCAACCGGCTCATGAGTTTCACTGGCAGGTTTATAACTTGGTGTTAAGCTGTTAATTAGCGAGATGCAGAAATATTACACACTTTCACGTTTAAATACTGCTGGAATAGAAGTGTCTTAAGTGCGCGTCATTCTTACCAGGATACACCATGTTCGGAATCGGTATCGGGGTCATGCTGCTCGGCTATTGGAGGCTTTTTAAATGGAACAGAGAAAGGAGGTAAGAAGAATGGCTATATTATTGTTTTCTAATATAATAAACATAAGCAAAAACATAAGTATTTAAAAATATTCATTAATGACATTTTCATATAGTAGATGAAATTATGTCCTGGGTGACATTTATTTCCAAGCTGTCTCTAATGGATAAAGAGAACATAGAGCCCTTAAAAGGTGATGACGCATTGCTATAGGAATGAGGTGCTGTATTCTAAATCAAGGGCATTTAATGTCCTTTTTGAAACATCTTCTGATGACAGCATCCCCTCAGAGTTCAGTGTCAGGGTTAGGGTTAGGTGAGTGAGCTGGCATTTGACATGCAATCTTAAGATCAAAATTAAGACTTTATTGATCCCAGGAGAAAGTTCTAGATGTTACTATTTACCCCACTGAATGTAAGTGAAGCATAACAGCACAGCTCCACAGCCACACTGCAGCGTGGTATCAGTGCGATGAAGCCTAAGCGACCTCACTGCAGCATGGTGTTTGTGTGATGAAGGCTAAGCGGCCCCACTGCAACATATTGCCAGTGTGATGAAGCCTAAGTGGCCCCACTGCAGCATGGTGTCAGTGTGATGAAGCCTAAGCGACCTCACTGCAGCATGGTGTTTGTGTGATGAAGGCTAAGCGGCCCCACTGCAACGTAGTGCCAGTGTGATGAAGCCTAATCGGCCCCACTGCAGCATATTGTCAGTGTGATGAAGCCTAATCGGCCCCACTGCAGCATGTTGTCAGTGTGATGAAGCCTAAGCGACCCCACTGCAATGTGGTGCCAGTATAATGAAGCCTAAGCGACCTCACTGCAGCATGGTGTCAGTGTGATGAAGCCTAAGCAGCCCCACTGCAGCATGCTGTCAGTGTGATGAAGCCTAAGCGACCTCACTGCAGCGTGGTGCCAGTGTGATGAAGCCTAAATGACCTCACTGCAGCATGGTTTCAGTGTAATGAAGCCTAAGCGGCCCCACTGCAGCATGGTGTCAGTGTGGTGAAGCCTAAGTGGCCCCACTGCAGCATGTTGTCAGTGTGATGAAGCCTAAGCGACCCCACTGCAACGTAGTGCCAGTGTGATGAAGCCTAAGTGGCCCCACTGCAGCATGGTGTCAGTGTGATGAAGCCTAAGTGGTCCCACTGCAGCGTGGTGTCAGTGTGATGAAGCCTAAGTGGCCCCACTACAGCATGGTGTCAGTGTGATGAAGCCTAAGTGGTCCCACTGCAGCGTGGTGTCAGTGTGATGAAGCCTAAGCGGTCCCACTGCAGCGTGGTGCCAGTGTGATGAAGCCTAAGCGACCTCACTGCAGCATGGTTTCAGTGTGATGGGCCGTAATAAGTCTTGTGTTGCAGGCGGCTACAGATCGAGGAGCTGGAGGCCAGGATAGCTCTCCTGCCACTACTGCAGGCCGAACACGACAGGAGGTGAGGCTGTAGCCTTATATTCACGCATCATTCTGTTATGGGCTCGTCTGTCCCTCATTTTCATTTTATTTTATTTCATATTGCTCTGGTGTTTTGTAACTGAGGAGCCAGGATGGTTGTGTATGTGGAGAATTGTATAAAACTTACATTAGTGCCTCAAGCAGGGGAGAGCTACACAAAGTCAGTGAAAGCATGAGATGTTTTACCACGAAAGTGAGGAAGAATGGGATAGAGAATAGATCAAAACATTTCTGGAACTTTTTAATGGGCTGTCCAAAATTGTTAATTTTTTAAGGGAAATTTTTCCTGTTTTTAAAAAGTAGTATCCCATCTTAGATAGCAGAACATGTCAATAGTGATATCTAGGGCTCCATGATATTAGAAAAAATTCATTGCGATATTTGAAATTCTTTATATTAATATTGAGATAGTTATAATGCAGAAATGTACCCGAAAATAAACTGTAGTCAAACTGAACGTACTTGACAGACTCTGTAAATGGTTGGTTGTTGTCATGAGTTGTGCCAGCAAACACAAAGCAATGCTTTTGCTCAACACGTCTCTGTGGAATCCAAAATATCGTCATACAGCGGAAGACGATTGGCTGTTGGTGACCAGTTTTTGTTCATTTTTGTCCTCCACACTCATTTTTCTTAAATTTCTCAAGACGTGCCACACTGTGAGTGAGCTGAGACGTAAATGACCATGAGAGCGTTCATGCAGAGCTCACGACGAAGCAGAGGCGGTAACTGAGTATCGCGGTCATGTGACAATTGCATGCGCATAGCATACGATGTTGATATTAATATCACACATCGTACACAGCTGTAGTTTTATCATGAATTATGAATCTACCAAGGTTCCAGTCACTGTTCAGAAGTTTTTGTGGGCTGCTCAGTGACTGCATTCTCCAAGCGATGCTTTCAGTGTTGATGAGATGTTTCTCATTTTGAGTGTTTGTACGTGTTTATCCGCAGGACACTACGGATGCTACGTGAAAACCTAGAAGAAGAGGTTAGAATCATGAAGGACGTCCCTGGCTGGAAGGTGAATCTTTCTTTGCTTAACAAACCCGTGGATTTCTCTGTTGTCCCTGAGTAGATATAAGTATCCCCATGTTGACGGATCTAGGCAAGCAGGAACTTTGTAGTTTTCTCTCTGTGTTTGGACTTGGAGGTTGTGTAAGATAACAAGGTCAGAAAAGGCCTCCATCTGGGAGCTGTACTGCTGGGTAGCTTTAGGTCTGGGTTTGAGGATGGAGTTTGCATGTGGATGGCTCAGCTACACGTGGTGAATTTTACTTTATTTTTAAAGTAAGTTTGTTTCGGGCTGAGGCCAAGTACATGATGCAGGTTTGGGATGCGTCTCCAGCCAGCCGCCGGTCCCGGTCCGACTCGTGCTCTTTATCCACGCAGGTGGGAGAAAATGTGTTCCACACAGAGCGCTGGGTGCAGCCTGTCTCCGATGAACTCTTCAACCTTCGGCCAAAAGAAGAGCTCCAGCGCAAGAAGTTTGGTTTCCAGTGGTACGTGTAGGACCCGCTTCAGCCCCACCCAAACTCCGCCCCCGCCCCACCCAAACTCCGCCCCTGCCCCGCCCAAGCTCCCATGCCCTGACCAAGCTCCGCCCCAGTCTTCCATCAAAACATCTGTATTTGAATGCTGGAGGACAGGAGTTTGGCAACTTGTCTTGTAAATGTCAATAATTAAATATTTTTTCTCTACTTCACAATGATTTCTGCCTGATTTGTTTTTCTTGTGAAAGTATGTATGTTTGAGAGGGAGAAGATATACTGAATTTGCTGGACAAGGCAAGGGTTCTACAATTTTCAGCTTCATGGATGTTTTAACCAGATGTTCAAGACCAGAAAGTACAGATCCAGACCGAGGTTTTGTTTCAACCAACCATATAAAAATATAAAAAGTCTCAGTCACAGAATATGCAGATGAACAAAACCTGAACTTTCCACCTCTGGTTATAAATATGCTCTGTTAATGTTCTTTGGGGGTGGGGCCCAAGCAGCCCGCAGGGTGAAATTTCATTGGCCGCCTGGTTTGATCAGTGGTGACATTTAACATTATTGTATCCGGTTGTCGCTGACTGTCATTCATGTGGGACGCTGTCTCTGGGCTTGAAGTGGCTTTTGTATGGTGTTGAAAACAGGATTTTTGAACATGCAGAAGCCTGCTCAGTGTGTTCTGAAGGCCATTAGTGATCTGCAGCAACGGCAAAGCAACATGGACTGTGAACTCCAAACCTATCACAACTTTTTTTTCTGACCTACCAGCATATATTAATGTCCAGGCTGCACCTCCCCTGAATTGCCACCAGATGGCGTTATAAGTCAGCTCTGTTTATTTCTCATTTTAAACTACATTGTATGCGAGCTGAACCCAGGATGTTACATTATGATTAAAAAAGCAAGTAGGTTTTATGGACATTAAGCAGGCAATTTCTCTTTTCTACTAAACCATCTGCTCATGGATTGAGGCTCAGACCAGATGTGGTACTATAGCACCTATTCTGTTCCAAAAACAAGACAGAATTCAGCTTGATGGGTTATGGTGTGAGATTCCCAGTGAGCTCACTGGATCATACCACATACACTTGATTCCTGGTTGTGTGTGTCTCTGTGAAACAAATCAACAAATCTGAGGAAGATGTAGGGGGTCGGGCTCTGGTTCAGCTTGTGTCCTCAGTGACGGAGAAATTGCACACAATTGAGTGAGATGGCAGAGGGATCCCTCACTCCTTTGCTTTTCACCATTTGAGGTTCTCCCTTACACTTACGGACAGAATTAAGTCACTTGAACCTGCTGTTGAGATGCTGGTGTCACCTAGAATGTCCTCTTAGCCGTCCTACTGAAGTGTTTGGGGTTGTGAGTCTGATTTGCTGTCTCCCAATAAGTTGTTTAATTGCCTCCTTTTTGCTGGTATGTTTCTGAACCGCGTCTTGTCCCCTCTATTTACCGCCTACGAGGCCGTGTCACAACATTTGTTCTCCACATCTGGCTCAGCCAATCGACTCCTTGCACAGGGTCTTCTCGCTTCCCATTGGCTGGGGCAGCAGATATAAGCAAACCGGGAGAGAGAGAGAGAGGTTGGCTTGGTGTGGGAGTGAGTTTAGCATAAGAGTCAGCCGGCTGAGAGCCTGTTGAATCTTCTTGCCAGCTGTCCTCCCACAAACTAAAGAGTATCTTGGCAGCCTGAAAGCCTTCACAGCACAGCAGAATGAACCAGACCAGTGCCGACCCAGAGCCGGAGTTCAAAGAGCCTCTTCGATACCTCAGGTATGGATGATGGGGGAGTCTGGGGGTGAATGAGAGACATGGGAAATCTCAGAGTTTCGTAGTTTGTTGACCAATGTTCGATGGAGATGAACCTGTTTTTCTGTGGCCTCACTTCAGACAGACTGCATACATTGAACCGCAAGCATGATGCTGGTGAAAAAATCTAACACTAATGTGGTAGCTGGGAAGAAACAGAGCTATCAGTCTTCTCCTGTGTAAGGGGGTCATGTCTGGTTTAGATGGGCAGAGTGTCTGAAGAAGCCAGTTAGGGATAAAACTGAGTCTTGCAATTCCAATATCACAGGGGTGTGTGTGTGTGTGTGTGTGTGTGTGTGTGTGTGTCTGTGTCTGTGTGGGTGGTCCAGGTGTGCCTTATGTTGTGGGGACAAAATGTCCCCAAGACTTGATAAAAACCTGCTACTTTGACATGATGAGGACCGTTTATCCTGTCCCAATAAAAATTACCTCAATTTTATATTGGTAACTATAAGGGAAAAAAACTAAAAATGCCAAAAGACTTGTATTTTGTTTAGTTACTTATGGTTAAAGTTAGGGCTGGGTAGGGGTTAAGGGAGTTAGTTTTGGATTTTGGTTTTTCCCTTAGAAATGAATGGATGGTCCCCACAAAGATATGAATACAGGTTTGTGTGTGTATGAGAGAGAGAGAGTTGCTCTTAGTGTTGTGTATGTCTTTTTTTTGGTCCAGCTATGGTCAAACTTGAATTAGAGGCTGGCAGACCCCTGTTTTACTGTGTCATGGCAACTGTGGGCACCAAGGGTGGGGGGGGTGGTTTGGGGGGGCAGGCAAAGAAGCCAATGGAGCAGCCAGGGGGCGGCAGGCATAGCTGCGGAGATGGGGTCCTCTGAGAATCTGCCCCACTGAGCAGATACTGCACTCTGTGCCAGTGCTTTATGTGTAAATCAGAGGGTGCCAGAACACAGTCAGTGAAAAACAGTCCTGGAATGCATTCTGGCAAGATCCAGCACAAATTAAGCACTGCTCTGTACTCTCACCTGTGCTGTTGGCGCTGGCTGCTACACTATGGAAAAATAACAGAATTTGAATTCGGAGCTAATCAGTTAGCTGCAGTCAGAGTGGGACTTTAGTCAGGGTTCTGACACTTGTCATGTGCGATGTCTCATGTCCTGAAAATCCTGTCACCAGAGGACCAACTATCATGCAGTGTAACAAGCAAGTAAAGGATTGTACGCGAGGAAGATGCATAAGATAAGTCTCTGAGTCGAGATTTTTGTTTTTTGAACCAAGAACATCCTGTCCTCTGCTGTACATCGTAGCCCCACATTTGGTACAGTTCGCTAGGTGGGTGACAGCCTCTGGCTCCAGCATTTTGTGCTTGTTTAGTTCGGGAATTCCCGGAGTGTGAAGAGCACAAACAGTGTTTGGATTCGGAGCCGTAGGGCTTATTGGTACACGGCGCCTTAACCAGCTGAGCAGGCAGGCTTGCGGCACAGCGACCTCAGTTCACAACCATGCCCCTTGTGCAGCTATAGGCAGGGACCCCTTTGACGTGTGCGTGCCCCTTTAAGATCCACATACGCACTCTGGCAACCGCATTGACACGAAACGAATGCTTCTCCCTCATGGTGAATCGGTGTCTTCTCTTGTTTATCATGGGGGGCGTCGGAGGGCCATAGATCGTCTGGCAGGTTCTGGGGCCCAGAACTTCACAGGGCCCTTGAAATCCTAAAATCATGCGCGAAACTAGGCAGGGCCCCCAAACTGACATTCTATCAGGGGACCCAGATTTGCTAGATAGATCTCCGCTTGTTGTTTTACTTTTACTTGCTTTTCTTTCATCCCGTCCAAGAAGGAGTCCCAGAGCCTTTCATTCTGAGTCTGTATCTCACCCACAGAGGACGTGCTGTGCCTGAGCCAATGGCAGGAAATTAGGTTTTACCTGTTTTGTCTATCACAGACAATTGAACACAGAAGTTGCATTTGGGCATAAACACACAAAATGCAGTTTTTGTCCGTCAGAAAACGTTCCTGTTCTGCAGCGGATTTGTTTTTTTATTTTTTTATCTCGCAGCCTGAACTTCTTGTTTTCTGTTGATGCTAAATTAGCATAAAAGTAAAATTATTAGGCTGCAATATGGTAAATTCCATAATAACTCTGCATTATCCGCCTCTCTTTCCTATGAAAAAAAAACTGCAGTCTGCCCCAGGGTGCATGCAGGCGATTTGAATTTATTAAGTTCAATATAATTAAATTGCATATGACTTGTGTTAAGTCATATCAGTGTGTAGTAATTATTTATTATAAATATATTCACTGTTTTTACAAATTTATCTTCATCAGGCCCCTTTTCGGTCACCGACGATCATTTATCCGGTTGCCAGAATTTACTGAAGGCCCCTCAAAAATGTCTCTGTACTGATCTAGATAAATGACCAGTTGGGCTCTTTCAACTTGCACCCTCATGGGAGAGAAGCCTAGAGTCACCAACTGGTCCAGGGAATTGCATGAAAATCCCAAATTAATACCAATTATACTACATTTGGCTGAAGTTCCGGGGGACGCGGTGACCCCTGTGGATGACATGGCTGCCTCCCATCTCCACGGTCACCATGGCTCAGTCCCACTTCTGACCTCAGTGTGGTGTTTGTAGGTTCTCCTCTGTACTGGTTTCTCTAGGAATCCTGCTTTCTTTCTGCAGATGAACTGGCACCTCTGAACTGCTGACAGTGTGTGCCCAGTAGTTTATTGGTGCCCAGTGCATTCTGGGATATGCTCCTGACTCTCCGTACCCCTGTGCTGGATGGCGTACGTCCCTCAGGCGGTGGGTGTGACGAGTGCTGTTATCACATGGGCTAGTCGCCGTAAAGCACGTGCCGGTGTTTCCTGCGCATCGCAGCCCGAGGTGCCGCATTACACAGACGGCTGCGGCGATGTCACATTTGCCCGCATGTTTAACCAGAAATCAATCGGCTGCTATTTTCGCCACGTTGCTCTGAGATGGTCCTGGGGAACGCTTTCATGTCCAAATACCATGCAGTGCTCGCCCTCCCTCAGATGGCCCCTCCCTCACGAGGTCACAGGGTGTGTCCTCCCATCGCTATGACAACAGAACACTCATGGATAGAGGACTGAGACAGAGTAGCAGTGTGGAGCTGCTCTTTGAGTAGTCATTATCTATCTATCTATCTATCTATCTATCTATCTATCTATCTATCTATCTATCTATC
>JAODJU010000043.1:13165121-13189617 GCA_026776725.1 Gnathonemus echidnorhynchus
TATCTATCTATCTATCTATCATCTATCTATCTATCTATCTATCTATCTATCTATCTATCTATCTATCTATCTATCTAATCTGAGATGGTTGCCTTGACGTGGAGACCTGCTGCTTTCTGGTTTTCAGCCCCATTGCTTTCTCCCTTCCTGTCACAATGTCGGCACCAGCTTTTGTGCTTTTATCCCTCTACTACTCTTTGTTTGTGCTTTTATCCCTCTACTACTCTCTGCCTAGCAGTGCTATCAGTTTTGTCCCCAATCTGCTGCAGGTTGTTAACAGATACTGTCAACAGGGACCGTAGACACTGGCACAGCAAACCGTTGCATTACTGTCATCTATAATCAGGCAAAACAGCAGAGCCTCCAGTGAAATCTGAAGTGGCCTGTAATACCCGACGGCATTAAATGTTTCACGCGTGGGGCCGCACAATAGCTCAGTGGGTTACACTGTGTATGGAGATTGAATTTTCTCCCTGTTTCCAGTATCTTCCTACCAGTTAGGGTTTTATTTTTTAACCGCCCATAGTGTGTGAGCGTGGTCCAGGTGATGGACAGGAATCCCACCTAGAATGTTCCCTGCTTCGTGCGTCGACTCTCCTGGAATCGGTTTCTGGGTATAATGGAAGAATATTCCATATGCTAGCATCATTCATCCAGTGGAGCTGGAGGAAGCTGCAAGGAGAGCTCAACTCCTTTGACGGTAAGATACCTGTTTGCCGTAACACTGTACTTTGTCTCCTGAGTGAATTTACTGCAATGAATGCACAGAGTGGCCAATGGGGGACACTGCTGATTCTGGGCTGAAGCTTGTCTGATACCTCACACAAACTGGATGGGAGTTTGCCAAACTGGCATATTGAAGACCAAGGCAATATGAAGAAGGCTGGCCGGGACGCTAAGGAAATCTTCCAGAAACCTTTATCTAAATCCATTGCACTGCTGAATAAAAATGAGATGCACCCCCCGCATGTCATCGATATGAGGCACGGAATATGCTAAGAATATTCTTTTCTCAGTAGTCTGCACATCAAATTAAATTAAAGTAATTTAATTTGTATATAACCTGTTCACTCCACAGTCAGCTTGGTCCTACAAGAGACCAGAGCAGGTGGGTGGAAGTTCTAACCCCAGATGTTTCGTTGGCTGTGCGTTGGAGCCTTTAATTGTCCAGCTACATCTACTAGAAGGAGCAACACCTATGGTCAAGGCTGGGAAATTAGCTGGTTTAGGTGCTGCAATACGCTTTGTGCTGCGTGTCACCAGGGATTCATGTATAGTTCCTCAGCAGAAGGTGTGTCAGTCCCAGTGATTTGTTGGACTGTGTACAGTAGGGGTCCCCACATCTGGTCCTGGAGGCCAGTTTGCAGATTCCTCTGCTCAAGCACACCTTGATCACACGCACAGCTTATTACCAGGTTTTATCTGCAAGCTGTTTTGGATTCAGGCCCTCCAGGACGGAATTTGGGGAACCCTGGTCTACACCTGGTCTATGGCCCTGCAGTTGGTGCAGAGTCGTAGCTGGTAAGTGTGACTGCTCATTCCCATAGGTGCTTCAGGAAATAGTAATAATGTATTAATGTCTGAGGGGAAATGTCTTAATTTCCCCTCACTTTGCTCTCCAGAAAGTAGCTGTGCTAAGCATTTTTCAGGGGGTTAAGACACTTGCACAAGGGCCCAGTAAAGATATAGTGACTCTACTCAGCACAAGATGCAAAGCCAGGCTGAACCAAACACCATCCCTATAATATAAAGAGATCTTTGCCCCATGAAGGACTTGAACTCTGGACCCTTGGACTAAAAGTCTGATACTCAATCAACTGAGTCATCTGGGGCCTTTTCGTAAAAGTAGTATCCGTGATGAACAGTGGGAAAATGAACAGGGACAGGAAGATGGTGAAGATGTCTGTGTAAACAGGAGCCAGCTGTGCTGCAAATATCTTTGGAAGGGATCCCACTGGAACCAGCAGCCCTGCAAACTCTGACCTTGTGGAAAGTCCTCCCCACGTCCTGTTCAGACAGACTAAATTCCCCTGGTTCACTGGGAGCTTTAGCGTGATTTGGAACACATTCCGGTATATGCATTCACAGCAGTCAGGGAGTCACAACTCTGCCTCACGTGACCAGCGGCGGGCAGACCACCCTGCAGGGGGGTGGGGGGGCTTTCAGCTGCCGTTTCTATCCCAGACGCAGTGGGACAGCAACGTGATTGGATCCGACAGTACATTTCATTGCTGGTGGTCTGACAGTGATCCAGTGTGTTAGTGCCTCCGTTTGCTGTCCTAACATGCTGGAGAAACTTCAGCGAAACTCTTCTCAGATGACACTGGTTAAGGTCCCCTGTGATGGTAGAGATGGCCTCAGATTCAGATTCTCCTCCTCTGTAGCCTTATCTAGAAATACAGCATTACATTAACAATGCAATGGTTGTGTGTTCAAAACCCAGTGAATCTTGTGTAAATTGTAACCCTTCCCTCTACTCTAAGCTGCTTTGGATAAAAGCATCAGATAAATTAAGAAGTAATTCATAAATAAACTATTTATGCCACAAATAAAAGTCATAAATACAGTTTCCTTCATCTAATTGTCTTAAGGTTTGGGGACTTTGTTCAGACTTACAATTACAAAATTGCTGTATCGTTCATGGTCAGATCTGGGTAAACATTATACCTTCCTGTCAAAACATTGTATCTTTTTTGTTACATGAACATCTGTGTTCTGACATTCAAGTACGACATTGTTCAATTCTTTACAGCTCTGAGCTATAAATCAGGCTTCCTTAGGGTGTTGTTCATTTTATTCTGTAGCAGTGCAATGAGCAAACGACTTCCTGCATGGGCCTGATGTGGATCAGGGGGTTGGGCCTCTATTTGCGTGACTAGAAGGTACCGGGCTGAATCCTGAATCCAGCAGAGTAGCTGTGTCATCTTTTTGCCCATAAGGAAGGTCATTAATCCCTGAAAAATGCTCCAACATTGTTGAATGACTGACTGACCCTATGCTCTGGCCCCAGTGTTTGCTCTCCCCTGTATCTGTGTTTGTCCTAATAAGGAGAGCAATATAAAATAAGCAAAAGCTGAACACATTTATTCAAGTTTTGTAGTCACGTGTTCGGAGGAACAGTGAAATTCTGGTGCCACCTTTGCAGGGGATGCAGAATAGTGCAGGGAAGGAAGGAAGAGAAAGGAAGAGAATTAATGAATGAATGAAAGAAAGAAAGAAATTAAGGAAAGGAAGGAAGAGAAAGGAAGAGAATGAACGAACGAAAGAAAGAAATAAAGAAAAAGAAATTAAGGAAAGGAAGGAAGAGAAAGGAAGAGAATGAATGAAAGAAAGAAAAAGAAATTAAGGAAAGGAAGGAAGAGAAAGGAAGAAAGAAGAGAAAGAACGAGAATGAGAAAGAATGAAAGGGAGAACGAGAGAAAGAAACAGAATGAAAGAAGGACAAACTAAGTAACGAGCAAACAGCTACACTGTCAACTGCTCACATGACAGACAAGCCTGGTTGCAGGTCTATGTTCCTTGAAGCACTTCAATGGCAAAAAGCCAAATTGGTAGATCCTGAAAAAAATGCTGGTCTACATTACATGACAGGCTCCTGTATGGTGTGCAACATGCTCTGCATTGACAGGGACTGAGGCAGGGATGGGATGTGATCCAGGAACTTCACTATGCAAAATAAAACGTTGTGGCAATTACTGAATTGTTTACAGGCTAAATTAGAAAACAACAAATGTAAAACTTTCCAACTGCATGTCATCTGTCTGAAACTCATAATGTAGCTCCAGGTTGCTGTGTGTGTAAGTGTCTGATTAACATGCAAGGATTTTAATCAGGTCAGTAACCTCCTGCTGCTTATCGTTGGTACCAGAAAGGTGCAGAGGGGCCCTGACGTGCAATAGCCTCCCAGTCGGACCGAACTCTCTCCAACGGGTCCGATCAGATAAAGAGAAGCACCCGGCCCACATGTGTGTTTATGCTTTTCAGCTGTTAACGTCTGATTTTACTGGTGACCTTCAGTTCTTGTGCTTCATTGCAAATCCAAGGCAGGCCTCTGCACGACCATGTCAGCATCCATGTTGTGCAGGAGAACGATGAGGAAACCATAAAGGGAAAAAGGCTGGGGGCCAAGTCTGCTCCCTCCCGTATATCACCACTACACCATCTGTGCTCTATGGCTTATCCTTAATTGTGTTTAGTCCCTCATTCAATAACCTCAGACCTTCCTATAAAAATAATGTGAAGTTAATTCTACCCAATAGCGTAAAAAATGCGGGGGGGATACAATAATTGGGCAGCCAGAGTAATATGGCGCTGTGGTTTAGATATTGAGCTAAAGAGCTGTACATTTATCATGTGACCTTAGAAGAAGGAGGTACTACAGGTGTGATTAGCCTATCAGGAATATTGCTGGGGTGTATTAGCCTATCAGG
Source organism: Gnathonemus echidnorhynchus (assembly GCA_026776725.1). Lineage (NCBI taxonomy): Eukaryota > Metazoa > Chordata > Actinopteri > Osteoglossiformes > Mormyridae > Gnathonemus > Gnathonemus echidnorhynchus. The sequence goes on from JAODJU010000043.1 coordinate 13,169,552, forward strand.
GGTACTACTGGTGTGATTAGCCTATCAGGAGTACTGTTGGTGTGTATTAGCCTATCAGGAGTACTGTTGGTGTGTATTAGCCTATAAGAGGTACTACTTGTGTGTATTAGCCTATCAGAGGTACTGCTGGTGTGATTAGCCTATCAGGGGCACTGCTGCTACTCTATCTATCTATCTATCTATCTATCTATCTATCTATCTATCTATCTAATCTAATCTAATCTAATCTAATCATAACCTACAAATATCTTGTCCCAAAAAATGCATTTTTCGACTATTTTGAATATCCTCCCTGACATCACCGACTGTTATGGCCACCCTACCGCCTCAGCGGCCCTAAGCGAGGTTTTGCCGATGATCATTTCATTTCTTCCAGAGGCAGGGAATCCGGGGGCCTTGACAGCTGCCTATCCTGCCTATAGTCAGAGTCAGCCTGCCTGCTGGTACGGCTGACAGCACTCTCACTAGGGGGGTGGGGGGGTGGGCTGCAATGAGACATATGTCTCCTCCCGGCCAATCCATCTGACATTTAGGAAAGATCAGCAGAAATCCCACAAGAGAGACCCCCTCCCAGTGGATCTCTGTGTCAATAGCAGGTCTGCAGTGCTCTGGGTGTGGTCTCTATGGGACATTATCAGATTTGGTGCACTGCGATTGGTGGATGTCCTGAGCTGTGATTGGTTGGGGGTTTTTACTCAGCTTTACCTTGTATCCGTGGCACAGAATCCCGGGTACTTGCCCCAACCAATCCTACCCATCCCCACAGTCACTGGCAGTACCACGATTCCCCATCCTGTTTCAATCTGCAATGGCGCCCCCTACTGGCCAGCAGCTGTCTACAGCAGGGTGGCTGCAGGGACCAGGAGTCAAGTGCTCTGCTGACACATACTGCATCCCTTATTAAATATGAAAGAGGTGTCTGTGGAGCGCAGAATGGGCCCCTGCTTGCCTGCACTCCTGGATCTCTGGGATTCCTCTCCTATAAGAAGCAGAAGAGCACGGATGAAGGAAGTGAAGCCAACCTGTAACCTTTCCTGCCACCTGCTGAGTATTTATTTACCCTCAAACCAGACCCTCTAACACGTCTCCCCATGCAGCCGCTCAGCTGACTCCGTATCTTCGGTTTACCATTCGAACGAGGGCAAAACTTAAACACACGTCCGCCGGCGTTACTCCCCCACGTTCCCTCCATCTTTCCTCTCCTTCGCTCCCTCCGTACCTCTCCACATTCCTCCCCGTTTCTCCCGCTTCCATTCCACTTTTCCTCTCATTTTATATTCACTTTACAGACGCGCCACGATGGATTTATGTTGCTGAAGCACTCAGCAAGCGTACAGAGGCAGGATAACAATGATCAAAGTAATAATGACGACAAAGGAGGATAGACATTCATCACCGGCCGGCGCCCGCCTAGTCCTCGCTGACGAGCTCTGCTTACTTCTTTATTGCGATAATTTGCAAGGGCTTGGGGTAACCATGACTCACTCTCCCCCGCCCTATTTCTCCACTTTTTTCTTTCCGTCCCTCCTCATGGGGGAGGGGGTGCTTCTGTCTATTTTCTATAAAGACACAGCGCGGCGGAGGTGCGGAATGGCCCTCTGTGCTTTTTACATAACTGGAGCAGATTTCCAGCCATGACGTTGTTATTACATCGATCTGGCAGATGCTCTCACCCAAAGCAGCATACGGTTGAGACAGCAGGATCAGATGGAAGCCTAGAGTGGTTCGTGCCCCATGGTGAACCATGAGATTTGAACTAGAGACCATCTGAGCACAGACGCATAGTCTTAACCCAATGAACCGCCACCACCATTCATTACAACCCACCAAAACAACATGACTGTACTGTTACTGTCACTAAGTGAGCTGCGGTCTATGGTTTTCATCCTGCATGAGGAAGAGAGGAGACCGAACAATGAATTGTGAAATAATTAAGAGGGAAAACTGCTTTAATCAATGCAAACACTTTTCATTCATCAGCGGGTTGTGCTGGATCACAATAGACTCAATCAAAATGTTATGATTTTAATCATATAAGGAGTGCTTCCCAAAATTTGTGGTAAGCTACTTGAATGACGCTGGTATCTAACTTGGGGGGGGGCTGTTTCTGATTGCAGCGGTGAGGTGATTGCATGCTGAGCACTGGGGTGTAGCAGCTGGGGTGCCCCCACTTTACCCCGGCAGCGTAGCCCCCCCGACATGCTCTGTGGGAGGCAGATTGACGCTCGCTTTATAGCTACTTTGTCAAAAATAGAAGCAAAATCGCACCAATCGTTCCTGTGCCAGCAGGATGTCTGGTTCCCTGACTCTCCCAGAACGTTGAGGAGCTGCAGAGGGCCAGACCACCCAGTGAAGCTGCTTCAGTACCTGACATAAGGCTTTGCTTAGCATTCTGTAGTGTAACGTGTCTAGAATGGGGGTTAAGGATTTTTTTTTGGTGGGGGGGCACCATCCTGCACCATGATGACTGTACAGGTAATATTGATAAAGCTTCTCATACTGTTATGACTTAAGGACATGACATCAGTTCCTTTCCTGGATCATCTGGGGTCTCTGAGCTGGAGAATGCATTAATGTTACTCGTATTCTATTTTCTGTTCTATTTGAGTACATAACATACACTTTTACTTACAGAGGTACACCTACCTAGTACTGGGTAGGACCCTCATTTCCTGCAGAACGGCCTGAATTGATTAAGGCATGGATTCAATAATGTGTTGGAAACTTTCTTCGTGGAGATTGGTTTGTCACACATTTGCACTACCTCTCTGTTGACTTTAATTCCAGTTGTTCCCCTTTACCTCTGTCATTAGAAGATATTTTTGCCTGCAGAATTGCCACTAACTGGATTTTTAAAAACCCATCATCGTCTGTAAAGTCTAGACGCCGTAGTGCACGAAAATCCCAACAAATGCACATTTCTAAACCTCTCAACCCAGTCTGTTCTTCAGATACTGAGTCACCGTCATGTAATTCTTTGTATGACCGGGCTGTTGTCACTAATGAGCCGTTGTACATAAAGCAGTGAGTGCATTTTCTTTGTAAAGTTGTTGCGTGATAGATGTGAAGAGAAAAACTCAGGTGAATCTCACTGATCCTATCAACAGGCTTAAAGCGGTTGATATCGCAGTTGAGTTGGAACTGCTGCAGTCACATGTTACACCTTTAGGTAATATGTATAGATGACCTCCAGGGTTGGATCATCTGGACGGATTTGAGGTAGTATTGATTAAGCTGCATTCTTAGGTCCCGTCATGGGGGATGGAGAGGCTGCTCTGTGATGAGGGGGTGACCTTTAGGGATTCTTCCTGCTGCGCCGCACGGAGAGCCAGATGGCTTGGCCCACACAAACCCTGAAGGGCAATGCCTAGAGGGTGCCCTGAGGGCCACCAACAGAGGGGCCTACCCTCAAACACAACAAAAGATACTGCAGACGCTACACAGTCACCCCCGTTTAACTGCGACCTTTCTGTCAGCTATTCCAGTGCTATTATCGCAAAGGGCTATGTGAAGTGTATATATTACGAAAAGGCACGGTGCAAATCCGATTTATCGTTAACTGTCTTGTGGCTCTTACGGAAGAACCTTTACCTGCACGAAGAAAGCAGTTCTACGCATCTGTCCTTTGGTCTAGAGAGAAACGCCATTTCCACACTCACACATTATCAGGTTTTGTTTGTATCTATTATGGATGCATCTTTGTTCATCTGTGTTCATTTCCATGGAGGTTCACGGCCAAATTGCTGGCAGCATATCTGTAAGCTGAAATAAATGAGTTAATTATCAGATGGATAATTTGTAGCTGGTATCTCTAACCCATTCCCAAGCTACAAAAACTCTTCTTACGGCTTCTCGAGCCCCTACATCAATAACCCCCCCACCAACCCCCCTAGTGCAAAGCACATTCATCCTGCTTCTCTTTTATCAGTAACAGTAATGACTGCCCCCTCTGCAGCCATCTTCGGACAGCCAAACCCAGAGCTCATGTTAACCCCTCAGGCACTGACGGGGCAACAGACCGATGCCAGTCGCTACCCCGCCTCAGCTGCTGGGTAGCCAACAGGATGAGCAAATGCTGTTAATTTCCCAGACGGCCTGATGGTGGCGCCCTACATCAGGGGATAGCCAATGACTTCTGTTGGTGAGATGCATTGTTTAACATATTCTCACAAGTTTGAGAGACTCCTAAGCTCCTCAGAGCTGCTCATACCGCCTACAGGTCCTATAATTAAGCATGAAGCATAATCATTTCTCACAATCTATGATCTTGTAATTTGCGCGTCTTCGATAATTTGCTTATGAATCAAAATATTCATTTAGGGGCTGTAAACAAGCACAGACTGGCAGATAACAAAGTCTGCTCTGATCGCAGGACAAAAGGCCCCTCTAATGCTTGGCCCGCTATTCTCACCCGGGGTTGGATTCTGAAATTATTATCATTATGGCTTTCAGCAAATGGCAAGAGGAGCATCATGGGTAACTGGAATGTGAGCCAATGGGCATCAGAAACTGCCACCCATAACATCTTTTTTAAGAATAAAATTCAAAATAAAAATTGATTACAAAATGTGCACACATTTGTTTTTAATTACTGTTATTACTGCAGCATTGGAAGACTGGAACAGCTTAATGGACAGAGATACCAGAAAAGCTAACAGCACCTTCTTCTGTCCTTCCACCCAGTAGAGAAATTAGATGGTTTACAGGGAAAATATGGTTGCCATGGGGATCCATTTACTCAATCGATGACTAGAAGCTGCAGCGACTGGGACCCACAGAATGGTCTGTTTCTTGTTTTTTTAGGGACCATATGACAATTACGATTTGGCTGTCAACATTAGCAGGCTAAAAGTACCTGCAGTCATCCAGTTTGTTTAAAAAAATGTTTGTGATGTATCAGTCGCACTTTGAAAACTTACCCTAGCAGCATAAGTTGGTTCCTTGACATCTGTAAGCTCTGGATGTCCTACCCCCCACCATACCTGTTTCTATGTTGCTTTGGACAAATGCGTCTGGTAAATAATTGTAAATAATAGCCGATGAGTCCAGCATGAGGTCACTGCTGTGATGAGACCTTTCGGTGTAGAAGCAGCGTTTTAGCATTTAGCAATAAGCCAGGCAGCATTTATTCATTTATTGTGAAAAGAGTCCTGTGTGTCCCCCCCTTGGCTGGAGCATCGCAGTACTTATCGTATCATTCAACCAAGCAAAAATCAGCCACTGCTGTTAGCAGGCATTGTGGGAGGAATGACTTATCCCTTCTGCTTCTTCCTGACTAGCTGGAACAATCATGGAACAGCATGGGAGTGATTTTTCTCCTGCACTGTGTAGTTGTTGGCTACTTCTCCAAAGGGTCCTGCTCGTGGGAGTTTAACTTGCGCAAAAATGGTCTGAGGGCAGAGCGAAAGATGATTGGATCGGAGAGATACCCAATCAGATTGTAGAGGAGGGTCCAACCAATCAGATGTTTTGCTCCTGCCTCCTTTAGTTCCTGGGACCCACTTCTTCTGCAATCTGATTGGTCATCACTCTGAACCAATCATTTTTTGTTCTGCCCTCAGAACATATTTGTGAAAGTAAAACACTCACATGCAAGGGCACTGTAATGCACCTTTTGTTTTATGTGTAAGGTAGCTCTATAAACCTGCAGGACAATAGCCCACAGACCACATACTGATCTGACTGACACTGCTTTCTCAATTACATGTTGCTTTGGATAAAAGTATCTTCTAAATAAATGAATTGTACTGGCCATCGGACCAGCAGCTCACTTCACATCCCTCAGTACTGCTGCAATGCTGCCAGTGACGGTCTTGCCTGGCAGGTAATAGTCCGTAATTTACCGTAACAGTCCGTACTTCTGTCGTCTCACTCAACATCCTGTTAACCACCAGCCAACATTGTTCCGGGATTTGTTTCTATAAAACTCCTGTGTTTTATTCTTAGCAGAGTATTATTCTGCCGGTTTGGGAACTGCATGCATATATTTCACCCCTCAGACAGGATTCAGACATCCACAAATTCCCTTTTGCATGTTGTATTTCTGATGGATATTTGTACTTGTACTGGAGCTATATTCCAGGAGAGGTGTTTCATCACTTTCTTTCCAGAGAACAGAGAAACCTTTTCTTTTTTTCACATTTTCTATTTTGATTTCCCCTGGAGTGTGAACTATGAAGACTATTGTGACCGTTGCCTTATCAAAGCTCACTGCATTAAATTGAAATCTGCGTTTGTCTGTCCCGCGCAGCAAGCTGGAGGCGGCTGCCATCGAGACGGAGCTGGTGACTGAGTATCGATTCGGACGGCAGCAGCTCGTCGAGACTCGGGGTCACGCCTGCGCCATCGCCATCACCAGAGTAACGCCGGCTCCGTCTCGCTCTCTCACTTTCACACTTTACCTACACCAGCAACATTATTAGCTATGAGCGTCCTGCTGACACATAACGACACTGCAGTCTGTCAGTGCCATGTGGCCCCAGATGTGATATCAGCCAATTGCAGGGCAAACGGATACCCATTCCGGCCAATCAAGAGACACCACGTGATGTAATGATGTTTCTTGGACTGAGGGCGGAAACCGACATAAACGGGAGGGGGAAAACCTGCGATGGCGACACACAGAGACAGTGGCAGGAGGCAAACCAGCAGCCCTGGAGGCCCCCCCCTACAGGGCTGCTCCCTGAAACACGCCGCCACCCAGGGGGGCAATACGCTCATATAATAAAGCCATGTACCACGGGCTTGACAGTCGAGGTGGGACACTGGGATGGGAAGAGACTCCAGAGACCTTGTTTGTGGACTTTCCTTTATTCGCATCTCAACCAGTCCCAGTTCAGCTTCCCAGTTCAGCTTAATTAATATGTCAAGCTGCTTCTCTGGTGGCAAATTCAATCAATTTCATTCAGCTTCAGCTTCAGCTTCATCAATAACTCAATTTAAGCTTCAGTTGGTCATGGGACAGGGTTTTGTTCTTCTCATGTAATATTTTTAACAGCGAAATACACCTTTTAAAAACAACGATAAATATATAAATGTTTAATATAGGATTATCGGTAAATACGCTTTTCATGCTGCATGTAGAATCACAGTATTAGAAGCCACTACGGTGACCTTCACATGTGACCTTCATTTCAGGGCCCGTCTCTCTTTTGTTCATTCCTTCTGCATTCTGCAGGCATTCCCGTTGAGCTCTCTCAGTAAGAAACAGCCCACGGTCCTGGTGGTCTGTGGGCCGGAACAGAACGGAGCCGTCGGCCTGGTCTGCGCTCGTCACCTGCACATATTTGTGAGGAACATTTGGTTCTCCTGCAGTGTTACATTGATTAAATTACACCCGAGATCTTTGAACCCAAACCTGTTAAGTTGAAGTCCTTTTAGGAGCCTGCATTGTTAAAACATAAGTTGACATCTGATACACAAATTAATGACATCACAATGAATATCAATGGTGCTGAAGCTTTGGGTGTTTCCATTGATGGCCAGGGGTATGAACCCACGATCTTCTACCCAAAGCGCTCCTCGCACCCCCTGCATCAGGACTTCACTGTGCAGTGTGAGAAGATGGACATCCCCTTCCTATCCTACCTTCCCACAGAGGTGAGAGAGAAGAGGGAGAGTGAGAGAGGAAGAGAGAGAGATAACCTGTTTCCACCAACACGGAACCAGTGCTCGGCTGGTTTTCACTCGGTGCATTTTGAGAACCAGCTTGCGATTCCACCAGTTTCAAAAAAGAATGGAAAAGAAAAGTTACAGAGGCGAAAGTGAGAGTAAAGTATAGTTTTCGGAGAATGGCTGTATTTGTGCTGTCAGCACTGGTGATGTTAGACAAAGCTATATTGGTTATGGATTGAATTTTCTAGGTCTGCGGAAGGTTTGGATGCGATAGTCCTACTTTCACTGGCGTTATGGTACCAAATTCAGGTGCCAGCTTTTCCGTGGTACTGCTTTTTCTGGACCAGGGCTAGTTTTTTTCAATGGAAACACACAGAACCAGTCCCGGATTGGGAAAAAGCCCGGCACTGGCTAGGAGTTGGTGGAAACTCGGTGAGAGAGAGAGACAGAGACACTTCTGCCCCTGCAGAGCTTCCACAGGGATGATTGGCAGGGGGCCACACCCCATTACTGTGACACCTACCGCTTAATCAGCCTGATTAAGAGAAAAAGACTGTAGACAGACACTACAATTAACAGCTGTGGAGGCATCAGGTGATGTAATGGCTGGATAAGAGGACCTGGGAGTTGAAGGCATATTTCTAAAACTGCTAAAATGAAGTAAAAATGAAAGTGTTCTCTTGGTGGTCAGGTGCAGCTCATCAATGATGCCTACAACCTTGTCATTGATGCCATCTTGGGACCAGAGACAGATCTTTCCCCTGAGAAGGAGCCCTATGGCAGCATCTTGCTGACCCTTAAGCAGGTCAAGATCCCCATGGCCAGTGTTGACATACCCTCAGGTAGTGAGGTTCACTATCTATCGATCACTGTGTTTGTTCTGTTCTCATTTCTCAATCTTCAAGCTTATATGTTGAATGTTCTCCATATGAACACAAAATGTATATATACAAATGGACATGTGCAGAGATGCATACTGCTTGCAGGCTGTAGGGGAGCTGAGAATGATGCTGTTTTTATGCATCAGGGTGGGACGTGGAGGAAGCCAGTGCTGACGGCCTCAGACCAGAGGTCCTTATTTCACTCACAGCACCCAAGAAGTGTGCTGCTGCCTTCACTGGGAGACACTTCCTGGCTGGACGCTTCCTGCCCTACGACATCCAGAAGAAGTATGAGCTCAACCTGCCCCAGTATCCTGGCACAGACTGCCTTACACAGCTGTAGCACCATTTCATTGGTTTGCATTTCCCGATCTGGTCCTCAGGGACTTACAGACAGTCCACATTTTTGCTCCCACAAGGAGAAAATATGTAGACTGTCTGGCAGGGAGTTTGGAGGGAGCAAAAACATGGACCGGCCGTGGGTCCCCGAAGACCGGATTGGGAAACACTGCTGTAGATTGTTCCTGTACTATTTCTGAATCTGGAAGCTATATTGAGTTTGCTTTTTAATAAAACATTCATTTTATTTAGAAGCTGGTTTGAATGAACTGTATAAAGGTTTGTACACATCAAAAGTAAAGTTTTCTTTTTTCTGCTTGGAGGTCAAAATCTTTACTGCAAAGTAGTTTGAATGTTATGCACACATACTGAAAATGTTTAGACAAACTGTAATTTAATATTATGTTACAAATGTACAAAGTTCACCAAAATCGCTGTGTTTTTTCGTTTGTTTTTGTTTGTACAGAAATGTATCGTTGCCTGACCATTATGTAACATTTTATTTGGTACTCAAAAGGCTGTAGGGATTGTAATTTAATAAAAAAAAAATTGACAATCATATAATGCAGTTTGGTGGCTCAAAAGTCTTAAGACAACAATCCATTAAACAATTTAACATCTATGATAACATCTATGAAATATACAGCACATGTTTTCCGTTGATACAATAACTACAACAACAATTGTTCTCTGGTTAGAGACGTTCAATTTAACAACTATCATGAGTAGGGTAAGTGGTTGGAGGAAGGAAGCATCGTTATGAAATACCGCCACCTAGTGGATAAATAATATCTCGATTAACACGGCACTTAAAGTAAATTATGACGGCAAAGTATAATTCTTGGACAAATTTCACAGCTTGGATTATTTCAAGGCGCGTATGTCATGCCGTTTATGTTTCCTTTGGCCAGTTTATAACGCTTTTAATTTACTTCATAATTGTGTTGATTCAGTCACAGATATTAACATCATTAGGTAACAGCGCTGGGTGTTCCGACCTCGCCTGCAGTCTGTTTAAAGTTTGCATGTTCTCTTTGTTTACCGTATTATATTTGCTAAAATTCAGTTCACGCTACAAGTGCCCAAACAAAAAATTTAATTATGCACTGATTTTGAAGGATTAATGTGAAAGTCAAATGTCTTAATAATCGTTTTTACTTTTGAAATTATTGTAATTGTAATTTTAGAAGTATGCTTTTCGTATGACAATGCCTTTATGAAACAAAAATATATGACAATATACTGAATAATACATCTCCATATATGGGAAACTAGTACTTATATTTTCCAATATCCTGCAATATATGCATAGACCATATATGGCTATATATTGATACATAAGGAAAATATATTACAATGAAGACAAAAAACTGCACTACATTTTCACATGTAATAGTTTCCGATATTGTACATTTTATTTAGCTAATTCCAACTTGAAGTGTACGAGTTGCCCATCTACAATTTTGATGATCGCCATGCCCGTGCTGTGCTGTGATTGGCTCGTACTCGTTTGTGGGGAAAATTTGCCAGCTTTGCGGTCCAATCACGGCCCACTTGTCCTTAAGTCGCGCGAAAAGGATCCTGGTGACGCATATGAGGCGCCAAACCTGACAAAAGCCACGCGAGAAGGACGTGAGAGACGTTGAAAGTACGCGCGAGAGACATTGGAAATGCGCGAGAAAATGAGTTCCACCGAGCGATGTTGAAAGGGCGCGAGAGAGGATGAGTTCTAAGGAACGCCATAATACTCAAAATAAATAAATATATATTTCAGTGTGTCCTGTTATTTTAAATGGCCATTTCCGGAGGGTGATACTGCACTGTGCCTGGGGGAGCTCGAGGAGTTCCGCTGTGTGGCGGGTGCGGCAACGCACTGCAACAGCGTATGCTCCCCAACCTGACCTGATTGTCTGCCTATAATCACACACACATACACCATTCCCTCACACACGCATATCTACGGGCAATTTGGTAACTCCAGTTTTCCTCAGCATGTTTTTGGACGGGGGGGGGGGGGGCGATTAAACTATCCGGAGAAAACCCCCCGACGACACGGGGACAGTATGCGTATTCAACAGACATAGAGCACTGGCGGAGACTCGAACCCCCGATATGAGGCGACAGTGCTAACCACTGCGCCACCGTGCTGCCACCGAACTAAAACTGCGCACATAAAGTAAATGTCACTTCTACTAAGATATGAAACAAGCAAAAACAAACTTACAGCCATTGTTTTCGAAGACGTAAGAAAAGTATAAGACACAGGAAGACTTCACCCTTGCTCTCGTCCACGCTTTATGCACTACTGGAGGTTCCCTAAGTCAATACAGCTAAAGGCAACGTATCGCGAGTTCAGAATAAACTGAATCAAAAATAACAAAAATAAAGGTCAATTACTGCAAATACTACACATTTATTCGCCGACCCAAATAAATCAGAGAGCAGAACAAACAGAACAGAAACGCTGCGCTGCCACGACCTACAGCGTTTAATACCTGCGGGCCGGACATTCGTAAGTCCAGGCGGTCAGTAAACAGGTAGGTCGTTAAGTGAGGAGTGTGTGTTCAGTTGTGATAATGAACATTCATGTCATCAGTTTGAGTATAAAACAATTTAATCACCATAACCAGAGGAACTCAAAACCACCTGTTATATAGTATATTGCCAAAAGTATTGAGACATCTGCCTTTACACACACATGAACTTTAATGACATCCTATTCTTATATCCTATAACATAGGCTGGAGCTTAAAATATGGAGCCGATTCACCCTTTGCAGCTATAACAGCTGCAGCTCTTCTCGGAAGGCTGTCCACAAGGTTTAGAGGTATGTTTATGGGGATTGTTGACCATTCTTCCAGGAGAGCATTTGTGAGGTCAGGCACTGATGTTAGATGAGAAGGCCTCACTCACAGTCTCCGGTCTATTTCATCCCAAAGGTGTTCAATCAGGTTGAGGCCAATTAAGTTTGACACGGTTTCGAGATACTGTATTTTATAACCATTATACATAGATTAAAGTAATTTTGTATGTCTATTTTAACCGATTACCCATTGGTTTGCAATAATATTCCTTTTGTGTACATATATTGCACTTCTCATATATGAAGACATGGACAAATTTGTCGATACCCTTTACAGCTAATTGAAACAATGCTTCATTTCTGTCGCATTTTGAACAATAATGGGTTCCATGGACCCAAAAGGGCTCCACTATTGACAGAAACAAAGCCAGAGTGGATTATTCAAAGATCACCAAGTTTCTGGGAAAATGTCTTTTGGCAGGTCATGGGTTCTCCAACAGGATAATGACCCAAAATATACAGCTAAAACCACTCAAGAATGGCTGACAAAACACATTTGACTATTCTTAAATGGTGCCCCATGGCTCCAGATCCTAATGCTATTGATCATCTACAAAAAGATCTGAGAATCGCAGTGTGGAGATGCCACCCTTCAAACCTGAGAAAGCTTGAAGTTTGTTCAGGAAGAGTGGGCCAAACTACCCATAAGCAAATGCAGACGTTTCATCGCGAATAGAGATCGCTAGTTGGCAGTGATTGCTGCAAAAGGTGGTGCCAAAAAATATTAAAAGGTACCACCTTTTGTCTGTGGCATTCATTTAATCATATAAAATATTCAACTGAATCAATAATCATAAGCAGAGTCTGATTTGGGTCAAATATGGAACAAACAATAAGGGGCACCATTAAACTTTTGTCAGGTTCAATAGATAATTGTGTCTCTTAGAGGAAGGGTACCAAATTTGTCTTTTCTCTGCCCTCCACAATCGGCAAATAAAAGTCATATGTATTAGTGTGCACAGTATTTACCTTGTCACAAACATCTATTAAGTGCGGCAAACAAAGAGACTTCGTCATATTCGTATTTCATATGAAAACCAGCAAACCTTGTGCATTGTGCAATACACTATATTTATTAAGTCAAATGCAGTTGACAAATTTGTTTTGGTTCTATGAACACAGAACAAATGCAAATACACAGCAAACTTCTCATCAGTAAAAAAACTGCTTTGTCAATTTCTGTGCAATACTTGCCTACAAACACTGGAGAACTCCGACTGCGGTGCACACATTAAGACGTAAAAGCAGCACTGCAGCATCCCCACCTCCAGTGATGGACATCTATTTAACTGTCAAAAGCTTCAGTAATCCTGACAGCAATTTGCTTCAGTGGATTTTTTCCTTTTCTAAAACTCATTCTACTGAACCGTCAGTCTATGGTCACATTTTACTGCAAGACCTCGGCTTTGTCAACTCCCAAAGAACCTATGCAGACGTAAATGAAAGGATCCATACACAGCACCTGAAAGAAATACAGTCACAAATTACTTGATAAACACGGGCTAGTAGCATTACTTTTCAACATGGCCATACCTGAACCTAAACTTGACTAAACTGATGATCATTGAAACAGTCTTCAGTGAGGATAATTAGACATGTCATTACATCTATGTGATTCAAGTTTACAAAGTGCAACGGCCTAAAATCAGTTTACCAAAATTGGATATTTTTGGTGAAATGTTTCGCATAAATTGATTTGCGCAAATGAAAGAATTTGATGTGGCTTTACACTTATGCAACACTAGGTAGGATTTACCTCACACCAAAGTGATCAGATTTTGGAATTGGAATGTGTATGACCTGAAATTTACCACTGTTAAAGACATCAGCTGGTACCATTAGAGCTAAATATTTAAAATCAGCAACAAAACCAAGGACATTTTGTATGGCAACAGCTAGACATTTCATCAGGTTAAGATCTTTACCTGCTTTTATGGACCTCAAGTCTCAGAAATTGACATGGTGCAGAGTCTCATCTCTTGAATGGCACGTGCTGATTCACTGCAGCATTCCCACTGACTTCACCCTGAGGAATAGAAATTACAAAACAATGAACTTGGATTCTCGGCTGCCATGGAACACACACAAGAAATTCCTCATTCTATTGTACACCTAGAAGCATGCATTAAGTTCTAACAAGTTACATTACATGTTGCACTATTTTATGTGATTACCCCATGTGGGGGGGAAAAAGACCCAGACACTGAACACTCATCCCAAAGACAATGGTCTAAATTAGCTTCTCCAGGACAAAGTTTCAATAGCAAGTGATCTATCAATATATCTGGAAACACAAGGAGCAAAACATCAAGGCTACATCACAAGGCAATGAAGACATAGCCTTTCCAAAGAGTTACTCCTGTGAATTGCTTTAAATGGGAGATGGGGGAGGGGAAAAAAAAAAAACCACCACATACTAATATTTTGAAAGACTAACAAAAAAAAAAAACTGATCAAAATGCATGGAAGGCAAATTCTTCTTTTTGCGAATCAGGGGCCTGCTGTCTCGCAGGCCAAAGGTGAGACTTAATCCTTCAGTGTCACATGCCCTAGTGGCAACCCCCAGATGATCTGACATTTGGTGGAGGAACATGGAACACTTTCCAAGGAAAGTGAGGCAGACAACTCACATGCAGATCTTTAGTTAAAAAAAAAAAAAACCAGGTCAATAAGGCAGCAGGCCTTGAAAGTGACAGCTGTTTGACGTCTCAGAGGAGGTGGGGGGAGGGGGCCCTCATGAACAGTTAAATGTTTCACATTAAGAAAAGGATGTAAACAGGAGAGCAAAAAGGAGTTACCTCACAACAAAGGCCTATCTCCACATTTGAACTAGCCAAGAGAGCAGCTTTCGCACCAGAGGAGTCACATGTTGGTAGGGCGCAACACTTCATTCTCCAAGGACTTTGTCGATTTGTCCCCAGAATTGTAGCAGAGAACACTTGGACGCAATGAGGCATTATGAACAGGACCAAGGCAAATCTAGCTAATGCTGGCACTGAATTAAACCGTTTAAGGTAAATTTAGCTGAGCAAGAGATACTATACTCTCAAATCTATACCTTGAGTGTTAGGAAAGTAGGTTTACTCAAATGCTTCTGGTATACCAAATTAACCACAACGTACAGCACATATATACTCAACCCTAACATTGTTGGATTTATTGGAAGTCTTCCTCCTGTCTAAACTCGCATTTAAATTTTATCTACGTCTAAAGCTTCGGCCTGGTACATGAGCATTCTTTGAGGCACAAGAAAATCAGAGCATTTTCAACGAATCGTTTAATAGGCTTCATGAAGCCGGAATTTTACAAAAAGGAACTTTCTTCAATGTGGTTGATACACAGAACAAAAGAGCACAATTCTTTTCCCAGTTGGAACAGTACTGGTTAACATTTTTTTCTGAAGTTTGAATATTTGAGTTCAGAGTCCATGACAGCAGAGCACATAAAGGGGAAAAAAAAACCAAACAAAAAAAAAGCCAATGTTGCAAAAGAGCAGGATACCTCTAGCAAACAGCAGCTTGCTGACACCAGCACCTCATGAGCAGCTGGCCAAGTCCTGGGTTTCAGCCTCACCAGTCTGAAAGGAATTCACTTTTTGGATATGAAATATCTACAGATTAAATTGGCTATAGATCAAGACCTTCAGATACAGATCATGACCTTGAACTGGAATACTGGTACTCTCACACTACTATGAGAAAACCAGGGGCGCAAATCACAGCTTGGCGAGCTTCTATTGAGATTTTGCTCAGTGAAGAAAAATCTGAACCAAAGCATCTAGACGTGCTTTTAGAGATAGCTGAGGCTACTTGGAGGAAAAAAAGCCAGAAGCCGTTAGGCTGGACTAGGTCAGGATACGTTTAAAATTCATGTAAATAAACAGTGAAGCAGGTCACACCCCATAGCCCAAATGGTCATAACAGATTGGCCGTCCCAGACTACTTTGAGCATTGCCCTAAAAAGGTACACAAAGCTCTTTGGAGCATCACATCTTTAATCAATCCCAAATGATATGCTACAAAAGGAATTGCTGGCACTTCAGTTGGGACATAAATCCTCAGTGAAGCATCAACCACTACGACACCACAAACAAAGCTTTTTTTTAAAGGAAAAGATGCTCGTTTCATCACAGAATAAGGACTACAATCATGTCACACAGAACACAAAAATAAAAAAAAAATCTTCGAAGAGTGCATCTTTTTATATACAGCCAGCGAAGAGAGGATCTTGAATCGTGAAGAATTTTTACTCGTGAGTAGCTGAGGACAAGAAGTAGGCACACATGTAAAGGCACTGGATCACACGGACAATTCCTCCACTCTCCACGATCATTCCCAGAACAGTTCCAATACATTTAGTAAGTAAAATGATTTCCCCTGAACGCCAAATCTCAGAGCTGCCTTTTTTTTTTAAATAGCCTTCTGGTCGCAACGGCTGGAAATCCACATTTCGCTTCCTGAGATTACGGGATGGGGCCACGATAGAGAAAGCACAATTTCTTTGGATCAAATGCCTGGTCGTCAAAGCTCTCGAATTTTTGGTCACCCCGAGAGCCGAGATTTAAATTCAAGTAGGCAGTAAGAATCTGGATTTCCATAGTTCAGGCGGCAAGATACGATTACAGCAGGCGTAAGAGAGGACCAGGGATTTATCATCAACGCCAAGGCCTTCAATTGGGTTGACTGGTTCATTCTAAGATTCTAGGAGCCTAGAAGTCAGCACAGAAACTTCCATGTCATACATACCGTAGCTGTCGTAACTGTCCCTGTAAGACCCACCAGAGCGATCCCCATATCCAGACTGGCCCCTTCAAAATGAAAAAATTACAAATTTGACAGGCCATAGTTCCATGTGTAAACATATTACCAGACACTGCAAGCAGTACAGGGGCCTCACCTGTTATCTCTGTTGTAATAGCCTCCACCACCTCCAGAAGAATAGCCACCTCCACTCCGGTTGGAATATCCACCTCCGTAGCTCCTGTCTCCACCACCATACCCTCGGTCTCCTCCATAGCTCCTGTCTCCATAGCCTCTATCTCCACCACCGTAACCACCACCTTTCAAAGGACATAATTTACATTTAGCAAAACTGTCGAAGGCACCTGAATCAATCTGTGCGTGCAAATGAAAAATGTGTAACAAGGAGGGCACGACTAAAAGCAAATGGGGGGACACCATTTTGCAAATCGCCTGCCCTTACCTCGCGAGTAACCACGCCCACCTCTTCCCCTGCCCCCACGGAAAAATCCACCTCCACGGCCTCCAGAGGCCCCGCCTCTGTATCCACCTCCAGAGCGACCACCACCCTTGCCAGCTTCATCCACGCGGATTGTCCTTCCGTCGACAGACTGGAGGAGGGGGAGAAATGGTTAGCTTGCAATCAGACAGCACCTACCCCCCAACAGCGCCAAAAAATAACTAACTCACCTTTCCATTCATCCCCTCCATTGCATCCTTCGCATCTTCGGGGTTTTCAAACGTCACGAAGCCGAATCCACGAGACCTCTGTGTTTCTCGGTCCCTGATCACATCGACTGCAGAAACCGCACAGTCGATTATTCGGGGGGGGGGGGATAATAAAAAGCACACATTACAGCCGACGCACGGCTGAAATGACTGCAATTTCACACACATTCAACATACTGCACACAGTAGACTCAGCCAACACTCAGCCATACCAGGCATGCATCGACGCACGTGGAACTAGAAGCACACTCACTTTTAGTAATGGTGCCATATTTGGAGAAAGCTTCCTCCAACGATTCCTCGTTGGTGTCAAAACTGAGCCCGCCGACAAACAGCTTTCCTTCGTCAGACATGTTGGATATCCTGGATGGGGAAATCGCATCAATAAACTAGGCTTGTCGCCATTCAGGCGAAACGCGCCTATTACGCATGAAAGGAACTAAAATGGCGGCAGAAATCCATCTGCGCCACGGCCGGCCCCCGGCCCCTCCCCCCGCCTTTTGTTCAAACCGCAGCAGCCATTTTTAAGCGCCCCACATCTGCGGGACTGAATCAGCTCCGCGTTAACGCCGCGCCACGTTTCTCTCACATGGCCGTCGGTTTTTAGGGACCCGATCGTGGCTTCGAACAAACGCTTTCTTTCGCAACTATAATTCTGGGACTCAGCTTGACCCCACTCCAGAAAAATACCTCCCTTGCCATTATGTCGAAAAGCCGACGGCGGCCAACACGCCCGCCGTTCGAACGCCAGGCAGCCTCGGGCGCCGCAGCCATTTTAACTCCGAAATCTGCGCCATTCGGAGATTCCGTCTCAACAAAAGAACGTTTTCCAAAGCAGTGCTCGTGATAGCGACTTATTGTCAACGAATACAACACTAACAATAATGGCACAACGAATTATGCAAAACACTAAGCCCGTAATATACATTAATCAGGCGCCGTTCGGGTCACAGAATGGAAACACCGCTCTGAATTTTTTTTTTTTTTAATGAAACACACTAAACTGCATACATCCCCCTCAATTTCTGCCTCACAACTCACAGTAGTTAAATCAAATATAGCATTTTTGCCCGATAACAGGTTAAAAAATATTGCTTTTCTCGAGACTGAAGTAATCTTTTCTTAGTGTTATTCATTAGTTTACAGCATAATATATCTGGGGAAATGAACAAAACGCTACCTTTCTTTCCACGGGTAACAGCAAGCTTCTTCCTCCTGCACGACGACCGCTCTGTAACAAAATGGACTCGCCTGTACAAGACATATACTGGCGTGAGCTCATGAATATTTCTAGAGAGGGGATGACAAGTCGAGTTGTCATCCAATGATATGCCCTACAGCACATGTATTTACATATTACAATAAGACCTGCTTAAATATTTAAGTATAAGGCACTCCCCTTTACGTCATCTTGACCATCGCTTCCTGCGTATCGTATGAGTTTACCCGATAACGTAAAGCGCATTCATTTACTCTAATCTTTTATGGCTGCTATAGCGCCGATTTTATTAATCATATATGCACTTATACATAAATATACCTCAGAGTTATTTAAAGATGCGATTGCTTCACGCGTGGACTGCAGGCCTGGTGCAGTCGAAAGAGCCCACGTGCGTCAGGCAGAAACTCTAATGGCGGCTTTGCTTTCCTTTAATAGCAAACAAAGCATTGTTGTTTCAGGTGCATTTAATTTAATACTTATATTTTTCCAGTTCTTTCGCGATTCTGTATTGTACAAAAGTGGTTCGGAGTTGGGTAAATGGGTATTTTGAAATTATTTCAGTCATGCAATATGTGCTTTGAGTCCTCCCATTCATCAAACATTTTCGTAAACGACAATATTCGATCATAGGCATTACAAATAGACGCGAGCTTTCAATGGAGATTTTGAACAGAACAGTGCTTTATCAATGACAATTACATTTACAGAATAATTTAGTAGTTAAAAACGTCATTATTACTATAAAATGGTACATTAACACAGTGTATAGTGTTCCGATGATATTTTTCACGCACAATACATAAAACCACAAGAATCGGGGTATGGTGTAAAAGGAATTTACCATACGAATGAAAAGCTACACTATATGGGCAAAAGAGTAACACTACTTGACGGGCACAAATAATATAGTAGTATGCTATTCAGGGTTTTCGACTGTGATCAGTTGGCTGCCATGAAATTTTCAATGAGACAAGTCTGCACACGCATCTACATGAGTTTTACTGCCTTGTAAACAGTCTAGTGTTTGCAAACTATCCAAACGCGAAGAGATTGTGAAATGGAAACATCTGGGAGCGAGTTCAGCTACAAAGTGGCAGCCACACAAGCTCATAGAAAGGGACCTGATCACCCAACATTAATACCCAACCTGAATGGCAGCAAATCCCACCAGCAGTGTTCCAACATCTAAAGGAAAACCTTCCCAGAAAAGTACAGGCTATTATAGCAAGTAAAAGTTAGTCAACTTCATATTAATGCCCTTTGATTCAGAGTGAGATGGTGGACAGGCTGGTGTCCTGATACTTTTGTCCATATAGTGTCATAATAGCTTTGTCACACTATCTCTATTAATTTTCTCAGATGTGGGCTGATGTTTACAAATGCCAACTCTGTTTATTAATCACTGGCGTGCGTCTGTCTTTGACCGCTTTGAAATCTGCCGCATTATTGCGGTCTCTTCCAACATCCGCATAATTGTTGAAAATATAAAGTATGCATGATCAGTTTAGACAAACATTAATGCAGCTATTCAGCTAAACACTATTATGCCTGCACAGACACACAATTAAATGAACATGAGTGCAATTTAAGCAAAGATGTACAGCAGGGGTCTCCAACTCCGGTCCTGGAGAGCTACTATCCAGTAGGTTTTCTATCCTACCCGGCTTCTGATGAGCCAC
>JAODJU010000043.1:13197259-13227874 GCA_026776725.1 Gnathonemus echidnorhynchus
TCCTACAGAGACTGTGTTTACATTTTTTCAATTAAAAAATGACCAAAATATGTTATTTATTGAGGGGTGCCCAAACTGTATCTGTGTATTTCTGTTAATAGTAACATGTAATGTTTGCTGTGGAATGCTTGTGTTTCGTATAAATCATATAAATTGTTGGCTTTCCTGTCTGTTCCGCTGCTAGTATTAAACCAACAGTGGCTTGTTAATAAAGAGCGAAACTTCCATTTTAAAAAAGCTGACATCTCCTTTATTAAAATGACTCACGCACTCGCCACAAAGTGTCTATTTGCGCTCTGCGTGTGGGTCTACAGCGTCAAAAACATTATGTGCCCTCTAGGGCTGTGGCGTGACACAGAACGAACAGGGTGGTGGGTTAGTTTTAAGCGGCATGCGGCAGATTGTTCTCGCTGACATGCTTGATTTTGTTTCGTCTGGACGTCATTTGAAATATACAGCCACCTTTATGGTCTCGACACAGTCACCATCCTGCTGATTCATTTTTTGCTGGATTTTTAGGTTTAGTAACCGGCTGAAGCTGGTTGGGGTTGGGGTGTGACTCTGGTTTTGGCCTATGTGCCTGAGAGTAGAAGGTCGTTGGTTCAAATCCTATGCTCAGTGGACTATAGCTGAATCACCGTCAGGCCTTTGATAATTGGCTGGCTCTGCATTCAAACTTCGCCCTCAGTTGTGTGTGTTTTAAAAGGAAGAGCAAACTTGCATATGAGAAAGCTAAAGAATTTCAGAGCACCTGTATTCATATTTGTGCAAATGGCAAACATACCCACCTTACAAATCACAACTTCAGGGTTCCTGGCTGGTCTAAGTGTACCCGCATGGCACGTTGGCGTGTCGCCGTGCGAGTGTCTACTGGAGCAGGTCATGACATGTCACATTCCTTTTGCTGTGGTTGCCATTTCTGCAGCATAATGTGAACAGACTCATGACTACAGCACAACACAGTAATATTTAATCATCCCTGCTAATTCCCAGTGACTTAATGTGATCATTATTAATTAAAACTCAGAACATATTAAGGATGTAAATGTATTCACAGGACATGCTGCCTAATTATAAATTACTATTTAATTTATGTTATTGATTCTCTCTTGTTGGGTTGGCGCCCCGTCCTGGGTTATTCCCTGCCTTGTACCCATTGCTTCCGGGACGGGCTCCTGTTCCCCTGCAACCTCATATAGGACAAGTGGGTATAGAAAATTTACTGATAAATGGATTTTCTCTTGCATTCATTTCAAGGAGTCTTGAGTTGTCCCAATATCCAGTAATCTGGGACTTATTATAAGTGTCAGGATTTTTAGTTATTTTCTTCTCTCTGACAAAATGCCTTCTGTGATGTGCTTTAGGGCTGCGGCAGCATCACAGATCAGATGTGAATATTCTCTCGCTGCTCCTCCTAGCTGGGCCCCTGTGTCTGCTCTCTCGGCTGTGTGGGCTGCCAGAGTCGCTGCCAGGAGTTTGGGGGGAACGCTGGCTAGAGCAGAGCCCCCACCCCCCCGTCCATCCGAGCAGCTCTCGGGGTGAGAGAGCGATCCCACCTGCTATCGTAAGACTCCTCGAACTGACCCTGTGTTTCACTAATACTATTATTATTATTATTATTATCTAATATGATGATTAATCTCAACACACGAGAAGTGTCACTCCAGACGGGTCTCTTGTGTGATTCCCCGATGGCGGAATGAGCTGCTGAACCACGTCTGGCCATCAGATTCATCTTCCACCTTAAAGAAACGCCTCAAGGCCCATCTGCTTCATGAGTTCCTCTACTAGCTTGATGCCCCTTTACTTTTCCTCAGCGTTCTTATGTTGCAGTTCTGGTCCTTGAAAAATCTTATTAGGTTCTTGCTTTGTTAGAGGTTGCTGTGTAGCTCCTGCTCCAGTACTGCTTACTCTTGACCTGGACGTTCATTAGAAGCTCAGCCAAGCTGCACTTATGCCTAGTCGACTCCTTGACATCATGTCTGTTTGTAACGTGTGATTGACCTCACTTGTACATCGCTTTCGACGAAAGTGCCTACTAAATATGTAAATGTGAAAGTAAATTAACTGCGTATCACTTGACTTTCTGCAGTGTCTCAGGCTAATTTCATTTTTTAACATCCACTTACGCATTTCTTGTAGGAATACAATGATATATTGTCATATCCTGGAAGCATACCGTAGGCACAAATAAATAATGTATTTAAACCAAATAAATTAGTAACCCAAATGATACAATTGAAAAACAATTATGTCTTGTGAAATATGTTCTTCTCGACTGAGTACAAGCTGATCGGAATTGTGTATACAGTATATTATTTGTGTAACGTTATATGCAACACGGTGAATTGTATCCTTGGCTGCAAGAGGAATCCCCTCGACACTGCAACTGTAGCACTGTGCGTGCCGCTGACCTGGGCACGGCTGCAATCACTTCTTGTTCTGGAAATAGTTCTGCTTCCTACAGCCGGAAGGTCAAGTGACGTGAATCCAGATTCCTGATTCAGGCAAGAGAAGGTGAAGTAAAGCAGCCCCTGGACGTTCCTGGGGTCTCTCCGGACGCTGCCCACATGTTCCTCACATCTCATCCTTGGCTGCTTACCTCCGCATGATTGATCCCCCCCCCCCCCCGTAGGCAGACCCAGCACAGTGTGAGTCCGCATAACTTGATTTCTTTGGTTGGCGAGTTCTGTGGTCATGTGACCTAAACCTCGGGAAGCCATGACATCTAGTCCGAATGGGTTTTCGAAATGCATTATGGGTAATGTTTTTCCTATTGAGTGGGATTTCTCTAGTTACTGCATGCGGTTAACTGTCTTAAAGGGCAACTGCATTACTTCATTCTTCATTTCTGTCTCTCTAATCCCACCCTGACAGCTCTTCTCATCTTTAGTCCATGTCTCCCCATCTGCACACTCAGTACGATGATTAATTCAACAAACACATGCTGATAGGTTGTCAGTGCAGGAGCCATCCGCCGTGTGCACGTGTATAGTAACGGTGTGACTGTGCATGTGCACGTTTCTGTGCCTGTGTGCATGAGTAAGGCTCAGGTGGGCGTGTGGTGACCTAGACTGAGCCGCTTATATCTACCGAGGGCCAGGAGTGCAGTGGCAAGATGGGGAAGTGCAGCCTGCCAGCCTTCCACCGCATCCTGTCCTGGCCGCCTACGCGACCCACCGGCCAGTCAGACAGGAAGATGCTGAAAACGAGAGCGATAGAGCGAGTGAGGCAGGAGATTGGCGTCATCAGAGCATTCTGAAACAGTCAGACCGCCATGGAGAGGGAGTTGACTTTTGGTTTACTAGGCAGTCGACATGTGAAGCAGAAGAAAACAAGACTTTTAATTTATCAATAAGATGCTTTTTTCCAAGGCATCATGATTGGGAAAGCAGGGTGAGCCAGGCCCTGGAGCAACTGGAGGTTAAAGCCTCTATCAAGGCCCAGATGTTGAAATCGCTCTGCTAGCCGCAGGTTTTGCACCAATGAGCCTCTGATTACAGGCACAGTGTCCAAACCTACTGAGTCACACGGCATGCAGATGAGTCGTCATCAACTCTCAAAGCATAATGCTGCTCGAGTCTGACGAAGTGCAGGTCAGCAGGAGTGCACAGTCAGCAAGACTCCTCAGTGACTCCTCCGCTGCGACTCGACCATGTGACCAACCACGTGACCAGCCATGCTACCAACTAGTCATGTGACCAACCATGTGCACGACCAGCACAACTCTCCCAAGGGTGACCAAAAGCTCTGCAAATTTACGGTTTGCATCTATATTTAGTATATATGTAGCTTTTTCATAGATAGAGTGGATTTTTGCAAGGTTGTTAGTCCAATAGCCGTGATCAGGGTAAGCAGAATATGCAATATCGATGGATATTTAGTTAATGAGAGAGGATGCAGTACTGCTCAGCGGCCAGCAGGAGGCTGGCTATCCGCACAGAACCTAAGCCTGACTCCTTTAGACCAGACCCAGAAGCTATTACCAAACCAGCTTAGGGATTCCAGCTTCCAGAGCCCAGCTGTGGTGGACAAACGCTGGATGGGACCTGGAGGTGAATCGTGGCACCTCATCGGACACAGTCTGGGCTCCTTTGAAACCCGGCACCCCTGGTGAACCATCCACCCACTCACGGAATGCAACTGGGGGGTGGAGGCGGGGGGGCGGCGGTGCACAGTGGGTTATCCGAGTGTAAGAGTAGGAGGAGGAAGTTACGAAACTACTTCACACCCGCTGAACTTCAGGAGTGGGGACCTTTTGTTTGTCTAAATCAACATTTCGGCTGCCATGTCACAAGACCCTATTTGCCTTGCAAACCAAGACCCAACAAAGTCAGGTCGCTATATTCTGTCTTCGTCCGCAACTATTAAATACAATTTCCATTTCCCTTCACTCCTCAGAGTGTCGGATATTGCTGGGATAATTTACAGTTCTGTGACCCACGATTTCTTGGCGGGGGACTTGCTTACGTCCACACGTGCCGTGAGCGGATGTGCGTGGCGAGACGTCCTGAAGAGGCCCTGGAGATGGAGCTGAGCAGGGGAACACGTGCCTCGCTGTTCCTGACTCAGGAACGGCATGCCATGTACTCTGTGAGTGAGATGTGAGTCACTGCTCTGTTCCAGCACATTAGTAGCTGGAATCCTGAGTATTATTCGTACGTGTCATAATCGAATTCCCTAAAAGGTGCGTTTCTGACTGGCCACACCCAGTGCTGATTAGGCGCCCCACGAATGTATGTATCATTTGAAATTCCAGCTGAGCTCTATGCAGATTTCACACCCACATCAGGGAGGTTTAAACCCCCCCAACCCTGGAGGTGTGAGGCAACAGGGCTGCGTACTGAACTATTACACCAACCTAGTCTGGTTGTTGATCACACGGTTTGACCACTGGCGTCCTCTGTCTGTGACAAAGAGAAATCAGTTGGCTGAATCCAACACCCGCTCGGACGGGGACACCCTAGGCGGCCCCCAGCGTTGGCTAATGCGTTGACTTTCGCTCATGGAAACATCTTCAAGTCATAAACAGTATTTGTGGCAACTTCATACACAGAAAATGTGGGCAAAATAGTCGTAGGGGTCTATGGTGAACTTTGCACTGGTAAGAAAGACTGAGTGACAGGCATGGGGGGGGGGCGGGATGTGGGAAAATGGCAGGGCTCGGTTTAAACATTACAAGCTTTAATTTTCCAGGGTGTAGGAGAAGCACGCAGGAGGCTGACTGCTGAGGTGGCGACGACTGAAAAGGCGGTTGAATCTCTCTGAAGGTGTCATGCAGGTGACAATCTGGAAAAACGTGACCTTCTTCATATGGGTGGCTTTTGGTAATCGATTCGCTCTCTCATTCTTCTTATCTTTGTGTAGGAACTTTGGAATGTATGACAGGAAGAAGGTGTGATTAATCATTATTTATCTTTGCTGATGGAAATGGGAGAGTACACCGCCTGTCCTCAGAGCTTCATTCTTCATTCTTGTTATTATTATTTTTTTGTTGTTGTCCTTAGTCCAAAAATGCTGAAGCTGCCTTCCTGAAGGAAACTGAAGCTGATTCCCGACTCAAGGTTCTGCTTCGACTCCAAGGTCATACTTCCCCAAAGAGGAACATTCTTTACTTTTTGATAGGGCTTATTTTTTGAATGTTATTAAAGTCACCCAGAGCCATACACTGGCCCTTTGAGTAGGGTTATAGTAGCCCACGAGTTGGTAAGTCTGTGGTTCCTCTGGTGTGCGTGACTATGGGCGTGGAGGAAGGTGGTGAGTCACTTGGGGGGGGGCATCACCCTTAGTCACCAGCGGTTGCCCAGCCCAACCGCAGCAAGGGAGCCGGCCAGCTGGGCTGAGGAAGAGGGGAGTCCTGTTAAGATGAGACGTGCATCCAAGTGTGGGACGTGGGCGTCGATCTGGGGCCAAAATCGCCAGCGGGGCAGAAACACACAGGGAAGGGGTGAATTTTCCGCCCCGGCGCCGGACTCCGGGAGGTTACACAAGGTCACGCTGTGCAGCCGGAGCATTTTGCACGCGCGTGCCTGTTCGTCTGCGCTCATGTGACTGCGTGGGTGTGCGAGTGTGTGGGCGGGTGTGACTGCGCATTGTGGGCATAGGGTGTGGATTTGATTACAAGGTTTCACCAAGAAGTCCCAGGTCGCTCGTCTCAGACAAAAACAGACAAACACACACTTACACACTTAAAGGAAGTACAGTAATTGTAAGGCTGGTGTGGGGCCAGTACAAAGCTCCCCCTGCAGTCCTCAGTAATGAACCCCAGCTTTTGACTCAAGCTCCTGTGTCCTGCCTTAGTGGGTCTTCAGCCAGCCTCTCAGACTTCCTGTAAAATCGATTCACACACCTCATGGTCAACAGCGTAGGCGAGGAGATTGATATCGTGGGACACAATAATTTAAATAGAAAGGTCTATTTATTGGGGGGGATGAATGAAGACAAATTAAATATTAGGGGGTACATGTAACCCCTCCCGTCCTTTGTCCCTCCACCCAGGCCCTACACTCTCCCCCCCCCCGGGCCTTACACCCCTGCTCATAAGTTTCTAATTATCCACTGAGGACCGCGCAGCCGCGATTTCCCACGATCACTGTCTGGCTCTACATCTGTGTGATGCAGTGAGGCAGTGCGAAGACACGTGCCCGGATCCCTACACCGAAACTGCAGAGAAGCCTGAAGTGGCGTAGAGAAAAACAGAAATGAAAAAAAGCCCTGTTTCCTGATGCAGCGGCCTGTCTAGATTTCTATCTGAGCAAACAAGCTGCCCCCCCCCCGCCTGCCGGCACTGCGGCCCACAGCTGCGATGCTCAGGATGCCACAGATGCACCTCTCCCGGATTCACCGGTTTGCTCTCTCGAATTTGGACACCAGAGATCATGTCAGAGGAATCCTGTCCAAATATGAGACTGCATCTCAGACGCGGAAATATTTATGATACCCAAATAGAAAAGATGCTTGTGAGATTCAAACGGCCAGATTGTTATCACACACCAGAGTCAACAAGGAGCCAGCGGTGAGCCTGACCGGTCATTCTGCAAAGCCCATCATTTAGCAATGGTGCCCCATTCCAGCTTGCTCTACAAACAGCTTCAGGGCCACAATGCTGCTGCCACCACGCGCCCACACAAAGCAGCCCTTGTGCTGCACTGGCACTGGCACTGGCACTGGCACTGGCACTGGCACTGGCACACTCATGGCCTTCAGAGTTTCACCTCTTGAAGACTCTAGAACAGTGTTTCCCAATCCGGTCCTCGGGGACCCACAGCCGCTCCACATTTTTGCTCCCTCCCAGCTCCCTGCCAGACAGCCCAAATTTTTGCTCCCTGCTGACAGCTGGGAGGGGAGCAAAAACATGGACTTTCTGGGGGGGGTCCCCGAGGACTGGCTCGGGAAACACTGCTACAGAACAATGTGCGTGAGGTCAATTTGGGGAAAAGGGTGACATTGAATGTTTTTCCTGAGACATTTTCTCAGATTCTCTCCATGGAGTGAGACAGCCAGAGTGAGGGGTTGAGGGGCCTTTCCATGCATAACTTCCTTCACGTTCTTGATAGATAAAACACTGGAGTGAAAGCTCAGTCCAGACGGCCGTCTGCGAAGGCAGGCCTGTGAATGACTGGGCGAGAAAGGCAGGCCTGTGAATGACTCGGCGAGAAAGGCAGGCTGCCCGTTTTAGAAGCAGGAGGAGTGCTTTTGTCTGAGACTTCCCCGCTTCTGTATTTAGTCCCCGCAGACCCGACACTGCAAAGCGCAGTGACAGCGCAGTGACAGCTTATGTTTGAAGCTCCACACCACAGACGGTGACGTTTGAGAGCCGGGAAACCTATAGTTTATGGTGTCTTCTCAGCGGTGTCGTGCTGCACGGAGACACACCTATCTTCTCTCCCAAACCCCCCCACCCTGCACTGCATGCTCTGCCCCCCTCCCCCACTCCCCCAGAAGTCTGTTGCGTAGGCTGCTAACATTCACACGCCTGTTCAGACAAACATGGCAGCTCCTCTACATGTTCCGCACCCACCCTCTCGCCGTCTTTCCGAGGTGATGTAAGAAACGCCGATTCCCATCCGCTATTCATGCAGAAACTCATCCACAAATGATTAAACGTTTCCCTCAGTTGTAATGTCTGCCTGTAGAAAACAGGGGTTTGAAGGACTCAGCAGCGTGGCAGCTGATGAAGACCAGACTCCACACACTGATTTCTACCAGGGTTCCTGTCATGGCAGTAGACACGGACCAGGCACTGTGGCACGCTCACTGACACGAAGCGTCTGCACCGTGCCTTTTTGTTTACTCTCCTCCACTACCTTCTTGTGACAGATTTCTGATAAACTGCCAGAGTAAACACCATATTTCTAGACTGAGATGTTACTTTGCCTACTCTAGTTTAGCCCTTCTTTCTGTGCCCAGCTTCTAATTGCTGCCATGTTCTTCACGGGGTGTTTCTTAATGTCAAGAAAGCGAAGATTGTACTTGTGGTCTTGGCAAGAATGGTCTTGCTAACTTGCCTCCCAAGAACATACTTGGGGTGCAATGAATCATGGGATTGTTCTCGTATCCTTGATATTTGGGGCGGGGCAAGACTGACATCTGGGGATAATTACTATCCACTGTACTTCTGTTCATAGTATTGGAATTGGGCTTCAGCAATGGAAGATGACATAAAATGGGTACGTGAGAACACAAGAATGGTCAAGAACGTGTATTGAGAAACACACTTGATGTCCGTGGATTAGGAGTGAATCCATCCATCCATTTTCTGTAACCGCTTGTCCTGTTCAGGGTCGCAGGGTGTCCGAAGCCAGGCCAGAGATTTCAAGTGCAAGGCAGGGAACATCCCAGGATTGTACGCCAACCCATCACAGAGCACACTCACACACCAGTCACTCACACACCAGTCACTCACACATGCTCACCTGTGAAGGATTTGGTAACTCAGTCTCAGCATGATTTTGGACCATAGGGGAAAATCAGAGTATCCAGAGGAAACCCCACAACGACTCAGGGAGAACATGCAAACTCCACACACATGGATTATGGGCAGAAACTCGAACCCAGGTCCCAGAGGTGTGAGGCAACACTGCACCATCATGCCGCCCCCTAGAGGTGAATCCTGGCAAGGAAAAGATGGTCAATTGTCTAGGGCTCCGTCTCTGCAAATCCCCCCCCCGGTTGACAGCTTTTGCTGTCATGCGAATGAGACAAAGTGAAACTGGGTGGTGACCATGCTGGGGGAGGGGTGTGAGGCTTGCTTCAGGGAACACGAGGCCTTCAACCAGCTCTTCCACGGATCCAGAATCAGACTCTGCTTTTTGTTCTTTTTTGGTTTTGGTGCTGAATGATGTCCCAGTGTAATGATGTCATGTGACCATTAAGGTCATTGCTCCGCCCCCCCCAGGCACAATGACCATTTGTCCTCATTGGTGACGGCCTTCGGCCAAGCCTGTCAGTCATGTGCCATTGATCCAACAGGGAGGAAAGGTCAGGCTCTGGTGTTTTTGTATGGGTGAGCTAAGGTGAATGTGCTATTGAACCATGCCGGCTAATGGATGCTCAGTGTGACGGTGTATCTGTCATGGTCATGTGGTCCAGCTCATTTGTGAGCCGATAGCAACAGAAATCCATTAGACGAGTCCAGCACTTCTGCTGCCGTTAGATAAAACTCAACGTATCTATCAGGTACCTCCTTCCACGTGAAACGTCAGATTCGTTGTGGAGCTTCTTACAAGGCTGAGTTTTTACTGAGGCTGAACAGGAGAAGTTTCATTAAAATCACCAAAAGAGAAGTGGGTCAGGCTACGAGGTGCATATGGACGCCTTCCTGTGCATGTCATTGCTTCTGTGCGTCTGCATCTGCACCTGTATCTATGTCCGCGTCTGCACCTGCATGCGCGTCTGCACCTGCATCTGTGTCTGCACCAGCATCTGCACCTGCATCTGCGTCTGCATCTGCGTCTGCACATGCCTGTCTCTGTCTGTGTGTGTGCTGGAGGCAGCTTCCATCTTGACCTGTCTGCTGGCAACTGCGTCTCTGATGTGTGCGTAGGCTGCGCAGAACAGACGATGGCCGCAGGAGCGCGAGATGCGTGAGGAGGACAGTACGCAGGGGGTCGCTGTCGTCGCCTCCTCTCTCCTGCTTCTTCGCCATGAGGACGTCTTCGCCCAAACCTCGGCCCCCCAGCCTAATGCTCCAGCCCTCAGCATCCGCTCTCCTGTTTTCTCGCTTCCCCTCTATCTGTCTTATTTTTATTTTACTTTCTGTCATGTCTCCAGGCACACATTACGCCTCCACATAGATGAACTCGGCAAATGATTCCAAGAATCTGGACCCCACGTACCTCCCCCCACCTTCCCGCTTCCCCACTCCACCCACACCTCTGCCCATTTGGAGCAGACACATATACGTTGCGGGGGAGGCAGAGAGGCAGCGAGGTGGGGGGGTGGATGTTACTTTCTATCTCCTGGTCCAGACATTTCCAGTTGACCAACAATACTGATTATCCTAATTCTACCCCTGATTGCCCATATTCTGCGATATCCTGTCAATCTCATGTCAACTAATTGCACCCAGGGAACCTTTTAAAAAAATTCTTCTTTCAGCGTTGAGTCTAAATGAGATATTTTTGCAAGATACTGGTTCCATTGTAATTGGTTTTTAAGAAGCAAGGGAAGTGTAGCTCGACACATAGAGCCTTGTGCTAATAACAGAAAGGTTGTGAGTTTAAATCTCAGGGGGCTTGTTTTTTAAACAAAAGTAATTCCCTCCCCTGTTGTAAATTGCTTTGCATAAAAAAGCATCGGTAAATGTGAATTTTTACACACAGCATGTATGTCTGCAGCATGCTGAATGTATCACTTGTGTGGCTCTTTGGACAAAAGCGTCTGCTAAATGTGTAAAATGTAAATGTACAGAATTCCAACCATCCAGCATCCAGGAGATCTGAGGACATAAGAACATAAGAAATTTACAAACGCGAGGAGGCCATTCGGCCCATCAAGCTCGTTTGGGGAGAACTTAACTAATAGCTGAGTTGTTAAAATCTTATCTAGCTCTGATTTAAAGGAACCCAAGGTTTTAGCTTGCACTACGCTGTGTAAGGAAGTGTTTTCTGAAATCCAGTTTAAAATGTTCTCCCGCTAATTTCCACCTATGGCCACGAGTTCTAGTATTTAAACTAATATTAAAGTAGCCATTTCACTGAACAGCATCCAGACCTGTTAGAATCTTATATACCTGGATCATGTCCCCCCTTAATCTCCTTTGCTCGAGGCTGAACAGATTCAGCTCAGCTAACCTCTCCTCATAAGACATTCTATGTATTTGAACTAATTTTGAAGTAACTATTTGGTTTAACAGCAACATCTTTGCCCATTTGCCCGGCCAGTAGCTCCTTCTTATTCCCATATCATGTAAAAACCTTCCTAAGTCCAGACATTCAGTCTGTTTCAACAGTATGGACACGGAAAACGTATCTTGCCTGTTTCTTGTTGTTTACTGACACTGCTATTCCGAGTGAGCCAAACCGTGTTTTGTAGTATGTATAATCCTGAAATGACAATGTAGAATTCGGGTAGCACCATGTTTGCATAATTCCACCCGGCACAATAGATTCTCGTCACTGTTTTGTTTCAAAGCAGTGGAATTTGTGAGCTCGCACCCTTGCACCGTGGCAATGCCCGACAGTGCCTCCGACGACCTTTTCATCTGCTACCAGCAAGCTGGACAATCATGTGAAGAAATCCAGCAATCGGTCATGGACACGTTACCATAAGACAGCGCCATGTCATGGGCTGGATACTGCTTTTTATGGAAAAGCCTGGTCACTGAATAGGTCCTTGTCCTCATTTGAATACTTTCCAAGTGACACACCCAGTCTCTGTAATACACAGCCTTGCCTCCAGGAATATGTGCTAATGTACATGAATTATGCAGTTATCCGTATATTATATTGATATAATTATTGCATCTTTGTTGGTGGTTATTTCCTTTTTCTGACTTCATTATTCCCCTCTCAGTAGAGCTTATTTGTCCTTTATGATTCATCTCTCTTTCAGAGAGATTTAATAAATTCTGTTGGCCTTAACACGGGCTCTAAAATGATACGCTCCATCAAAGGGATATTCTGTTTTATTTAAGGCCTTTTGAATTGATGTGAATGACACAGGAGGTTGTCAGAATAACAAAGACACCACACAAAGATGGATTTTAATGTAACTGTGTAGGTCTCTGAAGTAATAAAGTATCTATCTATCTATCTATCTATCTATCTATCTATCTATCTATCTATCTATCTATCTATCTGTGAGATACAGAAAAGTTCATACAATCAGAAGTGAGTATTTGAGTGAGTATTGTGAGTACTCAAAGCAGCATGAAGCAATTACATTAGTTCCCCAGAGGCTGAATGGGCAGAGGGCAAACTGCAGATGCACTGGTCTGAAAAACTGCTAAACTGCTTGATGTTTCAAAATAAATGGTCACACACATCATAGCAGCCTATGAAACAGAAGCAAAGGACAAACTGCATCAGGAATGAGGAATGGTGGAAACTCACAGAGAGGGATCTTCGGATATTAAACAAGTCATTTACTGAGTATGACAAATAAAGGGTCTCAGAAATGACCACCAAACTGGATCAGCACTTCTGTAACGCGATCTCAACCAAAATTGTACATCATGAGCTGGGAACTATGCAGGACAGGCATTTGGAAACCACTTCCATCTAAGGTCAACGTACAATGACTCATAACCTGCCGCTATGAACATGAAACCTGGACCTTTGAACAATGGGAAAAGTAATATGGTCTAATGAGTCATCTTTCACCTTTTACAGCGTAAATTTGGAGGAAGCCAAAGGAAGGCTGCAACCTGTAATGTCTGTTCCTAGGTGGTAAGCACATCTGGGGATCAGAAGTGGAGATGCATGGCTATCACACAGGGCTCATGTGTCTGATGGTCTGCTCCGCATGGTCGTATAATGGTCAAAGACCATTATACCGGACGAAGTGCCCCTAGTGGTGGAAACTAGTAATGTTGCATCATCACATTCCCATATTCCAAAATAATATTGCCCCATACACATCACTAAACAAATCCAAGAGCGGTTTGATGAGCACTAGAATGAAGTAAGACTTCGTCCCGGTTTCCCTGGTAACCTGGGAAACACATCAGCGGACCTCCATGAGAAGTTCTGGAATGTGGCGTGTGAAGTGGATTCCCACCTCCTTCACCCCTCACATAACTGCAGGCTTGTCTTCTTGAAGAATGTGACAGTGTCCTACTACACACGATTCCAGACATGTTATGCTATAACAGCATTCCAAGGACTGAGGCTGTTCTGAATGCTTGGGGTGGATTCACTCCCTGTCAGTGGCTTGATGTTAATAAATGGTTAAGTCATACAGACATATTAAAGGTTTTTGTCTTAAACTGTTTGTAATTGTGATCTCAGTTTAATTCTAGACTAGAAGCTATGTTGATGTTTCATGCTTTTCTGCACAAGGAGAGAAACTTGCCAGTAAAACAGGCCACTTGGCTGATCCAGGCACAGAGCAGTACCACAGGTTTCTCCCTGTTTTAACAGCAATAAGGGAGATGTGGGGCTTCCTCTGTACCGGGAACGAAAAAGATGGTTCTTGTGGTCTTGGCAAGAACGGTCTTGCTAACTTGCCTTCCGACAACGACCTTGGGATGCAATGAATCATGGGATCGGTCACGTTCGGCGAGGATGCCGTCGATGTATCTTTGCAAATTTGCGGCGGGGCGAGAACGACATTCGGGGATTCTCACCGTCCTCTGTACTTCTGTTCTTAGTAATGGAACTGGTCTTGGGCAATGGAAGATTGGAAGAATTGGTACCCAAGAACACAATTACGGTCAAGCACGCATATTGAGAAATATCTGCGGCTTCTTTTCTACAAGGACCTTTGAGGTCTCCCATGTCTGTGTTCTCACATGCCATTGGCCAGCTGGCTCCTCCAGTAGCAGGCAATTTTTTAGAGCCCCTGTCACTCAGTCCTATCTTGCCCCTCTTTACGGTGCCCCTGGGCACGCCCATATACCTGTGAATGACCTGAGATATCCTTCGCTAAACTGTGCATGCCTGGGCATTCACTGGAAGCTCAGCCTAGCTGCACTTATGCCTAGTCGACTCTTCTACAGCCATATGTCTGTAACGTGCTGTTCGATAGACAAAAGCATCTGCTAAATGAAAATGCACGTAAGGTTTAAGTTGCCGCCTGTTTTTCTCAGTACTTTCGGTACCTGTGTTCTGCTGATGTGTCTGTGCAGAAGCGGACGTCTTATGGAGCGGCAGGTGGAACTGGCCAGTGCTGACAAGCTCGTGTGACCTTCAGCCTGCGGTGTGGGAGCATGTGCAGCCAGCAGGCTGTGGCGGCGGCCCCCCCGGGGGCCACAGCGAGGGGGCTGCCGTGCACACTTCCTGCTAAGGTGTTTGCGGGCAGGACTGCCGCTGTCCGAACAACGGTGGTATTTAGCACGCCAGGGCCTCACCGACAAAGGTCAGGAGCTTCACAGAAAATGTGCGAGAGCGGTGTGGGCACCCACGCCCCCCCACGCCCCGCCCTCAGCTTTGCTGCCCCCTGGCATCTGTCAGCATGGCTGCCCTCAAATGAAATGATGCTTTATTTGTTATTTGCAGAAGTATGTGTGCAGTTACATTGTAATGCTTTTCTTTGCTTATACCAACTTACTCTCCATGACACACACACATACAGGTGAGCACAAGCTTGGGGGGTGGGGGTCCCCAGAGGTGGAAAGTTCAGGTTCAGCAAGTATAAATCCAGGCTGAAATGTTGTTTCAGCCAACCAGTTGAGTATGATGATTCACAGCCACAGATTGCTCAACTGGTTGGTTGAAACAAAATTGCAGTCTGGATTTGTATTTTCTGGACCTGAATTTTCCACCTCTGAGGGTCAGAGTGCAGGGACAGCCAGCACGAAGCATCCTCAGAACTGGGGAGGTTAAGGGCCTTTGCTCAAATAGCAACAGATGTGTGATTATTCTGCCAAGGCCAGGACTCAAACCAACAACCTTCAGATCATCAAAAGAGCGATTTAGCCTACTGAGCCACTCCACCATCCCTCACGACCCTTTCATGATGCGCTTATGATGTGCTGAGGGACACCTGCATACACAAAAAAAGGGCATGTGACATTATATAAGTTAGCAAGCAGACGATACAACATGCTACACTGTCCTACAAGAGCGAAGGCACAGTGACTGAGAAAAGGGACTTCAAAGTTTGTTTGGCTGTCCACCATATGCTTGTGGTTACTGTAATTTTCACTCTTTTGTTCAAAACAAGTCAAAAGAGCCTAAGAGAACTGACGTCGATCAGAGCTCAATTTTGATCGAATATGCAATTACATCATAGAACGAACAAAAACATTGACGGGGTCCAAAATCCATTCATTTCCAAGTCATACATTTAAAGTCTTTTACATATATTACTCTGTGTTTTCAAAAGTTTATATATCTTGTGATAGGTCTGTCAAGGTCTGTCAAGAAAGTTGACTATAAAAACTGCATCATATTCTCTTATTACTTTCTATAATAAGATTTTAGTGGACATTGCATAAAGCACGTTTGCATGCCTGTGTACCTGAAGCTGTTCAGATCGAATACGTGTCACAATGACACAAGAGCAGGTCCTTATTGCGGCGATGGAG
This sequence comes from Gnathonemus echidnorhynchus, assembly GCA_026776725.1. Taxonomy (NCBI): domain Eukaryota; kingdom Metazoa; phylum Chordata; class Actinopteri; order Osteoglossiformes; family Mormyridae; genus Gnathonemus; species Gnathonemus echidnorhynchus. Next base: position 13,212,951 of record JAODJU010000043.1, read on the forward strand.
CTATACTGGGGCGTATCCTCAAGCTCACAGGGTAAGCGCACGGCGTGTAGGATTCTCCGCCGTTTGGCGTTTCCTGTCTCAGTCGCACTGCAAACTGTAAACGCTGCAGATAAACCGCTGCGCCGGGGCGACTAACCGCCACTCAGGCATGCCCGTGGCGACAGAGGGCACGATCGGGGGAGGATCTGACTCACAGCGCAATCGTCTGTTGTGAATAACAACGGGTCACCTGGAGGGTCAGGCAAAGGTGGGGATCAGGAGAGAAAATGCTAAACCGGGTGTAAAATTAGAGAAAAGCGAATGGCCAGGACAGTTCTTTTTATAGCAGGGATGACAGCCCTGATGCCTAAATAGGCTCTCAGTTGGGAGAAAAAAAACAGAGAAACAGCAGACAGCGAAGTAGAGCAGATGGCCTTCCTTCCCCATGGCCTCCTCTGACTTTGAAAACAGTGACGAACAACCCAGCTAGCAGCAAATGTGACAACTCATTGGGGAACATTCCGCGCTGTCACCTCGCCAGTGCGTGACACCCAGGGTGCCGTTGCTCCAGAATGTTTTCGGAGTGACGAATCAGATCGCTCCAGCCTCGAGCAGTGCTCTCACAAGGCTCGTGCTACTGTTGTGCAAAAAAAAAAAAACGGGTTTCTGTGGAGGTTCTTAAACGACCGGTGAGGAACATTTCCCTTTAAGCCGGCTATCGAGTTCCGATCTTACTCCCGCAAGCACGTAGAACGTGTTCGGAAGACGTTCACTGTGACAAAACAAGAACATTCTTGAAGCACGGAAATCCAGACAGATCAATGCCAAGGGAATTAAAACTGCAGCATCCGAGGAATTTTCCCATGACCAGAAACCGCTAGCTGAGGATTCTCCGGAAGGGCTTATGAGGTCACTGCACAGTGTAGTGTGGTCCCTGATTTTCAAATTGCTATTGTAACCATGACATAGCAACCAGGAAATCTAGCAAAGCTAATCTGCATTTATTCCATGGCACTGTCGAATTCTTGATTCTGATTGGTCAGAAGGGTGTCGATTCATTTTCTACTGCACACATAGTGCCAACCAGACATATCAGGACAGTAAATCAATGGGCGAATATAATCTTTAATTCTGACTAACGCTGCTTAAAATTCCAGAAGTAGGACACAGTTTAAATTTAACAGAAACTGAAAGGATATGTGTAATCATTGACGGAAGAAAGTAAATCCACTAATAAAAGCCTTTTTGGCTCATGAATCTGAAAATCAAGCACAAACGTGCAAGCCAAATGTGTAGTAACTGTGGTACAAGTGGGTTAATGTATTCCAAGGTGTGCATTATACGTTTTTAAACACACTCAGCAGAGGCATCCAGTGTGATTCTTATTTACGTTATAGAAACACGTGCAAACACGGGGATGGCATGCAAACGCCGGCCCCAAAGATGTTCAGTGACAGAGATAACCACAGCTTTATATAAACCATTAACTTTGGTCTTTAAATACATTTTCCACAGCTTATTTAAATCCCAGAGAGATAAACCTTCTTATCACGCGAGAGAATGTGAACCAGAACGACACATGTGTGGAGGGGGGGGGTCTGTTAGGACTGGGGAGCGACGCAGCTGCCCCTGTGGGCCCGGAGGTTGACTTGTTTAGTTCTGCCCCACCACTTCTGTTTCATTGAGGTCGTTATTTGGAAAACATATAATCATTGCAAGCGACAGAAGGTGCAAATGAGCTGTTTATTGAAAGGAAACTTTGGCCGGAAGGGTCCAGCACCATGCCCTAACAGGCTGTCATTTGTGGTTCTTTCCCTGGAAAATATACCCCCCGTCTTGCCAGTTTAATGGCAGTTTAGCAGGAAGGCTGGTCAATTGCACCTTTTGTATATAATGCTCCCAGAATTCTGCGGAAGCAGCTTTGAGGTAGCAAAAACTCCATACGCGCTGCAGGCCTCTGTGCTGAAATATGAGGTAAATGCGAAAGCCTGGTTTGACCGAGACGTTTATAGTTCTGCCGAAACCTGATGGATTTAGTTTGTCCGTCGTAGGTCACCTTTGGCCTTCAAAGGCTTGTGTTCTGGTCTTTGTCACGTGTCTGGCAGTGAAAGGTGGGAGACTACTCCCTCGAGGCTGAACTTCAGGGTCATAAAACCAGATTTTTGGGGAGCTTTTATTATTTAATATGAGGCAAAACTATGCTGAAGGAAAGACTTTGCAGCACAACAGTATCTCTGTGGGAAATGACTGTACTTTTGTCTTGTTGGCAGAAGCCTGAGCCTGTAGTAAATGCTTTGAACTTAATTTGAGACTGCAGCAAACACAGAATAAGAGAAAGGAATGGAAATGTGGTAGACATGCAGACCCAGGGTATGGAACATCTCAGAGACCCAGTGATTGGTGCATATTGTATACAGCAGTACCACCCACCCAACTCACCCACACAGTTAGTAAGGTTAACCTTAGCCCAAGGACATTTGCGTGATCTGATATCGGGACATTCAGGGGTCAGTCCTGAGCAGTCTCTACAAGAAGAGCGCAAGCAGTTTGAGGGAGTGCGCAAAACAGTATTGAAAATATTCTGAAAGGAGGTTGATTGGCCAGAACGAGGTCATTTGAAGACAGCAGACTGACGTGATGGAAAATGCACACCCGTGAGCACGGAGGGGGGGGGGGGGGAGAGGGCGGTGCAGAATTGGCTGCTGGTGGACTGTCATATGCGTCCACATTATTTTTGACTGATGACCCCAGAGAGCAGATCCAGCTGGGACACTCAACAGAATCACACACGGCTAAACTCTGGACCAAGAACAGGTTGCCGGGGCAACCTCCTCTTCTGACCTGCACACACACCGCCCACGCACACAGTCAGATTTTTTTGGCTGCTTTCGTTTAAGACACTTGATGCAAAATGTGTGTCTGTCTGTGTGTGTGTGTGTTTGACCTTGTTTTTTGTCTTTTGCATTTTGACAACGACCTAAATGCTGGTCTTCACGTTGGACTGCTTGTGATCCGTCAATATCAGTCTACCATCCCTATGCTCTCCCACAGTAGATTATAACATTCAGTGGTTAGGTGACTCTAAATAATGCATAATGCATTCTTGAACCACATACACGAACACATATAATGTTCAGTGAGTCTTAGTCAAGACACAGGACATATAGCCAACTAGCTCATGTAGTTCAATGAAGGAACATTAGTAATACTTCTACATGCACACTGCCTGTAAAAACAATCATGCAAAAACCTGAAAATCCCTCATACTGGTGTGTTTAGGCAGCATGCCTGCAGTTATATGTGGGCTGGCTAAATCAGCTACCCCCTAATACTGTATTTATAGGAAGAAGATGTAGGTGTGCGTTTCAGTGCGTATAACCAACATTATATACGTGTTACAGGCGTGTACTGCATGTATGCCAACACTCATCACATCTGTATGGTGCAGTAATTGTTTTGCCAAAGCTATACACATCAGCTGGGGAGGACTCTGTCACTGGTGTTAGGGGGTGGGGCTTAACAGGGGGCTTAAATATGTCAACAGCCCCCGAGGACAATCAGCCAGTGACCTATTTAGAAGAAAAACAAATGAGCTTATTAAACGTCCTATTGTGTTCTTGTTAATATGCCCTTGCTGTTTGTGTGTGTATGACTAAAACAGATAAAATGAACACAGTGCATTTATCTATTAGACTCAAACCCATAAGCACCCGCCCATTTGCTCATCTATGTTATGAGTTTTCTAGGAATATCAATTACTGATATCCACTCGTTGGATTCAATGTAATTTAACTTTGTTCCATGTTTCCGCCCCTAACACTCTTTGCCCATTTAAGATGCCTGGCAACAGCTGACACGTGGAATTCTTATTGAGGTTGTTTTTGTTGAAAACTGAATGCTCAGCATGCTGAGAATAACCAGACACACACACACACACACACACACAAAATCCATTTGAAAAAAAGTACTATCTTTACCAGTCAGCAACTATCAAGATGAGAAAGTTCTACACACTACCCAAAAATATAAGCACCTCTGGCCTCCAAATGCACTATAATTAACCAGCATTAACCACTGGTAAATTAATGTAACTGCAGGTACAGGCCCCTGCAGAAATAAATGATGCAAACAATATGTGCAAAATAAACATGCAGCCAGCCTAAATGTGAAGTGGCTTAGTTCCTGTTGCCGAACCCCCCCCCCCCCCCCCCCCCTTAAAAAGCACGGACGCCCACGCAGTCCTGGTGAACAAAAGCTCAAATCAAGGAAGAGGTCAAATGTGCTCAGCAGGCAATTTACAAAGGAAATAACGATGAATGAAGGCAGACAATGCAGATTGAAATGTTTCCTAAATAAAATCATGGAGGGGGGGGGGAAAGCCTTCGGCTTAAAATAGTTGGTGGAAAAACAAGAAACTAGGGGTACAGAAAAGCAACGATGAACAGAGTGTTTTTCACGTAAAGAGGCCCCCTGCCCACTGCCTGACGATGTTGCTAGGCAACTGCACTAATGTCCATAACAGGACGGCACTTGCCACAAACAATGGCAACACAGGCCATCACCGACCACGTGTATTCTAAGTCCGTTAAACAATTAATTAATCAACGGTACATAAATGAATTATTTCTCACTTAATATACGGGTATGGAGTTTAATTGCTAAAAATTCCGCTACAACAGGCAGATTTAATCTTTCTGTGCCGCCATCAGACTCACGCTGATAACACCCACTGCTCTCAAACTGCTTGCCCTGAACCTCTCACCTTTCTTCACCACACTGCTGTAGCCAAAGAGTTTCGGTCTGCATCTCGTTCAAGCGACTGCCCACACTCTCCATTGCCGAGACCATACATTACAAGGACCCAGGTCAACGGCCAAGCCCCCCCGGGACAGACAGGCTCTCTTTCATCTGGATGGTTTGGGAGGAGTGGTGGGACGGAGCGTCATTGGATGGAGGAGGTAGGTCATAGGTCATAGGTCATAGGTGGGGAGGGGCACATGTGTGGGGCGCGGCCTGGAGAACACGAGGAATGTGTGCGGAGCAGCAGAGCACATACACAAGCATGATGAATGATGAACACCTGACTGAAATGCAGACAGAATCATGAGTCATAGAAGCTGAACACAATAAAAAGAGCAGCATTAGACAAACAAATGCAAATCTACGCTATGGAAATCGCCCTGGGCCTGAACCATGCTGTCTCTCAGTTCCAGTTTGCCCGTCTACATGCACAAGATGAATAAAAAGACACACAGAGACTCGTTAGTGGAAAATCACTGTAAGGGGAAAGCGTGGAAATTTTTTTATAGGCAGTTGTGCTGTGTGGCTCGGTGGGTTAGGACGCCGTGCTGGTGATCAGAAAGTCATGGGTTCGAAGGCTGCAGCTGGCGGTGTGGTTTTGCAGTTGAGGCCTTGAGCAAGGTCCTTAACCTCCAGTTGTTCCCAGAACTGGCTGACCCCGCTCTGCTTTGGATAAACGTGAATGCTAAATAAACATCACCCTCCCCAGCAAGCCTACAGTATATCATTGGTAAGGAGTTTCCAGCTGCCACAATAGGAGAATAGCTTCTGCTACTTCTAGGAAGAGTAGCATGTGACCACCAAGTCGGCTGTTCATTGTCTGAATGACCCCCTTGTGTTGGGCATAAAGATATAGATGCTTTATTGTCATTGTAAGTACAATGAGATTTAGTTTGGAACGCGGCAGCAGATGCATAGTAAAACTTACAATTAAGGTAGCTTCAGTACTTCTATTAAAGGCCCTTTGGGAATAATCATATTGTCCTCTCTATTATCCTCTATAGCAACTTTATAGAAATCTCATGAATCCACAACACAACTATTATATAAAAACCAAAGTTAAAGATGACAGCAACATTATGGGTGGCCGTGCAGTGTACGATCGCGCTTTCACGCCTTCCTGATTTCCATCTTCTAGAAGATGACAGAGGAAGTCATGGGAGTTCCAAGGCCAAAGGGCCATTAACCGACAACAGCTACAGCCCCCGCTTCAAAGTAATAAACATCCAAGGCTTTGATCTTCTGATTCGCCTAGCACACGCCGATGTCGGGATACTTCCAGAGTGACTGGGCATCCCAGAAGTCAGATAAGGAGAAAAACACAAGATGGTGGCAATAAGTGTGGAGAGAGGAGATGGGAAGGATTAAGTATGATGACTTCCTCTGATTTCACCCTCCTTAAGTGCCGAGCAGTACGGTATTTTAACTCTGATAAGTATGATAACCCCTTCTGCGAAACACATTTCCTCCCCATAGCCTTCGACTAAACTCATGTTGAGCTATTAGGCTGAGTCACTGTCTCTCTTCCAGGCAGGCAATATCACACTGATCTGCATGTCCAGCTATGACTAGTACTGTCAAAAAAAATACAGAATATGTCAACAAACACTGACTTTCTACCTGTGACTTTTGCAATATGCGACCTGACCATGTCAAAGCAACACTGGAAATGAAAAACTGAGCGAAACGGGCCAGGCTACTTACGATTTCCCTGGAATGCTATTTCTGCAAACATGTCACGAAAGAAATGCAGTCACCTTTTTTTCCCTGGCTGGTGTGGATACCGTGGCCAGAGGCTAAATATGTTAATGTTTCTGAGAAGCCGAAGTGGATTTCCAGATGAATGAAATGAAATTGTGGAATGAAGTTGCCATAGGACATGCAGCGATTGCTAGGCGATCATTTTGTTTTTATAACAGGAAGGTGAAATAGGAATGATTGCGGTAAAAATAATTGACGTGAATTACCAAAATGAGGTCAGGCTGTCATATTCTGTGAGCTGTGTACGAAGGGAGGACTCTTTTTTATTTCTGACTGCCAGATCTTGTGCCACCCAGTTCTGCTTCTTGATTCATAGAAAGAGGAAGTTCTGTTCATGAGCTGGGTCTAGCTGGCAGGTTTGAGCACAAATGCGGCTAGATTTCAGAGCCGTGACTTAGCATTGACGTCCCTGCGGCGCGGACATAACTGGGAGCAACCGGAAGCAATCCTCTGCTCCTCTACCCTGACGATAACGCGCTGAGACGACAGTGCCATAAAACACAAGATGAGCAGTGGTCGACAAAAATGAATGTTCCGACAATATGGTTGTTAGGTAAGCCCCTTCATGGAGAATTATGAAGGTATATTTCACTTGCCTACATAAACACCACCTGAAGATGTCTGATGCGTTGTCAATGACACCTGGGGCCTGTTTCACAAAGCAGGATTACTTGCTTAGCTAGATAACTTGCCAGATTTAAGGTAGTCTGGGCTAAATGTAAGTTGATGAAAATAAGGTCTATTTAGCCCAGACTACCTTAAATCTGGCAAGTTATCTGGCTAAGCAAGAAATCCTGCTTTGTGAAACAGACCCCTGGTATGTGTGTCCCAGTAAACAAATCTGCTCAACTAAACCAGCCCGTGTACTTGAATAGTTATGGAGCGCCACAAGCTAAACCTTTGATTTACTTTCGACTACCAGCTTTATTGTACAAACACTCCCCGAGTTACGATGGTCCATGTTATGATATTTCTACTTTACAATAGGTATTCCAATTCCATTCTGATTTTCACCTTCAGTACATTATTCAATAAATTACATTCGATATTTAGCACTTTATCATAAAATAGGCTTTGTGTTAATGATTTTGCCCAACTGTAGGCTAATGTAAGTGTTCTAAGCATGGGTAAGGTAGGCTAAGCTAGGCTATGATGTTTGTTAGCTTAGATGTGCTGTATTAAAATGCATTTTCGCCTTACGATATTTTCGCTTTACGATAGCTTTATCGGAACGTAACCCCATCGTTATCTGGGGAGTGTGTGTATTTCACAATTGCCTCCGTGGCCTGACGGCCAATAACAGAGAGCCTCAAGATTCTGACACTGAAGCCATCAGGCTTCTAGCATGAACAAGGCCTATGACTTTATTACAGTTGTTTGTATTATGTTATTTATGTCTCTCACTGCACCATTTGCACACTGCCTACCATGTTTGCTGAATGTAATACTATTTTACATCCTGGCTTCTATAATATTTTTATACATAACCTTTTATTTATCTGCAACTTATAATTCGTTTTGTGTTTTTCATCTACCCCCCCCCCCCACTATTTTTACTTAAATTGTTTAATTTATCAATATTATCCTTTTGATCTCAGGAACAAGCCAGACTTTCACTGAAAGTTGTACCAGTATAACTGTGCACATGGCAAATAAAATCATGAATCATGAAAGTTACTGGAAGTACTGCACTGTCGGGAGGGGTCGTGATTATTACGTTGATTTTTAGGACTAGTTGGTTCAGAAAATAAAAGTGATATTTCTGCTGGTGGCCAATATGATTATCTCCCACTAGGACATGGGTAACTAAGACAATGACTGGGAGTCACAACAGGTGATTTGATCAATTCTATTAGAAGATCTTTAATTTCTTTGTGGGTTGTTCATATGTATTTTGTAATAATGAGAGACTGACTTGTAATCTTGGTAATTCCTGATAAAATGACAGATACATCTGCTTACTATTTTATCAGAACATGTGCACTTTAGAAAGAGTTTTCCCAGAAATGCAGTTAATCCAATGTTCTCTCAATGGTATTTAAAGCCTTTTCACCTTATTCAGTTCTTTGAATGATAAGTACATGCAGCCTAAATGGAAAGAGATGTTAAATGTGAAACGTTATTAAGATTATTATCCCATAGAGCTGCAATGCAATGTAGATTTGCAGTAGCAAACTCTGCTTTCCTATGTGTTTCAGGGCTGATTGCCTGGACTGCATTATTTACCAGTAGCATTGCGCTAGTAGCTGCATCCATAGACCAAAAGCAGAATAAACAACAAAATAAAATGCAGAAAGGTTCTTTTTGCCAATAAAACAATTAAAATCACATGATAAGGTGTCCTGGTTTCAGCTCAAAAAATGACAGCAAACTAGTCGCAACATTAAACTATTCAGGATGCCAATGTCACTTCCCCACACACACATTTTAATTAAAAGACCGTGTCGTTTAACAAAAGCCCCTTTCACAGGCATTGTTTGCTATTCTGGTGTCACGCTGGACCTCTCATGCTTGTAAATAAGTTACCTTCATCAAGGCCTCGTCTTAATCATTCATTCGGGAGGCTATTCATCAGTGTCAGAATGACCTGGACCTGTTTGTTATATTTCGAGCTGAGTAACACAGACAAATAATTTGTGCATAGCATCTATTCAGCTATCCTCTGTGTTATTTAGGGCAGGTCAACGAGAGCCCGGTTTCTATTCTAGGCAACACAGGGTACCATGAATAGGATGATGGTCCACCACAAAGCACACACTTACACAGGAGGGGCGACACATGGACGGCAGTTAGCCTAATGTCTTTGAACTGCTGCATTGCACGAAGAAAATGTTAATTACACACAGGGTGGGGGCAGGAAGCAACTGCCCCCACTCCGAAAATATGGGTGAGGCGACAGCTCCACACTCTGAGCCACTGTTATTTTCAACAAGGTACAAAATTGATCAAATTGAAACTATTTCCAGACATTCTGCTGAGAATGTTTCAGTGTGATATTAATTATAGGGAGAATTATTATGCTGGGGCAGGACAAAGGAAGGATGATCCATGTAGCAGCTCCAACAAACCATTGTTTACTTAACAAAACAGAACACAAAGGGAAAAAACCAGAAAACAAAGGGACTGCAAGGGGTCAAAACAAAACTGATAAAACAAAAACTAAGACAGGGAGCAACACCAGGAACAACAATAAAAGAGGCAGGGAGGAACACAGGAAAATGACAATAACTATCATGAATACAAGTAACAATCACACAGCTACACAGGGAAACAGCCACAATGACCCACTAAGGAACAGAACAAAGGCAGGCAATACCCCCTTCTCCAGGCATTCAAGGTACTGCCAGGATCAGGACAGGATGAAGGGGCACATAGCCAGAGACAGGACAAACTGAACCAAGACGCTACACCAGAGGGGAACTAAGATGGATAGTGAAACACAAGGAGCTGAGACAGGAAAAGACAAGGGGACAGGACACGGAACATAAGAACAGAACCTGGAACATGATATGGGGACAGCAAGGGGGTTCACAGATGGAGGACCAAAGGTAACAGGACCAGGAGGTAAAGGAGCAAACATAGGGTGAAGGAACTTGGGAAGCACAGGTCAAGACTATTGATGGAACGCTGGGGGTCTGACAAACTGGAGGCAAGACATTGAAGCAGGGGACCGCCATGGGCTTAACCTGGGGAATGAACAGTCGCCTGAGAGACAGCACCGTGGGAGCTGGTGAGAATGGAGCAGGGTCAAGACAGGACAAACAGGAAGGTGATTCTGTGGGGAGTAAATGGCATCTTTACCCCTCTGGAACATGGAAAAGCAAGGCCAAGGGATGATTCATGTAACAGCTCTAAAAAAAACAGGGTTCATTTAACAAAACTAACAGAAAAGGAAGAACCAGAAAACAAAGGGACCGCGAGAGGTCAAAACAAAACCGATAAAACAGAAATTAAGGCAGGGAGCAACAATAATAAAGGCAAGGAGAAACACAGGAAATGATCAGGAAAATGAAAGGAACAAAACGGGGAGCAGAAAACAAGAAACGGTAACCGAAATACATAAACGTGTTGAACTAAGAGCACAAAACAACATTAAATAACACTTAGTTGAGGCTGGCCTTCGCCTTGAACCGACAACCAAAAGGGCAGTCAGGATGGCAGCTGACCATTTAGCCTGTTAAACCATGTGGTGACGTGGGGAGCAGGCAAACACACTAGGGACTAAGGGGCACCAAGACTGTGGAGGGAACAGGATGGCCAGCGACACCTGCTGGCCAAATAAGGGAAAAAAACAAGAGAACAGGGCAGGGAGGGATCCTGACAACAATTTCCTTTAAGAGGACATCTGGAGCAAAGCACAAACTTCTGTGGAAAATCATGTTTATGTCCACTGCCATTCTGTCCACGGCATAAAAACCCTCCTCCACCCCCCATGACCCGGACCGGGATGAACAGGATAGGATCAGTGCCTGTTTGTGTCCTGTGTGTAAATTCCAGCATTTTAGAAACAAGAATTTATATGCAAATAACGACTGAGGTCACAACACATTACTGATTTTTTAAAATTAATTAATTGTCTTTTATCTCACTTAAATCCGGAGTCAGTCAAGCCACTCTGTGCTAAATCTTAACAGTTTCTTTTCATAAGAAATGACCATCATTACACACATTGGCTTAATTATAATAAGAGACAATGATTTCGGATCAAAGCCTTCTATGTCTCTACTGTACAATATCTGCTCAAAACCCTGTCTCATTTTTCAGAATAACCTTTGAAAGGTCAGTTAGCTCAAGTGTATTTTTTGCTAATAATCTGGACAATTGAGTCACACTATAAGGCCTTTGTCTATTCCTCCACAGTCTGTTCTGCCTTGGCAAGACAACTGGCTTTTAATCTCTTCCTCAGTAAACATGTTATAATGAACAGGAGACTGTGTGATCATTAATCAGACTGCTGCTGGTATTTAATTCCTGCCATTAAGAGGCTTACAAACAATATAAGCACATTGTTTAAAAGTGTGTCTATGAACATTTGCTTCTAAAAATCCGACCAAATTTCTGTAAAATTCCTGCCACGGGGTCTGGTGACAGCCGGAGTGTGAGAAATGTGTGGGCAGCGGGTGAGAGAGCAGGAGGGTCTATTGAGGAACGTCAATGGACTTCTATATTCATCACTGAGCAGATACAGTAAGAATACACACGCCGGTCGCGGATGTTTCCCTCTGCAGCGGCCCGGACCTCATATGACCTGTAAAACCGTGAGATTGTTGTGAGAGTGGGCGGGGGGGTGGAGAACTGGGAGGCGGCAGGGTTTGTTTGTCTCCTGATAATCATCACAATCCTCACATGCCTTCCTGCTGGCGTGTGGCACCTCCCATGTGATAGGTGAGGCCTGGCACTCTTCCCCTTACCCTGCCCTCGCCAAACCCTCAAACCTCGGGCCACGCCTCTTTCCCAAACCGCACCGGTTATGATGTTCGTTTGAAAGAGACGAAATGGTCAGCTGACAGCTGGGATGTTCGGGCCTGAGCTGGTGCCCTTTGCGGGTCATAGCTAGCTGCCGTCTAGCCAAGTGTCACCCATGTCCGTTGACTTTCAGAGGCTACAGTCACCAGCAAGCACCAATCACTTACTCCCAAAAATTAATTTGTCAGTCTTATTTGCATATCCCTTCCAGACTAAAATGTAGAGAATTTTATTTTAGAAAATCCAGACCACGCTTTTGTTTCAAACAACCAGATGAATATAAAGAGTCACAGTCACTGTCTTTTTATTATTTACTAGTTTTCTGTTTTCTTAGTGTCTGTTATTGTTTATCTTTGTGTTCCTGTTTTAGGTTTGCCTTGTTCATGCCTTGTTTTGTTCTGTCTGTACTTATGTTCCTAGTCCTTTCCTAGCGTTGTTCACCTCTGTGTTTGGTAATGTTTACTAGTTCCTGTGCTCCTTAATTGTGATGTATTCCGCCTGTTTCTTGTTGTCCCATGCCTGTGCTGATTCATTGATTTTGTTATGGTCCACACCTGCCCCTTGTTAGCCCTTGTTATCTGTTGATTTATATGTCTGATCTCATTCCTCTCGTTGGTCAGTGATTGTACCTGTAACCTGTAGTTCATGTAGTTATTACTGCGTGTATGTAGCTGTGCTTTTTCCCCTGTGTTCCTCATTATCCATGCTCCCTGCCTTAGCTGTAGTTTTAATGTTCGTTTTCTTTGTAATTCATTTAGTTAGTGTTCTGCTTTCGACTTCTCGTGGTCCCTTTTTTCCCAGTTTCCCCATTGTGTTCTGTTCTGTATGTTAATAAACACCTTTTTTGTCGGAGTTGCCCTGTCGATCGTCCTTCCCTTTGTCATGTAACAGGCTCAGTCCAGTCACTGAGCTGGCTGTAGGAGGAGCAGATGACCTGATCCAGCTGCTCTCATTCAGAGAGGTGGTTAGTTTGAGTCTCGACCATGAACCAACCAGCTGAGTGACCCTGTGACCGTGACTCTTTATGCTCAGCTGGTTGGCTGAAGGAAAATCATGGCCTGGATTTTTACTCTCGGGACCTGAATTGCCCACCTCTGCTCACTCACACACTGCACACTGAGCTTAGCACTGAGGGGCATGTCAGGATCAAAGACAAAATCAATACACTGCAATATCATCCACATGATACATGTTATTCTATGACAAGCAAACAGCCATAAGTAATGAGAGAATTTTTTGAATAAAAATGTATATATATAATTCTATGACAGGGGTGCCCAACTCCAGTCCTGGAGGGTCGCAGCCCTGTGTAGCTTAGTTCTTTCCCTGTTCCATCATAAATGATTCAGCTCAAGAGTTGTGTGGTAATTAGCACAAGGAGTTGAATCAGGTGTGTTAAATGAGGGGAAACCCAAAAATGTGCAGAGCTCTGCCCCCCCAGGACTGGAGTTGGGCACCCCTGTTCTATAAGATACCATTTGCCCCAATATTATTATTTGTGTTATTGCATATTGAGCAATCAGTGTCAGCAGATGTACTGAGATGATTGACATCCCATGTGGGGTGTGTCCTGCTTTGGGTGAGAAATGTGTGGGCAGCGGGTGAGAGAACAGGAGGGTCCACTTTAGGCCCCCCGGTAACTCTGACCACGTTTGTGTCTGGGGGTGAATGGATGGATGGATGGATGGATTAATGATTGAATGGATGTCATCAGATCTTCAGCCAAATATGACAATTAGATAAAAGAAACTGCAAAAACATTAGATAATGATAGCAATGAATCACCTAATAACCTTTTGTGAATAAGTAATTAGTAACCATTACAGTCACCACTTCTAGCTACAATGTTGCAACTAAATGCTTCTTGTAGCTGTTACTCAGGGTTATGCATTGGTATGCCATCATTTTGGCCCAGTCCCCATGCAGAAATGTTTTAGCTACGCTATGTAACATTTGTGGGCCTTTAACAATGAAATACTTTTTAAAGGGGTTGCTGCGACATCTCAGTCGGCTGTAGATCAGGATTTAGTCTAGACCTGTGTTTCCCAATCCGATCATCAGGGACCCAAACACTGGACTATAGACTATTCAAGTTGCATGTTTGAAATCATTATCTTGCTACATGAGTGAGCTATGCTTCAAAGTTCTGTCAGAGGCATGGTCTGCCCTTCTCCTAAAGCATTTACTCATACAGCGCATTCATAGTTCTTTCGGTGATTTTTCCAGCTCCTGAAAGAGTAAAAATTCCCCGACCCGCACACCACTACACGTCACCACAAGAGATTCTTCCTGCGGAATGCTATGTTCGGTTTTTACCAACAGCCCACCTTATATTAAAAGTTCCATTTTGGATTAATCACTTCACGATACATTCTTCCATCAGGGTCATCCAGTTTTAAATGAGCTAAAGTTATATTAAGTGGGCAGCAGTTTGGCCACTTCCCCATAAATCAGTGTCTGACATATGGTGGAATGATGAACGCTGACTTAACGGACTTTGTTCTAAGATCTTTTTGACCATACTGATGATTTTATGCCAAGTTCATGGAGAGATTTTACCAGGACAGATATTACTATGCAGACCTACCACTAACCCCAACACATTTGCTAAGTACGGCTCTGTGGCCTGTGGAGAGGCTTCAGTTTCGAGTTTAGAAATGGTTGTATAATCTTTTACGGACTAATGGGCTTCAGCAATTTTCTGCGACTTTTCTCCAGAGATCTGCGTTAGTGTGTGAGATGATGTGTTTCTTAGAATCTGTATTTTCCAGGATGACCAGATGTTCTATGCCAGAGAGGACACTTTGAGCTAGGATAGGATTTGTGAACCATCATTTCAATTAAAAAGATTTCACTTAAGCGCTGAGTTCTCGCTGTGTGCTGATTGGTCAGTCTCCTATAATCATGTATGTGCCATT
>JAODJU010000043.1:13228155-13238651 GCA_026776725.1 Gnathonemus echidnorhynchus
GCGTCACGACGAGCAAGATGGGGCGGGCGAAAAGAGAACTTCACCACAGGGATCAATCACGTGTCATCATCATTATTATTGTTGTCATTAAAAGCTGAGGTAGCTCACAGTACCTCACTGACATGGATTATTGGGTCACCCAAGTATTTTCCCAACCCGACTCAACAGTACAGTACAAAGTATAACCTGGTGCAAATTGGGTGACTGTGTACCGGTGCTTTCCAACAGAGGGCCATAATTATCCCCTCAATTTATTAACCTAGGATCTGCCTCATCATGTGCAGGGGGTGGGATCAACGGCCAGCCGGGGGGGGGCACAGACCTTTGAGCCATGTGCGTGTGCTTCCATGTGCGACAGGAAGGAAGCGGCCAAGGGGACTGAAACAGACCCACGACAATATTCAGTGAGCCACCCATCCAGGGGTGGATCTAAGGGGTGGCCGGGGGGGGGGCAGGACCATGCCCCCCAGTAACTGCATGCAGTCGTCACCTCTCACCTAAAACATTAAAACAAAATCTGGGCCATTTAATTCTGTAAATCAGGGTAGCCCAACACGTCAATGAGTCACAAGATGATTAATAAACTGAGGGGAAACCCCCCCCCATGCCCAGTTTGCAAAATATTACCCCATTGCCACCTCAGTAAAATCACTGGGACTAGTCTGACCACCCTAATGTACAAAGACTGGCTCTGCGCCCTTCTTCATTTGACTCTTATACAATATCTTTTCATTAAACCAGTGTATATGGCTACAGGCAGGTATGGAGAGTTGATGGACAGCATTTATGCTTAGTCGTTATCTGCCAAAGAGAGTCCTGACAAAAAACGTCAGCAGACAAAAGGCTTGACATGGCTGAGGTGCTGGCAGACGGCGTCCTTTAATCAGGACTGAGACGGGCGCCCATGCGTACGATCCGTCTGTCGCTTCCCGCTGAGCGATCCTTGATCCTGCGCAGTTCCTGTTACTCATTTCCAGTCTTGTCGTGGCTTGTCTGCATCAGAGCTTCTCAGTCATATTGCCCAATCCACATCTGCCAATCTAAGTACGGAATGACGAGCTTCACGACAACGCACAGCTGTATCAGTAGGAATCCAAATTATTTCATCGCCTGTGTCTGCCTGGGTGTTTAGAGGGTCACGATTTAGAGAAGCCATAGTTTTAGGCCACAGTTCATCCATACTGGCAAAAATGTCACTACGGGCACAACATGACAGACTGAATGCATCCGCTGTGTCTGGAACAGGCGATAATTCTATCAATTAGTCTGAGGTCAGGTGGAGACATCACTCTGTTATACCAAACACAAGGTCTGGGTTATTTTTCACAGGGAGAGCCTGTCATTACACATATGAGATTTTAGTTCCATCTTCCCTAAGTATCCAAGCTTCTGCGTTCTTGTTGCTGAGCTGTTCCCAGGGAGCAGTTGGCAATGGGGTTGAATAACGTGTCATATGACCAGAAGGTTGCAGGTGTGAATCTCAGAAGGGGATCTATTCTGTTTTCACTCAACTGTCCTGCTGTAGAAAATCGTAAAAGAGTCCCTGGTTTTTGTTTGTGTTCTCAGTCTATATGGCCTGTGTTGGATGTCATCCTCTCTACAGGAGCCGCCCTTCCTCAAGGCCCCCGCCGTCAGACGTCAGACGTCGCTGGAGATGAACTGGGCCGCCGCTGCGGGGACCGGCCGGGTCACCACGGGTTACCTGGAAATAAACACGTCAAAACCGATTCCGCTGGCGAAAAAAAAAAAGAACCTTTACAGGAAGCGAAATGCCTGAGAGACGCACTCCGCTCAGCACCCGGCTGTCACTTTCGATTCTGCAGCTGCACGCGACGGCCAGGTTAGCTGGGCGCCGAGACGGTTAGCGGGTCAGCTGAGGGGGGGAGGGGGGCACTTAGGGGCGGGGGCGGCTGCAAAAGCCACACGGAGTTCCACAGAACTGCCAGCCGCTACCTAGGGGTCTGCCCACACTGGCAGCCCACTGCCTGCTGGCTGAAAAGGGCCCGAAAGCTTAAAAGGGATTAAAAGGGTCAGAAGAGGCCGAAAAGAGCCAAGAAACTCTTAAGGATCCATGGTGGATGCAGCAACGCAGATCCACTCTGTGCTTAAAGAAATCAGATCTTTCCTTTGTTCAGTGGACTATGCTGTCTTATGTAATAGTCATACATAGTCACACTCATAAACAGTGCATTTTTCTACTGCTCAGCAATGCATGCTAGCATTCAGGGGCAGATTTGTTGCTTCTGGAAGCCCACTCCAGAAGTCACTTCAGGACCTCCCCTTGCCCCCCACCGTCCCTTAGTTTAGTAACTGTTTGTGGCCGACAGGGGGCCTTCAAACGTCGGGGCCCCACGCAAACATGTGGTTTGACTGGTGGTAAACACCAGCACGGCTAGTGTTCACCAGTTACTGTGAACCTATCCACGCCGCACCCTTGCTCTTACAGAAACTGCGATCTCCTGTGTCACACGCCTACATTCCCGCCCCTGCTGCATTAGCAGGAAGGGAAAAGAGGTTGGGCACTCATTAGTGAGCAGATTGCCAGATGAAGATCAACCACAGGTGATGAGGTTGGGCCCAACTTAAAAGGAACTCAGAGGCCATTCAAGAAAAACTGCACAAGTCCAGGCCACACCCTCTGTAATTAGCCCGTCTCCTGGACCTGAGGGCGGAGTGCAAGGCTTCTGCCCTCAGGACGCGTCACTCCTCAGCTTTGGCAGATACTCCAAGCCGCTGGCTGAAAATCTACCAGTGAGGATCTACTGTTTGTGCAGCTAATCTATTGCAGTCTAATGTATAAAGACGGGGGCAGGTATTCTTCCTAAAGCAAGTTAATCCCCCCACCGCAAATGGATGTGTTATTGGCACCCAAGGTGGTGGATAGTAATGGAGCCAAGGACTGTCTTTTTACTGTCTGTAATTAAGCTGTTATTTATGGAGCCCTGCCTCTCTGAAGGAGAATGAAGCGACTGTAAGTCAGAGTCAGGCTGCTGAGCCCGTCCTTTAGGTTTCGCTTCTGCGGTGTTTTGTTTTTGATGTCATTGCAATGGCTTTCGGCCACCCCCTCCCCCCCCCCCCCTACCCAGTGGAAGAG
Organism: Gnathonemus echidnorhynchus; assembly: GCA_026776725.1. Taxonomy (NCBI): domain Eukaryota; kingdom Metazoa; phylum Chordata; class Actinopteri; order Osteoglossiformes; family Mormyridae; genus Gnathonemus; species Gnathonemus echidnorhynchus. Next base: position 13,231,250 of record JAODJU010000043.1, read on the forward strand.
AACAAGCGCGGGGCCTGTGCGGCCAGTGGAGAGAGCAGAAGATGACCTGAAGCGAATAAGAGCCATTAGGCAGATCGGTGGAAAGGGATGCGGTGAAGCTCGCCTTAATGGCCTCATGTCAGCGGCAGGGTTGTAGGTCAAAGGTCACGGAAGGGGTGAGCTGGCATCGTAGTCCTTGACGGAGAGGTTACAGCCCATGGCGTAAACATGGCTGTGGGGAAACGTGTGTCAACATAGAGACCTTCCTGGTACCTCCACCCGGTTGGTGGACTGATACTCAGTTGGGCTTGGTAACAGTCCCTATATGCATGGACCTCCTGTTTGTCTTTGATCCCAATTTAAGCTGCTTTTTTGGAGGCTGCTTGGACATACTGCTCTCTTCCCAGCATATATACCTGCTCGCAGTCCTGCTTCTTCCCGGCCCGGAAGAGGCTGTGATGCAGAACGGCACTGTAAGCGGACAGATATGCGTCGGCGGGTTTCTGGCGGCACTGGGGTCACACCGATAGTGAAACCAAGCCGACCGGCTCCATTTCTTCAGCCGCACCGTCATTCGGTCAACAGAACGCAACACCTCAGACTTCCACTTCAGAGGAAACTGAAGACCCATTTCATGTCAGCGATAACAATCGCCTTACCTCCAACTTTCCTGGCCGCCCGCGTTCGTTTACACCTACCCTCTCTCCTGCTTGGCCTTTGATTCACAGCTCAGGTGTTACCTTCAAAGGGAGTTGCGTCTTTACGTACAGAGAGGTGACACCATCAAGAGAGTAGGCACAAGACTTTCCCAACGGCATAGATGTGCGCCCTTCTGTCGTTACCGATCCACTGAGAACGACATTATGGAAGGCACATTCTTGCATAACCTTTGCTGAAATGGACACAACGTCGTTCTCGAGCCATATGCCCCCCCCCCCCCCACTCCCACCACACATTTTTCAGAGAGATTTCCTCCCCTACTTCAAACAGGAAACGTGTGATTTGCATTTACGTCACCGGGCAGCCCTGCCTGGGGCGGTCGCCGTTTGCCTCGTCGCTGTTGACATTCTTCTGAAATGCCTCGCTTACTCAAATGACCTGCTCCTGACGTGCATGGCAGAGAGCGGGCCAGACATGATGCTATCCAAATAACTTGGTATCAACCTCGGCTGCCGCTTTCCCAGGGGCTGTACATACTTCTGAAGAAGCTGGGGGGGGGGGAGTGGTGAATTGTTTTAGCTAGTCACCACAGCAACTGTCCCCACTTCCTGTCAAAGAAGGACTTCCTGTGTTTCATTCAGGTTTTTTAGTTTCTTTTTTACATCCGTGCACTTTGTTCTTGTCACTTGTGTATCTATACATGATGACTTTATCAGCTGTGTCTTCATACAAAATCAGAAAACAAAAAAGGTGTTTAAGGCAGGCCTCCAGACCTTAATGCAGGCCTTGTTATCTCAGCCTTTTTCTAGCGCCCTGCCCCTCCCTTCCTCCTTATCAACTTATCTCCAGGGTACGATATCCCACCCTTTGCATTCTGCTTATAAAAACGCCTGCAAAGGCCGGAGCCATACGCCCGCAAACCCTTTCTACTTATGGTCGTTTGCATGCGGCAGACGCTGCGGCAGACAAGCGCTGGAGAGCGGCCTGATGCTCAAAGTCGCAGGACTCACAGAGGAGATCATTAGGACGACGTCCATCCGAGGACAGCAATAATAATATTAACCTTCTTTTCTGACACATTTATCCAGAGCATGGAACAAGTAGCATCTGTATCGCAAGGCTAAGCCCTTAACCACTACCTGTTTCACTACAGAACCAGACTAGAACATTCAGTATCTGTGATGCCTATCTGTTATATTCTGTTGAGATAAGAGCACTTTCATTAACAGATTGTTCATTAGACCCAAACAACTATAGACATAGTGGTTGTAGAGGAGTCCATAACTGATTCAAATAGGTTAAAAACTAGTAAATACAAAACTGGACAGCTGGTGCCATTTCTCAGACTGAATGCAACTGTTCCTTAATCAGAACCCGCTCTGTAGTGGCTGCAGTCACATGGCAGGCGTGGGGGCATCCTGGAGACTTCAGCTTCTGCTTGAAGACGTGGCTGCTGACACGTCTAGTTCTTTCCAACGCGCCACCGTGAACCGTTGCTCGAAACAAAGACCCACCACTGCAGATTCACACCCTCCACGACGGTCTTTTCCGAGACGGGCGCCACCGTATACACGACGATCGCTGCGACGGCCACCTGTGCAGGAGAGACCACGTGACTGCCGTTCCTGGAAGCCCACTGCATACGGTCACCGGATGCAGGGCAGAGAGCGCTTTTACCACGCAAACTCCCTCACACAGAAGTACTTTGCATACACACGCAGGCCACAATCGCAACCATGCTAACACGGGGCCGTTCTGTTTGACGGCTCGCAACCCAGTCAACAGACTGGTTTAAGTTTCAGCCAGGAATCTGAACCAGACTAGTCATGTAAGTATTGGTAAACACTGGGTCTACTGGAAATAAAAACACTTAAAGTGAAACTGACTAAGAAACCGAACTGTTGTATTTTGATTTTTTTTTTTTTTTTCGGTGTTAAACATGAACTGAAAGACTGCACAAGCAAATCATTTAGGTCAGAACAGTGAAAATTCGTTGGAACGCGATGAACCTCTCACATGCAGAAATACGAAAAAAAGACAGACAAGTTAAAAGTACCGTTTTCAAGCTTGTTTTTCAATTTATTACCTAAATAAGAAAAAGTTCTATTACAAGTCACACTGAAATGTATTGCTTAAGAAAAAAAAGTTTTTTTTGGAAAATGATTTCCATTTTTCCACAAAAAAAAAAAAAAAGACACTTTATCCATAACTAAGTTGTACCCTCCCACTGTAAAATGCACTAAGATACCTAAATTCACAGTTACCATTTTGGTTTCATAAATTAATACAGTCACACGTGCTACACTGGCCTATCACTAGAACATAGCAAATCATCATGTCTCAATTCATCCGGCTGGCTACAAATATGAAGGAGCAGTTACATGAGGTGATTGAAACATAAATCCATAAACCCCTGTAAAATCATCATTCTATAAACTCTGGGTCTTTTCGTCTGTCGAATACGTCAGGCACGTACAGAGAGAACATGTTGACATCAGCAAAATGTCAAGTGTAAAAGCATCGGAGTCACAGGAGCCCAAAATTACTGGCAATACATTGATTCCGGGAGACAGTAAATGCTGCTGGACAGTTAACACAAGGCCCTGTAACTGCAGCCACAGCACTGTAAATGGGAGGGGGGCGATTCCTTACTGCTTTTTTTATACAGAGATGGGGACAGGATGGCAACACAGGAAAACGAAAGAGGAGGAAGGACATGAAACAAACTAAACAGAAATCATTCTCACATACCAGGCCAAAGGATCCACATTATCGTATAGAACAAGGCTTCTTATGTCATTACAACCACCAGCTCCAAGTAATTTGTCCATATTTGGGTTTGTACAAGTGATAAACAGCAGTACCAGAAAGGACTGAATTCCACTCAGTCAAGGGCAAAGTTTAACGGTGCAGAGGGCTTGAGATGCTTAACCCCAGAACTGCCAAAATGCTGCAAGAAATGAAAATCCAAAATACACCTGCCATCAAGGATAAGGGCACTTAAATGAGGTCATCTTCCAGCACTGAACTCAGACTGCAGATAAAAAGGAATTAAAAAAAAACCAAAAAAAACCACAAGATTTAGGGGGACAAAAATGTAGAATGATACAAATGTCCGTGTGCCTTGAGATTTGCGGAGTCTTGTGGGTCGCTTATATCACAGGGATCTGCAGACCCAGTCAGTCATGCTTCAGCATCGGGGGAAAAAAAATCCAAAAATATTCCAGAGAATTGTCTGTATACACTGCAGTTCACACCGGGTGTTTTTCTCCACACCGCCACGAGTTAGCAGCAAATGACCTTCAGATGTCCAATCTGATATGTAAGCAATACTCAGCTTTGAGGCACTGATTGATAAAAATGAGCCAAGCTTATTTCAGCCCAAATCCTTACACGTTTAATCAATTTAGAGCGAGGGACACTGGAAAACGATGGTTTTTGAGAATAGCTCGAAAATGATTGGTGGGTCAGGGCGAAGTCTCCACTCACTCCAGAAGGGCGCAGAGAGGAATCGCAGCCAGACTGTGTTCAAGCGTCTGGTCGGACCAGCTGACTGATGAACGCAACTCTTCGCAGCGAATAAAAAGATTCTCGTGGCCGAGTTGGTTTGCAAATACTGTCACCGTTTTCCCAGCATAAAACGGACATTCCTACATGTCAAAGAGACCCACCCCTAAACTACGGCCATGCCTACAAGAATTACCCAGAGCATACCCAAGCACAGCCCAAGCTTTCGGCTTGCTAAGCAGCCGATCACAGCCACTGGCCACACCCAGAAATCCGTATACAAGAATTCAAACAAACCCTCTCACACACACATAGAAATGGATTAAAGGCAACAAGACGATACACTGATAGGTAAATATATATATATATTTTTTCTCTCTTCTGCACTGTAAATGGTACCTATTCTTAAACACATCTGAGGTTTTTAAAATCAAGAATGACTAAATGACCGTATATGACAAACCGTGACTATTTACTGAATTAACGGCTTGAACCAATCAAGCTGTACTGGTTTACTGTTTTTATTCAAACAGCACATAGAAAAAAAAAAAACAAAAAATAGATTCTTATTTTAAATTTAACATTCTATAGCCTTCTAAAGCACTTGTATTTCTTATCTTCGCTGTGTGTTTTCTCTAAGCATCACCTGAATAAGACAGGCTGTCTTTGACAGGCTCCTTGCGATAACAGAGAACTTTCGATAATTTAATATCTTTCGTTTCCTCTCGCATCACTGCAAGAAGTCCAACTGTCCAAAAAAAAAATAAAAAATCATAAAAATGTGCAAAGACTGTTTGAAAACCTGAATGCTTTGTGAATAATGCTACATATCTGTTGGAATATGAAAGTGGGAGGGAGAAAAAAAATGTAATAATCAAATACTCGATTCTGATTGGTGGATACGAGGAGTCCATCACGAGAGACTGGAGCATGTCAGAGTGCCTTCCTTCCTGTATCAGGACACACGGCCCTTAATGCAGAAACTGTCCAGAACATAGATAGTCCCACTGCAGTCAGACGCGGGCATTCATCCAGCATGCACCTCAGGAAATTAAAAAATATAACTAATTAGCAACACTGAAATCAGCTGTATTCTATTTCTTAAAGGCAGTACAGTCCTGTATTCGCTGCTGTTTTCATGCTTAATTCTGTAGTCCTATATGATGTCCAAATTCCAGCTTCTTGTGTTCGAAACAAGAATGGCACACCAGTGAGAATGGGAGGTGGCATCGAGCCCCCCAGGAAAGTGGTCTATAGGCTCCATCCCCACGACTTGACCATGTGACCTCCTCGGAATTTCCCCCTCCCCTGTTACGCCACCACGAATTCCGAGCTCAGGTCTGCCTTCACGTCCGGCTTCCAGACGGCGTCGTCAAAGTCCAGGTCCAAGGAGGATTCGCTGGACGCGCTGCTGCTGTTGCTGTTGCTGCGACCCGCCTTGCGGCCGCCCGCGGGCAGCGCCCACTGGTACGGCGAGCGCGAGTCCCGGCGAGCCTTCCGTCGGAGACGCCGCTGCTGCATCAGCAGCTGTAGACGCTCCACCTTGCAGCGCATTGTCCGGTTCTCCGTCTGCCTCAAGCGGTCACCTGTAGGGGGCGCACAGGAGGGGCGGGGCGGGTCAGTGGAATGCTACGGGGCTGAAAATTCAAGCACTTCAAAAGGTCCTTCCTTCTAAATCTGAACGGACACAAAATTTATTGCATTACTTGTTATGACTCATAGTAAAGGGCAGCGATTTCCCATGGTTTCTCCACACAGCACTTTGCACCCCGAAAACTGCTAAAAGCCTCCTAATTAACAGCCTGGTGATTAAAAACCGAAGCGGGGACTCAACTGGCAGAGCCAAAAATAACGATTTCAGTCTGACAGCTGTGAGGTGAGAAGTGACAGTCAGCAGCCGTCCCCATAACCCCCCCTCCTCAACCCCCAAGCCGGGGAATCAGCGCAAATCATGTTTCAGAAGTAAAATTCTACAGCATGGCTGAGGCAACTGGTTTAAAGCAAAGACCAGCCCCATTTTCAGATCTCCACCCCCCCCTCCCAAACACTGTATATGTGAAATCAACAGGCGTGAGGGACAAGCCACATTCCTTGAGAATGGTCAGCACACATGTTGCCCCCACATGACCATGTGCGTCTCCAGACTCACTGCAGCAGGAGCCTGGGGGGGGGTGGGGGCGACCCTGTTCACAAGGTTGAAGGAAGGGGGGGATCTTGGGGAGGACAGACTGGACTCGGGCCTCACCGGCCCGGCCCCCCCCACCCCCGACGCCAAAGCCTGGGGAAAATCCTGCAGCCATGTGTATATCCAGGCATGCCAGCACCACTGCATGAGATGCATTTTTAAGCAGTGACAAGTCAACAAGCCGCAAGCCCCTTCTTCCGAAGGCCAGTGCAGTAACCCTGGGCAGAGAATTTGCTTTGTTTACGAACGAGACTCCATATAAGCAGGAGATGCTGTCCACCTTCCATTTTTTGCTGTTTGTTTGTGAGGTTTGTTTTTTTTTTTTTTTACCCTTTTCTGCCCCATCTGCCCCGAAAATAGAGATACTCTCCAGATGTTCCTGGATGCCATCAGCAGCTCCTGTACCCTATCTGCCCCGACTCTGCCGATGATCAGCTCCCTTCCGAACCGTCCGACTAATGGGAATCGACCATCAATTTAAGAGGCACATTGGCCGGCTGTCTGTCTCCTGAAGAGGACACTGGCTCATCAAGTGTCTGCCACATAATGGCTTCTGCTCTGACCTCACACACACACACACACACACACACACACACACACACACACAAGGGCGATTCCAGGGTTTTTTTAAGGTGGGGTGCATTGGAGGGGAAATAATTCATACAGACAGTCTTCTCATTAGCCAATGATATGATCTGAATGGATGAGTGACGGGGGTGGGAGCACTCTGGGAGCTAATCAGCTTTCAGCCCCGCCCCTGCATACTCCCTTGCACACAGAGACGGTGCAGTGGAAGGGGGGCAGTGAGGAATTTCACCCCCGGGCAGTGGGGAGGTGACCTCTGCAGAGGCCGGTTTATCACGTCGAGTGGACTGGCTCACCTTGGGAGCTGGCAGGATAACACACGGGACGTGACTCACCGCTCATAAATCACCCATGCGTGCCAGAGACGGGCACTCTAACTCCTCATCTGAAAGCGTCCGGAACTTTCCGTCTGGCCCGCGTGCCCGCGTTGTCGAGTTGCGGAGCGGGCGTGACTAGTGATTAATGAGGAGAGAATTTTTCCTGGGG
>JAODJU010000043.1:13242458-13255075 GCA_026776725.1 Gnathonemus echidnorhynchus
AATAGCAAAGGCAGGTTGAGAAACCCATCCATCCATTTTCCAACCCGCTTATCCTACTGGGTCGGGAGAGGCAGCAGGTGAGGAATAGGCGGTAACTTCCCAGCAAACTGCCTCTCTCACCCCCCCACCCCACCCCGCCCATTTCCGTACCAACATTAAACAACAGTGGCGCCGGAGACAAAGCCTTAGATACAGTCAGCTGATAAACCCTGACCAGAACAGACATTGCAATCAAAAGCATTAGTTGTCGCGGTTAGAGAGCACAGACGGCGGGTGCCTGCTGCAGTAGGTTAGTGCCCCTGAGCAGAAGGTCACTGGTTTAGATCCCAGGGTCAGCAGAATGTCGCTTTTGGGCCCCTGAGCAAGGCCCTTAGCCTCCGGTTGCCCCGGGGATTGGCTGACCCTGCTTTCTCAATCATGCCACTTCGCATAAAAGCGTCTGTTGAACAAGGTAACGCTAATGTAACGTAATGTTCTCCTCAGGTGAGTTATTTCGTCGGGGGGTCTGCTTATCGTCACTGAGGCCGGTGACCTCAGAGTGAACCATGAAATGACGACCCCCCCCCCCCACGGGGGGGCTTAGTCATGCACAGGAAAGCACACCCACCCTCCCCACCCCTCACAGTGGCAAGAGCGAGACAAAGACTGTACTCCCCCCGCCGATCCACACCCCTCCCCTTTTACGACGCTCACGCAGAGCACAGGAGCCCAAACGGGCCGTCAGAAGCCACCAGCCGCTTATCTGAGGCGCGGTGACTCAGCCCGGTCCGGTCTGCCAGCCGCCGCTCGCCGAAACACACGTCTGTTGCCTCGCCGGTGGAGCAAAGGGCCTCATGGGATGTGGGGCGGGACTGAGGACCGGGGAGGACGGCCAGGCAGGTAAACAGTCGTCCATTATCTTCTCAGCGTACCCATGAACATTCATGCAGATAACACTGCGATGGAGCAAGCGGCTCACTGCGGACCTCACTGAGCAAAGGCACCAACGATTATAAAAACAGAGGCAAAGAAAAGAAAAATCACACTCATGGAGTTTCAAAAGGCAAATGCTTTCCGTTCACACAACACTGCAGAATTTCTGTAGCGTCTGAGTGGTGGGTTATGCATATATTACACTGTGGGGACCAAATGTCATTTGTCAAGGGAAAACTCAATTTAATGAAAATCTGTTAGTGCAATCAAAAATCCAAAAATGCCAAAAGTCTTGCATTTTGTTTGGTTACTTATGCTTAAGGTTAGGGATGGGTGGGGGTTAAGGTTGTCATTGTTGGGATTAGGGTTTCGGCCATAGAAATGAATGGATGGTCCCCACAAAGATATGAATACGAGCATGTGCGTATGTCAGCCCCCTCGTGACCTTCTCTGCACTGTCGCCCTCCATCTTTCAGGTCTTGTCATAGCACATCCTACCCAGCATCCTTTGCATGGGGGGAGACCAACCTGGTGTGGGACAGCTGACTCAGAGGTCAGCCCATTGCGGGGCCCCATTGGAGGGTAGCAGTGGGCAGAGGGGCCAAGGTGTCAGTGGTGCAGATGGGTGTGGGGGCCGCGGGGCCTGGCTGGCCGGTGACTCACGACGCACAAATTACTTCATTCGCATCCTTTGATTTATCAACAGAGCAGAACAGCAGCACCACGGACCGAGCCGAATAAAACGGGGGAAAAAAAACAGAAAAAAATAAACAGCGTTAATCACATGCCTGCTAGAGACACTAATGTCTGGAATTATAATGCACTGTCCTGACAGTGAAGTGGGCCATTCCTCAAAAGCGATGAACGGGAAAATAAAGCACAAAAGGAAAACAAAACGGAATGAGAGACGTAGTCATCCGCTTTCGTCTCGCTTCTCTGAGTCGACGGGTCTCCGAGCCACTGCGAGCTGTTAGAAGCATCTGCTGAGGCCTGGATTAAGGGGGAGTATACAAGGGGAGTATAGAAGGGGAGTACTAAAGTGGAGTACTAAAGTGGAGTACTAAAGGGGAAGCCCGGCGGTTTGACACAGGGCCAAAGACCACAGCCACCCCCTGACCACTTTCGACTGCTTGTTTTGGAGCCCGAGATGAAAGCCCAGGCAGAGCAGAGTACAGGAAAAAGCTGCCAGGGATGGGGGGGGGGACAACAGCCGGGGCCACCAAACAGTCATGGCAATGTAAGCGAAAAGCCACAGGGCTGTTACTCCCAAAGCTCCAAATGCAGCAGTTACTGCAAGAAACAGTGACACAGCCGCACAGATGGGTTTCATTTATGCCCCCTTGCAGACACTCTTCCCCGCAGTGTTTATTCACGCAGCCACTTTTATCGCATCCAAACCGCTGTGACTGCGGCCAAAATCATATTAAGAAAATATATAAAAAACACAAAACGCAGAGGCGGGGGTTGGGGGGGTGGGGACAAGGATTTAACAGGTTTAACAGGCCGAGAGGAGCACCGGTCTGTCCCTCAGTTTAATCACCGGAGCGAGCTTCACACCGCAGGGTGTTTAGCCAAAAAGAACGATGCTCTGAGCGGCGTCCAAGGAGGGCAGGTCCTCGAACCGGGAGCCGTGAGGATTCGGCTTCAGCTCCTAATCGCCCCTCCTCTGGCCTCCGTTCAGAGGATGGGCGTTCGCGTCTACCAGACCGAGCGTGCACCTTTGCACCGACACACACCGTGCGCGTTTGTGAATGACTCACGCCTGAAGAGCTCGAATCACGGAGACTGGGCAGTTTCGATGCCAGCGCAAAACGGCCGACGTCAATCTAAGTAACCTCTAAGAACACAGAAACCCGCCTACGAGTGACATGTCCCTTGTCCAAGTCTGACCCCTTCCATGATTAATCTGGTCACCCCCCCCCATCCCACGCATGATGTCCTATGACTCATAAAAGTTGCATGATTACCACAGACTACATAACTGCAACATAATACTAGCTGAGGACTAAATGTTCCCCTTAAGTGCTAGCCCAGAGCCAGTCCCGCTGTGCAAACTGCTTCTCGAACCTGCGTTTGTGGGCGACAGGAGCCTGGGGTCTCCATTAGCCATCAGTGTCTGCTCATGAGCACGACACTCTCTCTGGTTGGCTACCGGGGGGGCAATGAGCCGCTCAATGAGAGACCGCCAATCTCTTACATTTCACTCCTGTAGCTGGCTAAATATCCACCTTCTCTTTTTATTCCGCAGGGAGGTCTCCTTTGCACGGTGCGGGGGGGGGAAGCCACGCACCGAAGACGGCGCGTTTCCTGTCGTGCCACCTCCACGGCGCGCGCACTTCAGAGGCACCTCTCTAAACTCACAACACGCAGGATTTCCAAGTTAAAAATACACACAGGAAGCCGGCCCATGACACCGGCTTTTGAAGACACACACTCCTCAGCGCCCTGCTCTGGAGGAAGTGTCTCCTCGCGAAAAGTTTCAGCGCGGTGCCCGAAACGTTCAGATTTACACGGCACCCCCTCATCTGCATATCAAACGCAAAAGTGCGCCCCAATACACACTCACCAGCAGTTTTGAGATGACCGCACACCTATACTTGTCAATACTAGAAAGACGTCTGTTTTCGCTACCGCAAAATGTAAACAGAGATGCATTAGCTAAGCTACAATATGCAAAGAATGCTCAAATTCAATTTAAATACCAATTAACATATCAAAGTTACAGAAAACTATTCAGTCAACGTGCAATTATGTAAGAACAGACCGTAAATTTATGGACATAATATCATTGTTATCATAATTATAATAATTATTGTTGTCATTGTACCAATTTATTATTATTATTATTTAAAAAACAAGTATTTTTGGGGTGGGGCAGTTACAGCCAGCACACTGTAATGCATTTTCTGTTCCTCAAAACCCTGAATTTAATGAATGAGAACGATACTCAAAGAAAATGTGTACATAGCGTAAAAAATGCTGATATCAGTGTGAATGATTCCTGCTTTAAATTCCGCTGAATGACGCCCGGACTAAAATAAACCACCGCTGAACCACCAGAGTTTCTTGGAAGGCCCGCTATCGCGCCGCGCGCCCATACGAGCCAGCAAACCGCACGCGCTGCCGCGGCCCTGACTTCGCAGAAGACGGCGGGATTGACGCACATGCGGGGCGGGGCTTGCCCGGACTCGCCTCTCTTCACACCCCACATAGACGTTGCTGGGAGACCAGAGGGAGTTCCTTAAAATATGCACAGCCCTTGACGAGCGGGCGAGCCTTTCCGGGCCGAGAGACTACGGAAAGCCTGGGAAGCTAATAGCTTAGCCAGATCCTTATGTACCTCTGCAGAATACCACAACTCCCCCTTTTATTTAGACTTATGTGCAATTTACTAGTCAGGCTCCAACTGGTCTTTCATAATCCCAATTTAAAAAAGCACAAAATCATAGGCTGTGTAAATCTAATTATAATCTCTACATTACTACATGCATATAGAAATGTTAAAAGATCGTACCTGAGTTTCTGTTAAACTCTCCAAAGCTTGCATGATGGATTGTTCTGGCTTTGGGGCTTGGGACTACACACACACACACAGACAGACAGAAAGTGAGAGAGAGACAGACACACATATAAAACCATGTATTATTTTTGCAAACATGCTGCATCACATCATTAAAAACATTCGATATTTTGAATTAAATTAAAATATCGCTAGTCAATGCAACATTGATATACAGCTAACTGTTATAATACTGATTGCATGGGTTTTACTGGGCAACTATAATGCATGAAAATAATTCTTACCATCAAACCTGCCTCAACTGTTGGTACGAGTGTTAACCTGCTCCCATCAGAGACACCAAAATCCTGCAGCTTTCCTGAATGTAGACGCCTGTGGATAAGAAGTAACAAAAGAATTATAAATAAGTTCTAAAAAAAATACAGTGAATTAAGTTTTGCGACAAAAGAACAGAATAACAATGTAACAATAATAAAATTAAGTCCTTCCTGTTTTTCAGTGACCTTGAAATGCAGATAGTTACCAGGGTGTCATAAAAAGATAAGAACGAAACACAGAAAAGGAAATTCGCCAATATGATATGACATCACTGCACAATCCGACCTACTGGTTTAATATGGATGCGGAATGTCTATGGAAGCTTCTTATATTCACATAGCAACTTCACATCCGTGTATTTAACATTCCGAAATATAAACTTTATTTTGTATCTGATGTCTGTACCCGTCTGGCCTACAAATAATAAAACTCGTAATTGCTGCGTGTTTGATTCATTGATTGCTATTCACTGCATGTTCATCGAAATTGAAAACGCAGACTGCAGCAGTTACCTTTCGATTCACGTTAAGACAAATGTCTCCACGGTACAGGGGATTCGCATTCATGTCGCGCGCGAAAGCCGATCGAAAACTCCATGCCAACTTCATGCAGAAAACGCCACTTTGATGCAATGCCCGTCCCGGGGGGTGTGTTAAACTCTCCGCGCGTTGCAACGTGATACAAGACATTTCGACATTACTTTGACGTTAAAGCGTTACTTCAACGGGAAGTGGATGCAATCGTCCTGGAGAACGATCTGTAACTGGCAGCAGTAAGCAAGATCCATCCGGCTTATAAACGATGATCCGAGCATTCGACGACGATACCGAAATGGGAATAGCTTATGTGCAGGGTTAAGATCAGACACAAAACGCACACATTCGAAGTTACCTATACGGACAGTTTGTGGTCCTATATTATATGAACCATTGCGCAATTACACCCAGGACTCCTTTACACGCTAATTGCAATATTATTTAACTTTACAGTTACCCAGCCCCCCGTTTTCCGCACAAACACACGCCGAAACAGCATAAATCCCCTCTGCCATGCCAAATATAAACATGTCTGCACAGCCCGCTGTCGTTAACAAGCGAGGCAGACCGATAAAGCGGGGAGACTGGTGGCAACATTTTTGACAGCAATTTACCTGTCACGTAATATATCCCATACACATTAGGTGGATCAGTTAAGTCACTCCGTCTCGCGAAACCGTAAAATAATAATAATATATAAAAAAAGCAATCTAGGACTATATAAAAATTAGATGCAATTGATGGGTATAACACTCAATGGTATAAATAATTATATTATAAATTCCATTGGCCTGATCGTCCAATGAAGCTTTTTGAAAGCATTTTGTAAAAAGCTGGCCGTAGTGCTTCTTTCAGGCCAGGTGCAAACCGCACCTGAAGGGTCATTTTCATGTGCATGGTTACTCACGTCTCCTTGTGCAGCAGAGCAAGTCGCTCCTTGGGGACGCGGAGCCTTTGCGAGAGCCTCTTCTTCAGCCCCTCCACCGTCTCTTCCAGGGGAAGGGAAACTTCGAAGCGTGTGCCGGTTGTGGAGTGAATAAGCACATTCATGGAGGGCTCGCTTGGGACGGCCTCGCAGGACGGAGCTCCGCGACTGGTGCAGCTACTGGCGGTGGGATGCTGGTCCATTCGAGTCTCTGGGAAATCGAGGGAGGATTTTTTAAAATTTCTATAACTTTACGGTTGTGGAGGAAAAAAAAAATCCCCAACTCTAACTGGATCTGTCGTCAAGTCGATGGGGACAAAAGCATTCTTTATCTCGTTCCTTGAGCCAGTGATCCACGTACACAGTATTTCCCTTTTGTCCCCCTAGAGCCAAAAAATAGATAACGAACGCTATTCTTACCAAAGATTTTCCTTTTTTTCTGCATATATTACTAATTTCTATATTTTCCTTTTCGGTCACGGGGGTGTGCTTGCGATCCCACGTCCAGAGCAGATGTCCCGTTTTAAAGACTGCATACGTCGATCACTGAAAAGCTACTGAGCTAACAATAGAATCTGTACTGCAAAATCGACCTTGCAGTATAAATCATCTGTAGACTTATTTCCGCATGTTCAAATAAAGGCAGAAGAAATATATGCTAGAAAATATTTATTTTATGAGCTAAAAAAAATGAATGTGTGCAGAATGTATCTTTCGGCGTCAGGTTCCACAAAACTACACACGCCTTAAAAAAGTAACAAAGTCCTCCGGTCTCTACCCATGCTGCTCACAGCGACTCCAGTGCAAAATCACCGACAGCGGGCGCATCGGAGCGCCGCTCCTCCACACTGAGGCCACGCCTACCGCACCCAGTCCTTCTGACCTATCACCGGAATAAATGCGTAGACTTTGCTAACAGTGACCTATCCGCAAGCCGGTTAAAGCCACCCACGTGGTGGATAGGCTCCACCCCTAACCGTCTACCACGCTTTGTGAAAATAACCAATGAATTCACGGCTAGTGTAACGAATCACGTTTAGGTACGCAATTGTGCCCGCCCTCCCCAGTCATTCATAATGTGACACAACCACAGGAACTTATGCGATATACGAGACAATGTTTTATCTCTGAAACTGAATTATATTCTTTAGTTTTGCTTTAATCAGCAAGCATTACCAGTATAAGTCAGTAGATGGATGAATTCTCAGCAGGAAGTACAAATGGACAGTCAGCACACTTCCTGTCCTGTCCACATGTCCTGGCTAAAGTGGATAATGAATTTATACTATATGCGAGCTAAATAGTGAGACTGCAGTTTTCAGTCCTATCAGTATCAAAGTGAAAAATTAAAACAATGACAACGTCATTGCGCCCGTTCAATATTTGAGCAAAAGCTATACTAGTTTTAAACCATGTCTTTATTAATATAACAATATTAATGTCTGCAGTCATATGAAGTACCTGATAAAGTCATACGCCCCTACGTAGGCTGATGCATTGAAGTAACCGACGGACACTAAAATTTAAAAGGGAAATAATTCCGCCCTCTAGCGGTGAAACACCAACACGTATTATTTTGCGAATCGGGCAATATAGCACACAAAGCAGATTCTTTAAGTTTGGTTGTGCTTTCGATTTTCAAATCTGCATATTTGTAACAACAACAATAATAACATAATAATAATAATAATAATAATAATAATAATAATAATAATAATATTAGTGTTGTTATTTCATTTTAGTAAAAAGCTACTAGTAGGTACATTCTAACGAGACACTAAAAATCAACATACTTATTTGGACCAAAATTCACTTGTATTTTGAATACAAACAGAAAACAAATATTGATTTGCTTATGCTAAACTTTCCATTTGGTAAATCTAAATATTTAGTGGACGCCTTTGGCCAAACTGACATACAAAAGGGTATCCAATGCAGCTGGGGCTAAGAGACTTGCCATAGTATTAGGCGCTACTTGAACCAACCACCTCCCAGGCATATCAAGCCTAATCGTATGAGCTGCATACCGCCTCATTCTCTATCCGTGTACGAGCCACGGGCAGTCTAGGGCTTAAGGAAACAATACTGCATTCGCTAAAGTAAACAAATTTCGGTACTTGGTGGGAAAGTACGGTTACATCCTTTAAAGCGTTTGCAGGTTTAAATGGTTAGATAGATGAATATGTGAAACGGAGCGTAGACAATCTAACTAGAAAAACTACCTGCTAGACAAATTTATGAAGCATGCAAACTAACTCTGAATTACACGGCAGAGACACGTTCTCTGCAGTAACAGATACACATTTAGTGCAATAGCCTATTATTAGGTTTCGACACAAACGTGATACATACTTTAGTGTTGTTTTCGCCAGGTTAAATAACAGGGCAAGGTGGGATCGCCGCGTGAAATTCTCCCAAAAGGCTGTGGATGCATGGTTTCTATGTGACTCGCTATCCTGCCCTGTATGACAACAGCTTTAGTCACCTTAGGCCCACACCACAAGCAGGTGTGCATATAGCGTGTGTACGTGTGAGCAGAAATGCAGAGGGGGGAAAATGCCCGACTAGGGTGTTAAGCAATCTTATATGACAACAGTTCCCTTTGATAACACAATTCCTGGCATATTATACAAAGGGAAGGCAAACGGGGTACGAGCGTAGTGATCGCTGGCGGACGCGTTTATTTCATCCCCATTGTTCTTAATTAATTACTCAAACGTCGCTGGCCGACTTGTCCCTCTCGTTCTGTACATTCTGTGCAATATCGACGCATAGTGAAGCTACTTCACAACGATCTCCTTTTGTCAGTCTTGTTCCATACATACTACGTGTATTATTATAATTTTCATAATAGCAGTGTTTAAAATGACAATAAGTCACATTACTAGGCTTCAAACGACATAATAATGGCTGTGAGGTAATTATATTTTTAAGATGAAAAATGTAATAATTAAACTTACCAATCACCGTAGTTTGAAATCTTCCTCAGTTGTACTGTGTAAATCCGAAATAACGCAAAAATCTTCTATCGGGAAAAGCACCAAATCCTTACAAAGTAGCTGAAAGCCTTTATTCTGTCAGACAAGTGCGATACGTCCCAGGCGCTTTAGTTCATAGACAATGCAGCTGTCGAGGTGGGACACCTCTTAACTGAGTTTTTTCGGATCTGGGTGGAGAACTTAGTAATTGTCCTGTCAGCCAGTGATTTAAGGTAGTCTTGGGAGTTGCGAGGATTACGCCTCCACAGTACGGCTCTGGGGGCTGTCGAGGCTATACTTTGATACCATGATATTCACATCAGCGATCTGAAGTTCAAGAACACGTTTTAAACTTGTGCAATTCTCGAAATGTTCTTCAGTTACAGCTACGTACCATCAGCCTTTTTTAGTGCGCAGTCATTTTGTGACAAATACGCTACAGTATTCTGTACAGTATTATATAAGTCCTATAAGGAATTTGAAAACGTGATAAACATAGTTGAGAAGGCCTTCCAGTAATCTAACATTACTGGAGTTCAGCGGTCACATACTATAACAGAACATTTACATTGCCTGTTCCATAATATTATTATTATTATGCTTTTAACATCAAATGAAATTGTACTCTTTATACGAATCCATAATAATGAAATCATGGTTAATTTGTTTTTGACTAAAAAAAATATTTAAATGTATTGCAGTATTATGAAGTGGTATATAATTTATAAGTAAGCATATAAGGTGCGGTTGGGTTCTTGTCTTCGCTCGAGCCACCTTAAAGAGGGTTAAGCAGCGCTAATGAGGAGAAGCGACGTCATCTTGTGACGACAGAGGGAGATAGAGGGAGGCAAACAATCGCTAGGCAACAAGCAAATGAAAACACGAGACAGCGTCATTCCTGTAAAATCACACATATCTTATTGGCTAGAGCAGTAAGGAAGTTGTTTTTTGACTTGCGGTATAATAAGATATAATCAACAAAACAACAAGGGGACTACAGGAACCGATGTAATCTAATTAATAATGATATTAAGCCTGTCTCGAAGTTTGTGTTTACATACACATACACAAACACACACACAGGTTTGTAATTGTATCTCCATAGGGACTCTCCATTTATTTCTATGGGGGAAATTCTACCCAGCCCTAACCTTAACCATAAGTATCCAAACAAAATACGAGACGTTTGGCATTTTTACTTTTTAAATTGCAATCACGGATATTTGTGGGGACCTAGAAAATGGTCTCCACAAGGTAAAAAAAAAAACCAGGTTTTTCTCACATTCTGGGGAACAAAACATACGACATATGTGTGTGTGTGTGTGTGTGTCTATATATATATATATATATATATGATTTTATAATATAGAAGGCAATCATATCTAATAACATAATATATATATATAATTATGTAACACAAACTTTTTATATATAGATTTACAGGTTAATACTGATAAACAAATGCTATACTTTCTCTTGTGTTTCAAATATGACGTACTGATATACGTAACAGGCTAAATCCTTTTCCCTTTAACGAGAAATCATAGGTCTCATAATTGAGTTGTTATGTCATGTTTCTCGCTAAAGAAGAAGACAATGGCTTCTAAACACAGCAATCTAAGATGCTATAGGAGAACTATTTGTGTGTCCTGTATTTCAGGCACACACTCGTACCAGAACACTGAGTCAATGTTTTTATCTTGTCTTGAAGCGTATGCTTGTGTAATGTTTTGATGATATTGTGCTGTTCATGCCACTTGGTGGCTTGTATATGAAAACATACGCCATTGATTTTGGGGAAAGTCACACCCATTGTCTCCTCCCATTGGCTGAAATATCTCCTGCTCACTCTATCCTGTGGATTCCGGCAAAGCTGACTCAATGCCTGGTGGAGTTTGAACATCCAGTACAAGGACATGAGGCATTTTCTGTGGTGTCCCCTTCATTATTAATCCATGTCACTGCCTGTCTTTCATCCTGTCCCTGTTTCCTGCCCCTCACTTTATCTTCCGAGTCTCATTATGTCTAATATTTACTCAAGCCTGAGCACCACCTATATCAAACTATTTAGATCTTATTTGTTTTTAGGCAAAGCGTACATGTTTTTAATATTAAACATTAATGTGTAGTATATGTTTGTGCTAGCATTCTGTCACCTCGATGGCTGCAGGATCACGTCCCTTGTCACACCACTGAGTAATAGTACATCCTCTTGAATCATTGAGACTAAGTTGGGAGGGGCCTGCACCTCTGTGAGAGTCACTGGTTCCAGTGCCATCAGGATAGGATGTGTACACACTGGATTGGTGCAGTAAGTAACACATACCATTCATATTACTGTATTTTCATCCTATATTTTTTTCAAATGTAATCTGACAATTCTAACTGAAAAATTAAGGTAGGTACAAGTGGCTTCGGGAAGCAAATTTGATATGCCTGGTTTGCCATGTTAGAAAATCAAGAAAATGCCAAAGGTTTTTTTTCTTAAAAAACTATACTCTTGATGGGGGGGGGGGGGGCCCATTAGAGTTGTGTGGTAAAGGGGGAGCTGGGATCTTATAAGCAGAAGCTGGCTTGTTTGCTGTCGGTGCACCCTAAGGACTGGCACTGTCCACACTTTCAGTTTTGATCAGGCAGGACAATTGAACAATTAAAATATGTGACTCACACATATGACTCACACTTCTGTCCATTTGCCTGACAAAAAAGACAGCAAGGACTTTACCTCCAAGCAATGGCAGATAGCCTGATGCAATGAGGCAAATTGCCCTCTGTAAACAGCTCCACTGGGTGATATTCATGGTGCCTCTTTTCCTACTGTGTTCTCACTGTTCCTTGACCCCTTCGTTTGTAAACTGAAACAGAAGGAAGTGGGTGAACCAGGTTCACCACAGAGAGTGTTCTGACTGGCTGCGTCTCTGTCCGGATTGGGAATTGCGAAATGCAAGATCACAGCTCCCTGCAACGGATGGTGCATACAAGGGAGAAGATAATCAGGACCTCTCTGCCCTGCAGCAAGGACACTTTCCACAAACACTGCATTTGTAAAGCCTCTGTGTCACAGAAGACCCCTCCCATCCTTCCTGCGGACTCTCTGTCCTGCTCCGGTCTGGCAGCAGGTACTGGAGCATCTGAACCAGTTCTGCTGGGTTCAACAACAGCTTCTTCCAGACCCTGATCTATTTCCTGCATCTGCCCAATTTACCTTGGTTGCGAAGATTGTAAGGTTGTGTCACACGTCGTAGTAAAAGCCTGAGGCCCGTGGCTTACAACTACAAAGTATCGAGATGTCAGCCATGTGGAAATTCTTTAAAATAGGAACTCAGAGTGGCCCATAAGAAACATAAGAATATAAGAAATTTACAAATGAGAGGAGGCCATTCGGCCCATCAAGCTCATTTGGGGAGAACTTAACTAATAGCTCAGAG
>JAODJU010000043.1:13255175-13269124 GCA_026776725.1 Gnathonemus echidnorhynchus
CTTAGTCTCCTTTGCTCGAGGCTGAACAGATTCAGCTCAGCTAACCTCTCCTCATAAGACATTCCTCTAAGACCAGGGATCATTCTTGTAGCCCTCCGTTGCAATGTTTGCAAAGCCGTTCTTTTGGGATAAGGTAGCAGTGGAGCAGTATTTAATACAGGAATCTATTTAGGCACTTCCAGAAATATCATAAGGAAGAAGACACTGTGAAGCTTACTCAGAGGAAGAATGCAGTGATGCCTACTGAAAGTGTGTGTCTGTGTGTGTGTGTGTGTGTGTATATATATATATATATACACTCTATGCTATTCGCTTCCTCTATGTAGTATATATGTATATATGTGCGTCTATGTGTGTGTGTATATATATATATATATATACGTATGTGTAGATATATATATACGTATATATATATATATATACACACACACACACAGACGCACATATATACATATATACTACATAGAGGAAGCGAATAGCATAGAGTATATATATATTTATATTAAAAGATCAGATTAGGACTTGGAATTGGCACACCTCAGTACAGAAAGGATTGGATTGGGGGACCCCTGTTTTATAGTTATTATTTATATGCACAACGCACTACGTATGTAAACCCTTGTGTCCAGCCCCACCGATTCCTGTATTTCACACTTTAAGTATTGTTAAATTCCCCACCCCCTTTGTTCTTTGTTGTCTGTATGTCACACTGTGGTCCTGGGGGAACATTATTTTGTGCCACTGTATGACAATGAAGCCCACTGGACTTGACTCGAACCACGATTGTGACGTCTTCTTGGTGACCGTGCGTGTGACCGTGTGTGTATGCTTCCACAGGGCTATATGTTCTGAGGTTTGAGTTCCTGTTAGTGCAATTTTAATAGTGCCTATTAATCCAAAAAAGACTTTAAAAGAAATGCAGTAAACGAAACGGGAGTGCCCTGCCCAGAATAAGGTTACAGGGACACACCCCTGGAGACAGATGTAGGTTGGTTTACTGGTGAGTGCTCGGTATCCAGGCCACCCATACAATCCAACCAGGCTCACCCCCAAATGACTATATGGAGTCCTTTTTGAGGGATTGCCGGTAAGGTGCAAGGCCTTTTGGATGGCAAGCATGATGGTTCGCACCTCGTCAATGGACACTGGCTTTGGGAACGTTACGATTCTCTGATAGGGAAGGAGCTTTGGATTTGTAGGATTTAGAAAGGTATCATTGAAATCAAGTTGGCCTCTTGATGGAGGGCAGAGTCTCACCTACATGGAGTTTCTCAGTGGTCCAAGAGCTCAGAAGGGTGTGGGAATAGATGTTAGTGCAAGGTTGTGGGATGAGCAGCTGGAGGTCCACCTGGTGGACAGGAAGGAGGCCTGTATGTGTCTTTGAGGTGCAGAATGTAAATTTTGTTGCTTCCTTTAGTTGGCAGGTGCCTTTGTCCATCCAGGGAAGCGCTGTGTGTTGGGGTGAGTGATCAATGCACATCTTCAATGTTGCATGGATGGTAGGTAAAGCACCTCTGGATGTATAAACAGGGCCGGTGGCCCCTATTTTTAAAAAGGGGGATCAATAGATGTTCCAACTGCAAGGGACCACGCTTCTCATCCTCCTTGATCAAATCTGTCCCCAGGTACTGCAGGGAAGACTCAGCCCAATAGCTAAACCTAGGAACAATCCATATTATGGTCTGGCCACAGAAAACTGAAGCAACTTGCTCTTCTCATACACTTCAGTGAAGTGAAGTTTTATAGGAACATACTGATGCAATCTACATGTACGATGTTGACATACGACGAGAGGAGAAGGCATACGACTGTATGGCCCAGCTCATACTGTAGGAAACACTACTGGAATTTGAGGCACCTGGGTCAGTACTCTATGCTATTCGCTTCCTCTATGTAGTAAGAGGTGTGTCTGCATTTGTTGCACAGACTCAAAGCTGTTTACATTGGGTGTTGCCCTCTAGAAAGGGTGCATCTAGTCTCCACCCCTGCAATGACATCATCTGCTCATGTCATGGATGTCATTATGCAGTCATGGCTGGAAGGACGTTTAGTATCGAGAGTAGAAGCGACGTCCCTGGTCTTCGCTGATGGTTTTGCTGTCAACGGACCAGGACCTCCAGTACGCACTCGAGTGGCTCAATGCCAAGTGTGAGGTTGCAGAAATGGGAATCGGTGCCACCAAATCTGAGACCGTGATGCTGATTTGGAAAAGAATAAATTGTTCCTTTCATGTGAGGGAAGAGAGTCTTCCGTTAGTGAAGGAGTTTATGTACCCTGGCATGTTGTTCATGTGCTGGTGAGAGAGAACGTGAGACTGACAGGCAGAAAGGTTTGATGGATACAGTTTTGTGGTAAAGCTAAAATAATCTAATGAGCCCCATGTTTCACCAGTAAACCTATGTCCTTTTCCTTAGCAGTGGTCATGAGCTGTGGGAAACCACCAAAAGAACATGGTCCAGGAATTATATCTCTCAGCTGACATCTGGGACAAGCTGTGACCTAAGACAGAGAGACCTGGTCCAGCTTAGCATCATCTTGACCAGAAGAAACGATGATGATGATTGATGATTGATGATGTCGATGATGATGATGATGATTGATGATGTCTTCCAGGCTTCTTGACTAAATTGCCATACAGGTGATTTTAACAATGCCTAGGTTTTAATTAAAAGAAAAAATAAATAAAAACAAACATGTCAAAGCAGCCAATTTTGGAACAATATTGCACAATTCAGCAGCTGATCTTTCCCACAGACCTGTAAGCATACTTCTATCGTATGATTACACAACACCTAATTCAGTTTCTCAATGGCCTTGACATAATCTATTAAAGTACATTCATTGTATTACTATACATAGTAACACAAAGCAAATAAATTTTACGTAAGAAGTTGATTCTTGCCGTATTTATCAACATTCATATATGTTCGTATATGTGAGCATCTTCCAGCCGTATAAACAAGACGACCACCCTCATCTGTGAAGCAGTGTGAAAAAATATGGATGACTGGTCATGTAAAAGAATAAAGTAATAAAGCTGTATTCTATGCTGGTTGTTTTGGAGACTGTCGTAAATATTGTTACCACTACAGAAGGGCAACCAGTCAACGCTACGACTCCGACACCTGTTTCCAGAAGGCTGGAATTCCACGTGTGATTCACACAAATCTCACATACCCGGTTATACCACACTGACTGAGATACAATCATTTAATGCTAAGATAAAATGCAAATACCTGTTTGTGCAGGTCTCCACAAACGTGCGACCCATACGCCGCAGGTGTTAGCGGATCACTGGGTTCCTGCAGGGCGTGTAGCCTCAGGTAACCATAAACAACAGAACAGTAGATCAATTAAGGCCGGCGTCTGTTCTCAGGGCAACGGGAAACAAACACAAGACAGCAGCCAGCATCATAGATCACAGATATCATAGACATGCACAAAGACTCACATGTGGGTCATCACCTGAAAGCCATTCATTGTTTTTGTGTCAGGCTTAAAGCCAATTAACAGCCTGAAGGTGGGTGTTTCAGGCTTGACTAAAGTCTGGGAGGGTTGTGTGTCATCTTCCTATGCATTGACTACCCACCCATATCTAAACAAGCTTTACAGATATCGATCAAGTACCCAGCTATAAATGTTTGTTAACATGATCACCGTATTGTTGATGTTCAAACAGGTTTAACTGAGCAAATACGGGTCTTCAGTAACCCATCATTGGTGCTAAGGAGAAGCTGCAGGTCTGCTTACAAAGCCAGCTCCCTGAACCAGGACCAAGATCCAGATGACCAAACATCCACTCATATTCAGTCTCCAATCAGTGAGCAACTGCAGCCTCATTCACAGATTACACTTCATGAAGCCAGAATGTGCCCAAGTTCCACAAATACTTCCTCTATGACAAAAAAAAAAACCAAAAACAAATAAAGAATTCATAGATCCACCCCACCCACTCCATCCTGTTCTTCATACAGCATAGATATAGGTGAGAGCAAGCCAGGGGGTCACATCACAGGGTCAGCTGGAGCGCAGTGCCGCTGGACCTGGGAGCCAATAGTAACATCAGTGTGCTGGTCCTGGAATTTGAACTTGCAACCTTCTGAACGTAGGGCCACAGTCCTAACTCACTGAGCCACACTGTCCCCAAGAGAAGTGCTTAAACCAGCAAGGAGTTGAACCTAGAACCTTCTGATGTGACAAACACATTACTTTATTGATCCCAATGGGGAAAGTGCTATTTCAGCAATACCACCTGGCGCTCCACGAGACCCAAAGACAGGGGAGAGCTAGTTTGGGGCAGCCATATCCCAGTGACAGCCAGTATACAGCACCCCTGAAGCTGATTAAGCATCCTGCTTAAGGCCATTGTTTTGCTAGACATGGGATTTGAACTGGCAACCAATCATAGATCTCAGTGCCCTAATCCCTTGAGCCACATACAGTTTAACATGGATACAAGCCCTCTATCATGAGGAGAAACACAGCACAGTGCCTGTCAGGCAGGTCCAATCACAGAATTAGAGAGCCCTGTCAGGTACAGAGTCAGGGGCATCTGATTGCCTGGTCCCACCTCCTCTAGTTGCTTGGACCCACCTCCTCCAAAATCTGATTGGCTGAGAGAGAGAGAACCTTCCGCCCTCAGAACATTTTTGTGTAAGTAAAACTTCCGTAAGCAAATATTCTTGCTTATTAATTCCTAATGCCCCCATGAAAATGCATCGTTACCAATTTATTCACTAATTGCTTCTTAAACACCTCTACGTAGCAAAGACTAGATAGTAGGTCAAGTTTCGGCAGCATTACAGTAAGCAAAATAAATCAAAATACAAAAACATGGGACAGAAATTAAAGCACCGTGCAGGAATATCTCACCCACTTGAGAAATAAATGTCTGGTTAGAGCTTTTAATAGATATTAGCATTAAAACATTAAAAAAAACATGATTCTTAGCGCAAAATTGGCCTTTTATTAAACCATTCGCTTTGAATCTTTTACTAAATTTTGGGGCATTTGGGAGGTTTGGACATAAGGAAATCAAGCTTGGGCCCCCACCAGGCTCCCTCTACATTTAAACCCCGCCCACAATCACTCTTCATTTTGTTGGGAGGGGGCAAAAAACCTGGACCGTCTGGGGGTCCCGAAGGACTGGGCTGGGAAACGCTGTGCTGAAGGACATGGCCGCTCCCACGCTTACATTCCCGTGTCCGACATCAGCACCTTGTCGCCAAGTTTCTGTGGAGATCTTTCCTTGGAGGGAGACGCCTTTAAAAACACTCCTTTATCTGACAGCGGAAAACACCCCCATCCCAACCAAAAGAATGAACTGCCCATTTACTGGAATCTTAAAAAAAAAAAAAGATCCAGCTTAATCCACCACAGACTGTAATAATGTTTTTTCCCGATACAATGAGCGCATTTCCGGAATCAATCACACAGACCACGAACAGAACAATGGCTATGGGGCTGCGATAACACACCCGCCCCCGAAGAGACGACAGGGGTCTGGACATTCAAGTTTTGTCCATAGATAGAGCAACACACCAAACGGAAACGCAATTCAACAGCCGTCGTCAGCTGAAGTTGCTCATTTCATCCTGAGCAAAATGTCAGCTGAGGCCACATCAGTCTGTCGGAAAGCGTCCCGCAAAAAAACCAAACGGTCCCTTTTCTTACATGTGATGTAATAGTTCTATCTAAACCCTACCTTAATCAGGCTTATAAGGTCCTTAACAGGCTAATAATGGACGTGGCAGGGTGGAAGCAGCGGGGGTTGGATTGAAAATGTCGCGGTAGGGAGAGGAACCGAGAACAGGATCGAGAATCACCATCTAAATGATACTATTTAATCAGTAGTATTTCTTCATAAGCACAGATGACGAAGCATATCAATACAAAAAAAGGTACTTTACTGACACCTTCTGGAAAGCAAGTGAACTGTGACACTTGGCAGAGACGGGTTTCAGTTCTGTTTGATGGAGCAGTTACTGATTGAGCAGGGAGGGAAAGAAACCCACAATCTAACCCAAGGAGTGTGAAAAAAATATACACTGACAGGGCACAGAAGTGTTATTCCAAATAAATTTATTGGTAATTTCATCCACTGTACAAAGCACAGGTGTCTTGCGCTTAAAGAATTGAGTCTGCAGGGATGGAGACAGACGATTTTCAGTCACTCCTTCACGCCAGTATAACAGAGTACCTAAGAAATACGTCACTGGTCAGTACACAATATTTCTTACTGAGCTGATTCCATCTCACTAGAGAAACAACTGTTCTTGGGAAGATAAAGAACCTATTTATATTAAGAAGAGCACTGATACAATAAAACAGCAACAGGCAGGAATGATTTTTAGATCAAGCAAGGCTAGTTAAAAAAAAAAAAAAATCAATAAACTGAAAAAACTTAAGCAGACCATTATAATGTTAATGGGTGGTGCAGTATGAGTATGAGTCTCACCTGGAGGTACCAACGGAGGCACTACTCCAACGCCTTGACGATGGCCTCGTTGGCCTCTATGCTGATTTGTACCTCCGCCCTGGAGGCCTCGTCCGTGGCTGTCCCGAGGTCAACCTGGGCCTTCTCAAGGTTCGCTTTGGCCGTCTGGGAAAAGCAGCAGCAGCCTTTAACTCCAATACTACAAGTACGCTACTATTAGCAAACAAAATGCCTCAGAGCATGGGCAAGTCTCAATTTCTAACTACATCTCTTCAAATAACCTCTAAGGATGAATATAGACAAATCCACAAAATTTACCAGTTAGAAATACACAGCAGCTTTATGGATGTGACATCAAAGGGACCTTGGCATAGAATCGCCCTATGAGAGATTTAACACAAGTTTGAAGCCTATTTCATAAATAAAAAGAGGCATTTGCCCATGACTGGACAGATAGAGGCGAAAGTTCCCATGACAACCTCATTCTACAAGAACGATGACATCAACATAAATCGAATCGTATCATGCTTACAAGCTCTAAAGCAGGGATCCCAAATTCCAGTCCTGAAGGCCCAGAATCCAACCCAGTTTGATGATTTCCCTGCTCAAACACATCTTAATCAGCTAATTATAAGGTTAAGTAAGAGTGTTTGAACCAGAAAATCCACAAACCGGGTTGGATTCTGGCCCTTCAGGACTGGAATTTTGGAAGCCTGCTCTGAAGAGAGCAGGACTCACCGCCAGGTCCAGGCTGTCGAGGGTTACGGCTTCTTCGGCCAGTAGTTGCACGGACGAGTCCGCATTGACTGTGACGGAACCGCTGCTCACTGAGAAACAGAGGCACCCTTACTGACAGCACAGTGTGTTGATAAGCAAGATTAAGAAAGCGCATCAATGACTATGGTCAACATTTAAATATCTCAGTATGTCTGTGCCTTGTACGAAATTATCTTTCAATTCACACAGCATCACAGAAACTAAGTCAACACAAGAAAATCGGATGACCACAGCAGGGCAGTACAATGCTTAAATACTGCTCCATTACTAATTAAACCAACAGGAAATACTGTATTCACCATCACTGCCACACAAGTTACACTTGGAAAACAATCGCACCGTTTGTATTACTGCTTTATCCATTCAGAAACAGCCCCATTAATTTTATGCAAGAAATGGTGCATTACGGTTATGGAGAGCCAGATTTCGCAAAAAACAAACAGAAATGAAAGCACTGCATAGTTCAGCACAGCACATTTCATGCACATCATTTACAAGAAAGGCTATAAAGTAACATTAAAATAATAGCATTAAACTAACAGCGCTCCATAAGGGGCAATGGAAACAGGTGACTATAGTAGGATGTGAAATATCAAATTTCCATCTATCAATTGTCTATATCAGTTTGTCTTATTCAGGATTGTGGGATTCTGGAGCATTCACACCTATGGGGAATTTGACGACTCCAATTAACCACAGCATGTTTTTGGATTGTGGGGGGAAACCGGAGCACCCAGAGGAAACCCCACAAGGACACGGGGAGAACATGCAAACTCCACACACAGGGAACCCTGGCGGAGATTCGAACCCGGGTCCCAGATGTGTGAGGCAACAGTGCTAACCACTGCACCACCATGCCACCAAATTTAAGTAAGAAAATAATGAGGCCAGACAACATAAGGTGTTAAAACAGGGCTTCTCACCGAAATACTTTGCAGAAGAACCATCTTCATTGAAGACAGTGACCACACCAGGCCGCAGGACCTGCAGCGTGGGGACGTGTGCAGGAAGGATCCCGAAGGCGCCAGTCAGCGTGGGCACGTCGATCTGCTTCACGTTTGCCTCCTTATAGAACACCTATAAGCACCAGTAAGCAGTCACTGGTCAGCGCCGTACAGACACACGTATACGTACATATGTACCATCTGATTAATCAATACCGAGAACTGAGGTGAAATCAGTTTTAGGTTGGGGGTCAAAAGACGGCCAGTTAAATTCCACAGCCTCGCAGATGATAGCTGCTGTGTCCTGCGAGTCTCACGTAGTACAATAATTTGGACATGATTTGGGATCACTGGCTCCCACAGCCCTAGAAGCGATTGAAAAAAAAATCGGAAAAAAGAAAATCATAAAATACACAAAGGGTTAAAAACTAATAAAGTTGCTATGTCCTGATCAGATAATAGTAGAATTTGCACCGATTTTGGTGTCACTGGCTCACGTAGGCTAGAAGCTATTTGGGGAAAAAAATACAATAAAGGGTTAAAATGAGTAAAGTTCGCTGTGCCCGGTGTGTCTCAGGTAATTCTGCACCCATTTTGGAGTCTCTGGATCCCGTGGCATGAAAGTTATTCATCGACGGTCCCTAAATTACCGGTAAGCTATCATCTGCGAGGCTGTTGAATTGAACTGGCCGTCTTTCGACCGCTTTATGCCGTCTAGCATGAGTGAAACACCGCCGTTGTGTCTGGAGAGTGTGGATCTGAATATCTGTCGAATATCCAACATAAAGCTGATTTCACCTCGGCAAAGTTTACACACACAAAGCTGCCAACTGTATGGTGACATAACGTCAACCTTTCTTGTCGCCCTGTTTTATTGGGGGTGGCAGTCAATAACTATCCATTTGAGCTGATGAGAAATGTGTCAACAAACATCATATTAATAGTTGCAACGGTAACTAAGACAGCAATGCATCTAATTTTGCATATTTTCCAAATCTCGCTAGAGGAAACCACTCGGCTAACAGCTAAGAATTAGCAGGCCTATCTGGCACTTGCACCGTGGTCGATCCAGCGATCCGGACAACATAAACCGGGCAGATGTATCAAACAATTGTAAAACGTTTAATCTACAATTAAACGTTAAATACAGATTTAACACATTTCCTTAACCGTACAAAAACTGAGGTTAGAGAACATATCACGCTAGCTAGCATGCTAAGAGATTCTAATGCCAATGTCATTGGATTCACTTATCCACATCCCGTTAATATTTTAATAATGCAATGTTGCATGACATTTAGCAGCTCCTCAAACAGATTATTAGATCAGCTAAACCAGCAGCCCAGCTATTTTTTTTTGTAGGCCATAGTCCCAGCGGTTATCCCCGGGCTCTTTACCTCGGTCGGCGAGGCAAATGTGAAGGACATCTGGGACGTTGCAGACGGCGGGTCGGCGTACCACCGCGTTTGACGCAGAACTGGAAATGCGCGACGAACAATAGACCGAGCTGCAAACATGTTGCTTAAATTTACACGTATTATAGAGATGTTAAAAAACACACTGTCAACCGGCAACCTACACCTTCATTCAGGTCCACCAAGCGGCGTGCCACTAAAAGGGCAAGCGAGACAAGGGCAGGATCCACCCCCACGACGCAAGTTCCGCAAAGCACCATGGGAAATGAAGTCAATTCAATTGTAGGCGCTCTCTGACACTGGTGTCCCTAAATTGACCACAGAATGTAACTGTGAGCGCACTGAGACAGTCTGGCACCTCGTTTAGGGGTTTCTCCCCTGTTTTGTGACTTGTGTTGCCTGGGACAGGTATATGTACTGAATGAGAGATTGGAATATGGATGGATTGATTTATCCAGGCTTACAGTATAGTCATTAAAATTTTACGTCTAAAATAATGTACAATATCCACGACAGAAATTACAGAATTAATTGTTGCAAAATCAAGAACTTGCAAAATATTCTTCACTATTTCAAATTGCATATCTAACCGAGAGGTGGCGCAATCAGAGTGTCAAATAAAGAATGCCTATTAGCATGTGTTACGGCACAGGATAATTTTAACTTTACACATAACTATAAGATCGAAACATCCACGCGTATCACACCTTTTTATATATAACTATACCATAAAAAATACGTGGCACATCCAGACCAGCAAGACTAACAGACACAGACACACATATATGTGTGCCTATTTTACCGTATCATATATGTTTTACCCCTTTTGTAATTATGATTCTACAAAGGCAACCTTTGCATAAACGTCCGACTTGAGGATGCGCAATGACGAGAGTGCAATGACGGTGGTGAGGTCATAAAAACGATTGTCTTGTAGTTGTTTGACCGCGACAGAATTTAATAAAGAAATCATATACCGATATTCTAGGTCTGTATGTCTCAGCAACTCAGTGTTCAGCAAATACAACCAGCAACATTTTTTTAAATTCTGGAATTTAATATAGTATAAATAAAATTTTTTTAATGGTTTAAAAATCGCTCCGTTGACAAATGATTAGCAAAATTGTATCAAAGGGGTATTAAGGGACCTTGGACAAGGTGCCGATCATACGACCTTGGAAACCTTGTACACCTTAAGAAAGCTTTGGATTTTTTTTTTTTTGCATGTGCCTCAGTCGTCAGTGATACAATATACTTTTTAATGAGGCACAAAATAATTTTTGTAAATTTATTTGTCCTAAAAACATCAAATCGAATGATCAAGCTTGCAGTATGTCTTTATAAAACATCACTGAATCGTGCATAACGTTCATGGTAAATTTACGCTTTTTCATCTCTGAATTTTCACGATTTCTTGGAGGAAAAAAAGACCCACTTATTACCCGCTTGTACGTAACCAGCTAGTTCGTCATCGGCTACATCACATGGTGCTTTCCATAGCGGGCTTGTGGGTGTGTCCTAACCCATAGTGTTTCATTCATAAATACCATAAGCGTTTATTTCGGAGCTGACCGATTCCATTATTTTAACAACGAATATCCCTGCATGGACCAGGTAGATTACAGTTAGGTGAGTCTTGTTCGTTCGAGTCGCCTTTCTTTCAAGCATGGAATAACCTATTGTGGCTATGTGCACTGCCGAAAATATCATAACGAAATGTCTTATATGATGATGCCGTTCTTAGCTGACTCTAAATATTTACCAGCTTGTGTGAGTTATTACACTTGCCTCTCTATATGTGATCTGATAAGAAACGGAAATTTGAGGGGTATCGCACTCTGCTCTGCTTTTGTAAGATACACTTATTGACTTAAAAACTGGAAATATCGTAGACACGATAATAAGTTGTCCACTTCGGATCTATACTGTGCGACTCCAGCTGAGTTTTGGTAAAACGGATATCTCCATTGACGTAATTGTCATAAAATATAATAGTTAAAATAAAATAGATTTATCAGCCAGTTATCATCCCCGTTGTGTGTCAGTCTCGGTGACGGTTTAAGGGATGCAACCCGAAGCACCGCTGCGGTCGGATGTCACTATTCTGCTGGCGAGCAAAGGAAGCGCACATTGAGGATATGTGTAGAAATGTACGCTTTAGTTAAATGGGGCGCTAACAGTTTGGGGAGACGACTATTTTCTTTGGAAGTGATCTTCATTCTACGTAAATTCTTCAAACAATGTGCACCTCGACAAAGGAATAAAAAACGGGAAGCATTTTCTAACTAATCGTAATCTGTGCAATATTTGTCACGTTATAAAATATGTTCCAACGAATTAAATCAAGCGCAATACGTGATATGAAATAATAATTTTAATAGCTCCAGACTAGCTGCGGATCAAACCCGGAACAGACATATTTGACATATATCCGTTTGGTTTGCTCATGTTGCTGTAGCCTATGTATAGACCAAGCATTCTACGAAGAAGACTGACAATTCACATTCTCCATATTTGGCAGTAAGAATAACCTAGCTGCCAAATAACTATTACTGTGTGGCATTGCGGTCTTTCTTAGTAAAATTACATGACATGAAACTAGTACGCGTTATTTCATATTTTTAAAGTGGTCCGAAAGTTACCCACGCTTCATACTGTAAGTACTCCAGCATTAGGTAAGACAGGTATATATAGTCGTTTATGTAGAAACATATTATTCATTATTCGGTCATAATAAAAATTGACAGTGAAGTATTGTTGTTTCATATTTATTACAGAGAGCGGTATAGATAACGGTCACTGATGCACGGCGGTAATATAAAAGTCTTTAATAGCCTAAACAAATAATTGTACAATTCGACTTGTAATTGATTTAATAAATAAGGAGAATTCAGTGCAAACATGAAAGGGAAATCTCTCAAAAAGGACGGGATCTTGATCTATCGCAATAAATTAATAATAGTAACTCTCACGTCGGTTCAGACGTATATTTCTTATCACTCAAGCCTTTAAAAGTTACGGCACCGAAACTTGCGGTTTGGAATATGCGTGTATATACAACTGATCAAATGCTTTCAATGCG
Organism: Gnathonemus echidnorhynchus; assembly: GCA_026776725.1. Classification (NCBI taxonomy): domain Eukaryota; kingdom Metazoa; phylum Chordata; class Actinopteri; order Osteoglossiformes; family Mormyridae; genus Gnathonemus; species Gnathonemus echidnorhynchus. The sequence goes on from JAODJU010000043.1 coordinate 13,267,830, forward strand.
ATATTTGTGATAAAGATTATGCAGCCAGGTGTGTACCGTCATCTGAATGTTTTTATTTATCTGGTGATTTACATACCCCCAGGGCAGCATTAAAAACTGGCCCTCGACTTTTGCAAACACATACATGCCCACGATGAATTTTTCTTGGGGGGTGGTTCCCACGATCCCGCGATAAATTAGGCTACTAAAACGACGAACAACAATCAATATTTTAAGATGCATTCAAATTCTTACAGTTTTAATATTACGTAGCGCTTATCATAAATATGTCAAGCTGGGCCATGCATTTCCCTTTTCTGTAAAAATTTGTCTGTAGATTTGTAACCCCTTCCGGATGTATCTTAAATCCGAAAATTGCCGAAAAAAAAAAACGGATCCAGTCCTATACGTGGGTTGTAGAAGCACTAATTGATTCGTAGAGTGGGCTTTAAACAGTACGATTTAAATGTAAGGAAATCGAGTCTGGTTTAGCTAATGTAAAAATAGGCTTCTGGGTGACTGCAGGTGAACGTGCTACGCCCGGGGTAATGCCGAGATGGGAATGGCGCGTGCCAATGGGCGGAAACAGTCACGACGCTGCCTCGAGCCATCGTTACACGAGCAGTACACAGTGCAAATGTCTCAATCCAAGTTTTTAAAAACCTTAGTTCTGCAAGGTTAATTCATCTGTATAAACATTAATCCATAACCTTATACGGTTCAGAATCCATTTATTTGATGTCTCAAAACCCAGGAACTGCAGTCAAACTTGCTGTCAAATCAGGAAACAAAATAATTTGGATGTAAATATTATATAGCATAAGTTGTAATAAAAATATGAAGTCCAGATTGCTGCAGTTCCATTCAATCAAGCTGAATTTGATATAGTCTGGCCGGCATAATGGCCTGTCGGTCTGGAGTGATGGACGAGGTCTATTGGATATCAGGAAATTTGCAGCATTTGTTGTAATGATTCCTCGCAGCAGAGGGGGACATCTGGGCGCTCTGAGCGCGCTGGCCTTGTCCTTGAACTTTGCATATGCAAGCGACTCCAAATGAACGAGGGACGGGGGGCTGCGAGATGCCGAGTCTTTGCTCTCCTTCCTCATCATTTCCCCCCCCCCCTCTCTTCAGGGGGACAGTCTCACCCTTTCTTGCCTGGACCATGAGCAATGAGTCAACCTTGGTGAAAAACCTAACTGACAACGCCACTGTAAGAGACCCGCCTTGCTGCTTCTCTGACCCCAGCACTTAGGCCTGTGTGTGTGTGTGTGGGGGGGGGGGGGCGGGGAGGTCTAAGGCTGGGTTTCCATCCC
>JAODJU010000043.1:13293383-13318055 GCA_026776725.1 Gnathonemus echidnorhynchus
GGGGCCGAGGAACGTAATCATCTGGTCAGAAGAAAAGCACCGAAGGCAGAATCGTCAACATTAAACCAGGATTCATGTCAACGCGATTAGGTCACTGGACGTGGAAACGCCTCAAAACACCCGGAGCATTAACTGCTAGAGAAATGCATTGCCTTACACATCAGCTGGCGAGATGGAATTTCCTAGTGGGGACCGATAAAACAAACTAAAGTCATTAAAACTGGCTTTTCCGAAAAGGAGAGAGGCAGGCAGAAAAAATTACAAACATTCACCATTATACTTTTCTGAGCTAAAAGAAACACACACTGGGTAAGAGTGATTCATCTGTGAGCCAGAGATGCTACTGAATACCATCACCCTTCAAAGGGGGCTCTGATCCACAGCTTTGGGCAGCAACCCCCCTGCTGCCTGAAGGATGTCAGGGAAGGAACTAAATGGGATGAAGGTGGTGGGGGGGGTCAGTGCTGACTCACCACTGCATCACCCCCCCCCCAACCTCAAGGGGACTCCTAAGAAACAATCCCAACAATAAAAGATAGTCTGTGTGCAGGCAGAGGGAATATGTGGAGTGTGGACCCACAAAATGTCCTCACAATGTGATTAAAACCTGTTATTTTGGCATTGTGAGGACCATTTTTTTTGGTCCCCACAAGGGGAAATTCAATTTTATAAAAATCTGTGACTGCAATCTGTGTGACTTAAGGTTATGGCCGGGCGGGAGGATAAGGTTGTCATTGCTGGGATTAAGGTTTTGCTCATAGAAATGAATGGATGGTCCCCACAAAGACGTGAGGACAGGACTGAGAGTGTCAGTGCAGGATCAAGGTGCCAGCGCAGCTTCTTCTCTTAGCGGCGTCTCCGATGCTGTGCGAGGCAGCCGAAGCAGACACAAACCAGCGCAGCACCAGAAGCTCCAGTTAACGACTTTCCTTCATTTGGTAAAAGGCCCTTTATAGCAGAGCTGCTCATTCCCACCCCTGGGGAGGGACCACCCTGCAAATCCTGGGCGCGGCCCTAATTTAACACGCCCAACAAGGACAATCAGGCCCTTCAGCGACGTCTCCGTATCAGAGCCGGCTATGCTGAAGCTCAGCTCTGCAGGGTGGTAGATCTCCAGCAGCAGGAACGAGCAGACGTCCCGTACAGCATGTTCCTACAAGCCGCCAGGAGGAGAGGAACCTCATTCCAGGCACATCAGGAGCTTAGGCAGCTGCTATTCAGTACCTCACTGGATACCGACGTCGTCAAATTCAAACTTCAGCCGCGGCAAAAGCCTGAGTCATAAACCACGCGAAGATGAAAGTTCTTTCTTATAACAGTCATCTCTCAGAAGACTCACAGAGCAACGCAATAAAACACTAATAAAATACTCCAGGGTCAGGTACTCGTGAGTACCAAGTCCTGTACTGCAGTGCCACCTGACATGAGCTCAGCTCCAGTGAGGGCCAGCCTGTCCACTTGCAGCTGCGAGTTCCGATTTCTGTCTTGAAGCGCAAGAGAGACCCTCTGTGGACAGAGCGATGAAATGCAACACAGCTGGAGAGTGGGCACACAGCAACACTCACACAAGCAGTGTAGACTATATCACACTGGCGTGCACTGCACTCCCTACTGCATATACGCACAGCAATCCTGACATTTTAACAGATTCACTGAATCAAGAATATTGACGAGGTCAGCAGTACGGAATGTCGGCGTGGGCCAGAGCTGAGAAATGTTGTTACGACACACACTGTTGACACCAGTCAAGAAAACAAGAACGTGGCGAGATTTTTTCCCCCCTTTCGCATGACAGATAACTCATTCCAACAAAAAAAGGATATATCTTCTGTTTCTCCTCGTTGTACAACACGTCCACCAACTGGATCACATTTTTGTGACGGAGTCGTCGCAGCAGCTGAATTTCCCTGAAAGAAAGAGGCATTCGAGAGGTTGAAGGTCAGCCGACGTGAGCAGTGCGGAGAGATGAAGAAAGCATGGGCACAGTGCAAATGGCCGACAAAGTCCCAGGCCCCTTCCAGCACGGAGGCCATTAGTGTGACACAAAAGGGCTTCATCCCAAACGCTAATGCCCAGAAACCAAATGACAACCATGCTAACAGCAGTACTCTCGGCACAGAACTCGGAGATGAAATGGCAGATATGACCTTCCCTGATTACACAACAGCTCCTTCGGTAAATTCAATGTTCCTGCGAGAGTAAAAATAGATGGTACACGATAGCAGAGTCCTGAAAACTGGTATAAGGGCCTGTTTAGTTCAGCTCAGGCAGTGTTGAAGCAGTGTTCAGTGAGCCGACTCTGCTTAATACCTTTATCAGTACACAACAGTAGGGTCCATCAGGGGCTTTAAACCTACAACCTTCTGGTTTGACAGCACAGCTCAGGTGACCTTCTCCCGAAATAACACATGGTGCAAAATCATCCCTAGATCCCCGTCCACCCACCAAAACTGCCTGAAGCCTGCTCTTCGGTCAAGGATCAAAGGGACAGACACTGATCCAGAGGGTCGTAGGGTTTTGCACCACCCGGAATATGCTGGAAAGTCATAATGACAAACGACCTTAGAAAAGCAGTCAGCAGGTGTCATGGGTGGACCCAAAACATACACTGCCATGGGTTTTCATACGCAGACCAAGTGGCAAATCAATCTCATCGGTAACGTCTACAATTCCAGCACGCCGTCACCACTCACCAGTATTCGATAAAATGCTAACGGGGCTGTCCATCAGGGCCCTTAAGGGCCGCCCCCCCCCCCCAAATGCTGGAAATAGTTCCGCTGAGGTCATTAACTGTAACATCACCTCACCTCTCAATCAGGCGCTAATTAAAATGAAATCTCTCAAACCAGCAGGACTACAGCCCCCAAGCAGCAGTAATGACAGTGAACATCGCCACTGGAAAATTAACACCAACTGACACATGGCCTACAAGCCGGATGTTACATAACCGTTCGAGGGCCCGACGCAATTTCCTCGTTTATGTCAGCAAACACACTGATGTCGCATTCGGAAAGACTGACTAATTCACATTAATCACTGTAAACACCATAGCATTACGGGGGGGAGAAAAAAAAGGAAAATATACAAAAAAAGATCAGCACATTTAACGACTATTTCATTCATACCTGCATAGTGAACATCAGTACGTTTAGTGTCTGTTTAGTGTTTACATTCTGATCCAGTTTCCATTAAATTCCCTGTCGTTCTTCCCATGAAAAACTGCCGAATCACTCTGGATGAACTGACACAAACTGCACGACAAATACTTTTAAAATTAAAATAAAAGTGTTCAATATACAAACATTTAATCCAATAAAAATACACCAAAGATGATCACCACCATCAATTAACTTTTCCACAAAGTCTGACACTAAACTACTGTTCATCTATGAACTGCACCGAGTGCAAGAAATATAAATGAAATTGCAGCTGTTTTTTAATGCCACACTAAGACCGAACCAGACTAGAGTAACATGATCTAGCAGCCGAACCCGAACAACATATCACCGCCAAGACCGCAGAGAATATGTATTTTAAACACCCCTGCCCCCACTATAAAATACTGAGTAGCCTACTGACCTCTTAAGATGCCAACAAAAATCAAAGCATTCAATTTATACTAAGGAGAGGTGCAGGGAGTCAGAGGAAATGTGAAGTGGGGGCCCAGACGAACGGTCCGACTCCTCGGCAAAACCATGCTGAGGCAGACCACCCCCTTGCAGGAAAAGGAGGGTCCGGCACCACCCGGGGGGCCAGGAGGACTTACCTAGCCCCCCCACACGGAGCGGTCATTCAGCTTGACATTAACTACTCTAACAAGGATATACAATGAGTCATTGCCCATAAACACAAGCAGAAACTGAAGGTTAACATGAAGGGACAACGGTCCAGGGCAAGTTAAACAGAGACAACATTAAAGCACCAGCAGGACGATTGCGGCCTGGAGACCAGAAGATCCTCAAGTATGCCTCATACTGACTGTAATTCACTGTTAAACTGATGCTTTCGTCCAGAGAGATTTTTTTTCCTCACTACATTTAGAGAATCAGGTTTTCTACTGGATAATAAAATATTAGCGGTATTGGGTACTTAGAGCAGCACCTGAAACTAAACAGATTATGAGCCCGTTGTCCTTCACCGCTATGACCCCTGGTGGCCATCTGCTGCCCTGGCCGGAGAGAAGTCAGCAAAAGGTCCCAGGACCTGCAGAGCCGCAACACTGAGAAGGAGCAGATTACAGGAGCCTGATCTCAGCAGAAGAAAAAAACATTAGAGTGGCAGAAGTTAAACTCTGCTATTTTAAGCCTGCGCCGGAGGGCCAGCAGCAAGGAGGCATTAATTAAAGCACACTGGGTGATTAAAGCTGCAGCGGCTCCCCTGGATCGGCGGCAAGGCGAGGGGAGCTGCCTGCTCCGGGGGTCAGGTAGGCTGCAGGCACTGCGAACAGCGGGGCCACGCTGAGGGAACTGCCAGCCACACAACACTGCCAGCCCCACTGCAGCACTGGGTCCACGCTGAGGGAACTGCCAGCCACACAACACTGCCAGCCCCACTGCAGCACTGGGGCCACGCTGAGGGAACTGCCAGCCACACGACACTGCCAGCCCCACTGCAGCACTGGGGCCACGCTGAGGGAACTATCAGTCCCACTGCAGTGCCAGGGAACACACACTGGGTTTGATTAAGCTTCACGTGGGACGCAAAACTCAAAGGTCACACGGCACTTTGCGACACACCCACACTGCCCCCACTGGGCAATGAGAGCTCACAGATAAACCTGCTACCTAGCAGAGATCCTGATGGTCACACTGTCAAACTGGAGGGACCTCGAGATATGCTGGTTCTCAAAGGGAGCTGCGGACAGCTACGGAGGACCAGTACAGAATCACATAAACAGCCAAAAGCTGCCATTACACACCAAGCAGCTTGCTCAGCCACACACAAGCCCTGCTGGGCCTTCATGCAGTGTATCACCAAAACAAAGCATCTTACAGGCTTTATCTACTAGTTAAACCCACCTAGAAAGAGACTACTGTTATTCAATAGCTCAATCATCTACCGGCATGCCAACTGTCCTGGGACATTTTCCTCACTGATAATCGTGGGTTTCAGTGTCATGGCGACAGGCCGACCCCCAGTGACTGAGGCTCCCGCTTCTGCCGGTCAACCTGCCTGCAGGGTCAGCGTTGCCTGGTAGCACTGTTCCACGTACCGGCAACATGGAGGACTAACTGCCAACCATTCCAGGAAAGCCGACAAGAGTATTTACCCACAAACACTCAGGAAGTACTCAAACCGAGTCCATACTGGACTCGACCGGCTGGTGACAGTCGTCTGTGCAAATCAGCACTAGACCTAATCTTCTGCCGACAAAGACTAAATCACAATTCTGCTCAGAGAGACAGAAATGCTTAATTTAGTAGTGATGCAACAAACCCATTTATCATCATCTGAAAGATCCTAGGAGGTATGAAACCCATCCATTATGTAAAAAAAAAAAAAAAAAAAAAGAGACAGTGGCATTTCAGCAACCTTTACAGTGTAAACAAAACAGAAAGAAGCAGTTTATTAAAGCCCTCAATGGAGATTTACATCAATCACTAAACTGGAAATTCACCATGATGGCAGTCGCCACCCTCACACCCACTGGCACGTCTTCGCTGGGCTGTACAAAAAACAGTCAGCATAGTAATTTATGTCTGCAGGTGAGTATAGGCGGGCCTGCTGGAACGTTACTGAAAGGCAGCTTCATTATAAATACCAAGCCACAGTCTGTTGCCTAAATTCAGTGAATCGTCAATTACCCAGCTGAGTAAGAATACCTCCAGCTTTTGTTGTTCAGGCACTGCGGTACATCAACATGGGGTTTCACTTTAGCAATAACAGTCATTATTGTGTCTAGATTAGGGTGACCACGTAATCCACGGCCAGAGGAGACACTATGAGCTACTTCAGGTTTTACAAACTAATACTGCAATGCTCCTCTGTATGGCTAATTAGTTCAGTCCTTCTTGAGCTTTGACTGGTTCGTTTCCTTGATTGAAAGACTCAACCAGCCGTTTCACATGCACGATTATATGAGACAGACCAATGAGCACACAGCAAGAGCTCAGTGCTTAACTGAAATCCATGTCCTTTTAATTGAAATGGTAGCTCACAAATCCTGTCCTGGCTCAAAGTGTCCTCCCTGACATGGATTATCTGGTCACCCTAGTCTAGATTGGTTTGAACTTGACATTATTCTGTTGTCGATAATAGACAGTGTATACCGTCACATGTTCCCCACAACACGTCATTTTTTTCTTTTAAGGAGTAGAATTTCTGGATTGGTTTTCTGCTAACGGTGCTTCTTCTCAGCCCAAATGTGCTTAACAGCTATTATATTACTCTCCAATTCTTAAGCACGTGTATATGGAGAAATGAGGGGACATATAGGTGTTCATGTGATTTATCAGAGCAGCCAATCACCAATCTCAATATTCTTTATTGAGCAGTGCAAAGAGCAGCCCTTCTCAGATCATTCAGCGACAGACAGACCCGATGACTTACTTTTTGACGTTCGCTTCCCCATTTGGGATTCGCCTCAGTTTCTTCTTCTTTAGGATCTTAACCGCCCTTCGGCACAAAGTCTCTGAATCCAGCATCTCCTTGACTTTGCCATATGAGCCCTCACCAAGCAGGTCTCCCATCAGGTACTTGCCGATCAGCTTGGCCCGCTTGCGGCGTGGTTGGTAAATCACCTCGGTAGAATCGATGCGGTGGATAAAGGTGTCCATTCCCACCAGCTCGCTCTCTGGCAGGTAGTCTAAGTGCTGCAGGTCGCCCGTGCTCATCTTCTCCCCCACAGTGACAGAGCTACAGTTCTTCCCCAGAGATCACACCCCAGCAGTGTGGAATGACAACTCAGCACAAGAAAGAAAATAATTCAAAAACACTGGAAAAACTTTTCCAGAACTTTGAGTGTAAGAAAGCACTCAGACACTAGAACAATATCGCCACATTGATCCAGGATATTCTGAGGAACACAGACTTGATCCAGTGTGATACAATCAGATCTGAACACTAAGCTCCATAAGATCAGACTGCTTCCAAGGAATTGGAGACTTGGAGTTTCAGCAGAGAGAGTTAGAAATATATTAAGGGACAAGCAAACCTCAAGTCCAGAGTAGTGGATCTAGTCTATGGTAAACGTCAATAGCATAACTCCCGTCGGAGTTTGACTTTGTAGCTGCATTCCACTGACAGGTTCCTAGGGACTTCCCACTTGAAGTAACGCAAAATCCTGCAAAAATATTTTTGGTTCAGATCCTGACTTGCTGGGCATGCCTGTGTCAGAAGTCCATGAGCTGTAGTGTTGACAAACAGCTAGCTTTATCTCTCCTCCCCCAGACGGGTTTAGCGATGTCTCACATTCAGAAGGTCTTCTTTGGTACTGCTGGTTTGCAAAAAAAATAAAATATATATAATCCAGATCACTACTGCAGTATACGTCCGACTTGGCGAGAATCTACCAAATACTTTCTTGAAACAAACGAAATCTCGCCTCAAAAGAAATCTGCGATAAGATAAAAAAAAGTTGTGTTTATACACAAAGCATTACATTATTTTGTTCAAATACCAAACAGACCGTATTGTACCACACCGGCTCAGGTTTCATTACATACTTCAAGTTGACTCATGAATACTTTCGATGTTTAGTTTTGTTTATTAGAAATAGAAAAAATACCTCAGTAATACCGACTAATATACAAATCCAGACCTTCCGCCATGCATCCATTATCTACTAATAAAACGCCTTGCCATTCATTTACGTCCAAGCGTCAACCGGCTAAATGCTGCATTTCTACATCTAGTTGGCCAGCGTCACTCTTTCCAAGCTAGTATCTTAGGACGGTAAGTATTAGCACACTAACTAGCTGAATATAAATCATTGCACAACTGACCACAAGCAGCCAAACATATCTTGCTTTCTGCGGCGGCTAAAACGGCATGTTGTAGCACGCCGTGACTTATTGGTATTGCACCTATTCGTGATCGGTAATAAATATTCACTTCAGTTTAGGAGTTAGCTACACGCCTTGCACGACCACAAATAGCTGTTTATTACAAGCGCTAAATACCGAAGTGGACTCTAATCAGACTCCGAACACCGTCAGATTTAGCCGGACACGCTTTCCTGACTTTATGTACAATTTAACTCTTACATTTCCGAGTGCTGTTTGGTGCCCGCATGCATACGGAAACCAAACAGAATACTTATCTCTTGATTGACAGATGCCGGGTTGCACTGGCCAACTAACCGGCCACAATGTCAAGTACAATCCCGTAGAAGCGAATGATCAGGCTAGCTAGCCGAATGGCAATTTACGGTAGCTAAGCAAACATATCCGATACTATTTGTATTGCATTTACTCTTACCTTGACACCCAGATGTTTGTCACACGTCGCACCTGATATGTAACCAAGAATATATTCTTTTGGTTTCGGTATAAATATTAGCTGGAGGTATGCACTCCTAATTGCAGCTGCTGTCAGGCTGTCGCCATCTTGTTTACCTCCCCCTTACTCCACTTTGACGTCAACGCGTCAATTTCGTCACCGAAAACGTGTGATTTCATTGGTTTACGCACACGTCCCTCGTCTTCGCTAAACTCTATAAAGGCGGGTCTATGCAAGGTACATGTTATCGTCGGAGTTGTAGTGCGCCATGCCAAGCCAGTCAAACCCGCTGCTCGCCGTATGAAGTGTTACCGCCGGCCTGCAGAAATGCTCGCGTAATGTGTTCAGAGCATGACTGAGAAGTCAGGCATAGAAAAGTGATCACAATCTCCACACTTGCATCGTTTCAGTAAATTTTTATATGTTTGCCGCAGTAATGTGGTTAGCTTTAGGAAACCCTTTATTACAGGGTGCCACCTCACTGGATAGCCGTGTAGCACTGTACCGTAATACCTCCAGAGTTGGGGTTCCAATTCCTCAGTGTATGTGTTGAGAAGGGGTTCTGCCCTTGTCTGTACTGGTTTTCTCCCAGATCAAAAATATGCATAGAGGAGATGGGAATTATTCTTCTCGACCATTTTGAGTCCGATCAGCTAAACGATTCGTTCACAACCGACATACTCGGTTAACTAACTTCAGCCCGAATGTTTTCCATTGCGGCGGGGGGGCATTCTCTGTTAATGGTCATTGCACCGGTAGGTGATGGGGGTAATTCTCTAATTCTCAGATCTCGTAGCGAGTAATATGGAGATGGATGGATAGGGATCTGAGACTGTTTGAGGCGTGAATCTAGGTACGTGCCGCCGTCGTCTATTTGTCTTCAGGTTTTTCCCTTCATTAATTGACAGTAGAAGCAAAAAGGTTGTCCATGGGGATTTGCTCGAAGTAATTTTACGGAGCCAAAACTTCCTCACCCAAACTCCCAGGATTGATGGCCTTGTGGGGGTCACTCATATTACTGCATTTAGTCACCCAAATTAAAATAGCATTTTTTTGTAACTAATACGCTGTTTCAAATATACACATTTGCAACACCCCTTGATGTATGCTGATTGAACAATGAAAATGTCCAAAACACTATTTGCTTTCACTTAAAAATTTTAGAAATATTTAACCACACAAAAAAGCACATCGATACTGTACCTGTTCGTTAGCTCAGTTTGCCGAAATTGTAGTCTTTAAAAAATTTCGGATATGATCGTATTTTTGACATGCGTGTTACCGCAGATATTAAACGTGCACCATCACGGTCCCACCGTGGTTTTAGTCAAATGTTTTTCTGTCGTCGCATTAAAACTTACTCTCCTGAACAGAGAACTTGGACCAGCAACTGCCACTAGCTCATACCCAACCCAAGCAACAAGTGCAGTCATTGTGAAACCATGCGCCGAAAAATCGTGTCACACGAGTTTCTATCTAAAAAAAAAAAGATGCAGCACAGATGCGGACTACCTGTCTCCAAAGTCAACGCTGTGGCCGCTTAACATCGCAACGAATAGTGCTGTCAACTTTGGTCAGCTGACTTTCTATTCGAGATAAGTCTGCACACACATGCAGGCGCATTTACGTGCATGCAACAGTTTCATTACCTTGTGAAAAGTCTGTATGGTTTGCACACTATCCCACGCTTTTGATGTATCTATGTTTAGGTTTGTAATGGAATAATATAGATTTGCCGTACGGTTTCTTGCGTGAGCGTGACAGTCTGAAAGCGTGAGTCATTCCAGATGCGAGAAAGCTGGCAACCCTGCAAATAACCATCGCAACATATTTAAACAATTTGAAATAATCCAGAGCAAACTGGTGCAAAGTTATAAGAAATGATGGAAGTGTCGTGCACCTGAAAACATTATATACAGACGGTTATTTGTAAACTATTCAAACATGCGAATAAAAGCATGACCGTATGCAGCATATTACTGGATGTACCATTTTAAAATACTCCAGTACTAACTTAAGTATGACTCTACTGTCAGAAACTTTACATCAGGTTTTCGTTATTTCCTCTGTGCAACGTGGTTACCAAGACAGATTTAAAGAAGGGCATAATAAAATGAGACTGACAGCCATGTTTAACCTTAGTCATTTTCACTTGCCGTTTACAATGCACCAAATTCTCAGGACAGCTTTCTCACGCGTACAGCACAATATCAGGCCTGTGAGTGGAAGTTAATGTGTATTCATTGGCAATCTTGCTAGTCACGATTCACAGTTCATTTTGAATATTCATAAATTTAGCCAGTAAGTCATCTCCAAAACTACAGCGCTAATTAGCGCCAGTGGGAAGAAAAACAACCATTCATAAACAAAGGGACCAGGAACCATGTTTTTATTAAATCGGCCACATGACATATAAGGCAGATTTAATAATGCAATTAAACCTAAAAGCTTGATATGTAGTACTAAACACCCACTTAAAATCATATATTGTACGGAAAAAATTATAGGTACATTCACTTGGTGCAAACTGTCGTTTTGGTTCTTGAAACATCTTGAATACTGTTAAACATCAAATAGCACTGCTTAATATTAATTTAAACAGATTGTGTCGGTGTTTAAGATTAGCAGTTGTGTGGTACAAAGTGTGAATGTGAAGTCAATCGGCATGTGTGGGAGACCAGCGTGGCTCTATAACACAGGCCAAGCTGCTTGAAAATGACTGACCTTCGATTCTCCGTGTCACGGGAAAGAAGAGCTTATTTAGACATCTTCTTGGGTGACCAGAGAAGCCAGGGATACTATATGCTTGTCTTTACAATAAAAGCAATCACAAATCCCCTTTTACCGCAAGCTGATTTGATTAGCTTTTTTAACCATCTCAGATTTTTGACACAACTGTAAAAACAGTAAAGGTATTGCTGCTTTCTTCAATAGTAGGGTCTTCTTGGGTTATTCTGAGGGGAGGGAAAAAACAGTAATCGTTATACATTCGCCTTGAAATGTCAAAATTAGTCCTTCAATAATATTTTCCAACTAGTCCTATTGCCTCTCTTCTCCATTGTGGTTCTTATACACCACCTTGTGGCGACTAATAGTATTACTTGGTGGAAACAATTTCCGCCTCTTCATATCCCAAAACTGCCAATACAGAACGCCACAATAAGTCTAAAATCTATCACAGGTAACCCACATAAACAAACTATAGGTCCCCCCTATTCAAATCTGGCTCTTGATTCCAAATCCAGGCCTTGTTTTCAGTTCTCCCAGGTGGTTAGTTTAATAATTACTGATTCTGATTGGCCAGAGGCTTCACACCTGACTGACAGGTAAAGGAAGGCTGGAAAACCAGCAGGACCTGACCACTGAGGACTGTGATTTGAATAACCCTGCTATAGGTCATTTTAAGACTCTGCTTATCTGGGTGTTTTTGAACTGGGGGAGGAAACCCACAGCAATCTGGGAAGCCCACAGAAATTACACACATTAGCGAGGGCAAATGGAGACCTTGAGTTAAAGTCCTGGCATAAAATTGGTTGCAGGTAACTTTTTTTTGGCTGTATTCAGCAAATTTATTTAAAACATGATAAAAGCAACAATGTCTTTTCGACAAAGTTTAACAGTTTTCATTGAATATTTCGAGTTGTAAAGTGAACAAGATGTCCAGCATGTTGCCCATAACTATCCCATGATGCTTTGCAGATGGCCTCTGCAGGGGCGAGTTACCAGTGGGTTTGGCCTGAAGCGATATGCCAGCATCATTCGCTTGCGGAAAGCGTCATACTCGTCATCCTGGTTCGTCAGCTCGGCGGGCCGGTCCACCCCAAACCCAGCACCATCGATGGCAGTCGTGCCCCTGCAACACGCCACGAAGTAAAGAACGTCAGAATGAAATCCCATCTTAAAAAGGTTACTCGTGCTTTGAAAGTACAGGCTGTCCCCAGATGAAGAACGTCCAACTTACAGTCAACTCGTACTTACAAGCGGACTGCCATGAAGGACATTACATAAAATACATCTGGGTTAAATAAAATGGTCCATAACAAACACATGCACTTTCATAGGACAGTACAGCACTGTATGTATTCACTTTCATTATTACTATATAGTAATAATTATTATTATGAACTCTTATTATTCCAACTTACTTACATATTCAACTTAAAGACAGACTAAGTTAAAGATGACATGTTCATAACCTGGGAGCTGCCTGTACTTCTGTTAAGTGCAATAGAGATGGAGGAAAGAAAATAGGTGACTTGGCACACAGAGGGCACACCTGTTGACTGGGTTCTTGATCCCTTGCCCGTCGGAGCCAAGGCCGTCTCCTTCCTTCCAGCCCATCTTCATCAGCATTTGGAAGCCGATGTTCTCCACCGTCAGCTTAAATTCCTTGTACTCCGAGTAATCAGGGTCCCGCCCCTCCTGCACCCACACGCAGACGGTATTATTCACAGACTGCAAAGCTTCGCCATTAAAAGCAAGGTCAGTCAGTTTGATCCAGCGCCAGGACACGATTCCCTTACTCTGTCACATTATAACTATCAGCACAAAGCAGAATAAAACTGACGTTATTTAATAAATACAGGCAGTTGGAATAGGTTCTAATTTAGCATCAGTTAGTCAAATGTTTGTCTTAGGTTATAGTATATATTACCTTTCTATGCATATAAAACAGTTAAAAACTTCCAAATACACTAAACATCTTAAACATAATACAGTACACAACAATAATAATAATAATAATAATAATAATAATAATAATATAGTAATAAAACAGAGACCTGTACTGAACTTTGAGCAGATGAAATACAGAAGTTACACAATGTTTTCACCTGTATCACAACAAAGTCTGTTATGAACCATTGTATTTAACGCACATTTTTAATATAATAGATTTTCTGGTAGTCTGTAAGTAGAATTTAGTGATCAGTGGTCATTGTTAACACACCACAGCACACAGTGCGCGACAACGAAATGTGACCTCTGCATTTGACCCATATGTGACTTTCGTGACATGGCAGGGGGCAGCTAATTCAGCACCCGGGGAGCAGTGCTTGGGGGCGGTACCTTGCTCAGGAAACCTCAGTGGTGCCTTGCTGGTGGGGGATTCGAACCTGCAATCTTTCAACTACAAGTGCGCTTCCCTAACCATCAAGCCACCTCTGCCCACTACGAGTTGCCTGTAAGTCAGACGTCTTAACTCGGGGCTACCTGTATACACAGAGCGCTGAAACACACACCGTCCACCTTAGGCACTATCAGAGCTCACCTTCAAAGCTTTGAACGTCTCCATGAACTTCTCCAGTTCCTCTGGAGGCAGGAAGTCGCCAATGAAGTGCTTGCCTTTGCCCATCTCAGTCAGCTGCTCGGCCCATTCTGAAGAGACACGATCTCCGTTGCTTTCCAGAAACGGAATCCAAGAGAGAGAAAAAAAAAAACAGGAGCCAGTAGCGGACACAAGCCGACGAGGGCCCTTCTTACCGCGCGTCTTCTCCATCTCCATCTGCCGTAGCCGGTGCTCCCAGGTCCCCTTCTGGGCATCCACCTCCTCGTCGCTGTCGTACTCGTGCTGGTGGTCACGCACAGCCTTCTCCCACATCAGCTGCATCTCCTGCATGGCCCGCTTGTGCTTCATGATCATGTCGAACATCTCCTGCATCTGAGCGCACAGGGGTGGGTGGGGTATGTCGATGACCCTTACTGCACTACTCCTGCCACGCTAACCACATCAGCTGCTTCACGGTCTGACTGACCCATCCAGCTGCTATCAAGTCCATACCTCCTGTTGCTCCTTTAGCTGCCTCTTCTGGTCTTCAGAGAGCTCTGTCACTCCCACCAGGCCAACAGGCTTGCCTTTCTTGTAGCCTAGGCCTCTGAGCTCCTGAGCTAAAACGGACACAGATCAGTCACAGCACAAGTCATCACAGAATCAGAGTCTATACTCAGTCACTCAGTCTTTATACTTGTTGGTGTAAACCAGTGTTTGCCATTCCAATCCTCAGGGACCCACAGACAGCCCATGTTTTTGCTCCTTGCCAGAAAGTCCACATTTCTGCTCCCTACAGGGAGCTGGAAAGGAGCAAAAATATGGGCTGTCTGTGGGTCCCTGAGGACCGGATTGGGAAACGCTAGTCTAAACAGATCCGATTTGCGGACGGAGGGAAGACTGTAGGTAGCAGCAGCGAGGCGGGGGGATGAGGTTACCAGAGAGGGTGGCCGTTTCCGGTTCTGGGTCTGCCTCAGCGGGGATTACTACCGAAGGCAGAGGCATATCCACGCGATCGTCCTCCGAGCCCCAGCGGCTCTTCCGCTTCCGCTTGCTGCTCGCGGGCTCGGCACGGTGGGCCGGGTTGCCTGCGCTGGCTTGCTGATGAGGAGACGGTCCTCCCTGCCGCCTGTGTCCCGATGCCACCTCCGCAGTGTGGGCCGGCGGGCTCTGCCCAGCTTTGGCCTGACGAAACTCCTCCACCTTCTCTTTGTAGAAGCGGTGGGCCGCACTGTGGGGCTCGTACAAGAACCTTCGCAGGGCAAACAAGTTCATCCAGGCCTTACTCAAACCACAAGCGTTCAGTCTCCTCCTAATCCATGACTGCTTTCTTCGGTCAATAACCGAAAGACTCAAGGGGTTTCTGCCCCATCTGAGGTCCTGCATTTGCCACCCCATGAGCAAGCAATCTACCAAAAGGCTATATAGATGGTATACAGCGTTACATTTTGCCCATGAGCCAAATACTGTAGGTAAGTCAATTCAGATAAAACCAGATTCTAAAGAGCAGTAACACTGAACAAGGGTACAGGAGCTTAACCTGATGGCTGCAGGTACAAGTGGATGCAGGATCTACACCTTTATTTAGCTAAGTATTCCGTAACCCATCATGATTACGGAGAGGGGGGGTCCTACCTGAAGGCTGGATTGTCGCGGTTATGCTCGGCAGCGATGGCCTCCACCTCCGGGCCGCCATCGGCCACAAACTTGGCCAGCTTCTCAGCCACCTGCTGCGTCTCCTCGTCCACTGGGGGGGAGACTTTAAGCAGTCTATCAGTACTGGGGTTCAACTCACACAACTACTAGGCTGCCATTTAGAGTCTACAGCGAGTGAGGGATGAGAAAGGAGGGGTGGATCGCAGGCGGTGGGCTGAATGGGGGGAAAAAAGAAACCAGTCGCTACGCTACATTTATTAAACACAAAGCCTTGTACCCTTATATATGCAGCACTGCTTCACTGTCTCACCACACTGTCGTATTAGCTCTGCTAAACCTTAACCCTAAGGCCACTGCGCAAACATGAAGCACAAAAACACCCGTAACTGACGCGAGAGCAAAACTATGATCTCCTTAGAACTGCAATGTCACCCTCTGACGTAAATGTACAGGAAAAAAAAAAAAACAGGCGTTAAAAGTTCACAGATGTTCGAGTTTATTTTGTCATCACTTGCAGACATTTGCAAAACCCCAGTTACAGTAACCTATTTTCATAGCTGGCATTTAAAAGCCCAAATTAAGCCTCCAAAAATATATATAGATATATATTCTAGAAAACAGCTAGCTAGGTTCCTGAAAGTCTATTTTTATGGGTGCTGCAATACACGGAATGCATTGTCATGATCGAGGCCAAATTCTACCCAAGCAGCACATCGAGCACTTTCCTGCAGCCTGGCCTGCCAGCGTTAGAAATGCTGAAATGTTTCACTGTATGGAAAACGTCTGCTAAGCAGAACTGGGAAAGCCACAGAGCAGATTTTACATTATCGGAGATCACAGCGAAAGTGGCCGTCAACACCGCCAGCGTGTACGAAACAGCCATTAAGCTAAGAAACGTTCTCATAGAAGACAATTTTGATCATAAATAAGCGTGTATAATTCCCCAAAGCAAGTCATTAAAAATAGTTTGAAAACCAGTTCTCTCAGACTTTCACGCTTACCAAAAGAACGACTGGGAGCTGCTGGTTTGGGATTTTCTTTTCTTATTTCTGCAACTTTGCGCCTGTAGTACAGATAGTCCCGGCTGTTCTTATCATACAAGAACCTGTATAAAAGCACACAGAGAAAGGGGAATGTAAGTGGTTTCTTATGTACATTACTTCTGGTGATTACTACGGTAATAACCCTAGTGAATGGGCAAGTCTAATTCTGCCGGTATATGTCCTTATAAATGCTCCCCCTGCAGCCATTCCTCTCAGTGATGGTTTCACACAAAAGTCAAACAGACACAGGGACGAATGACTCACAAGAATAGGGGATTGTCCTTGTAATCCTCCATGGCCTTCCTCTCTAACTCCGCCCCCCCCTCCGCCACAAACACCGCCATTTTGTCCAGGACGGTGCGCACCTCCGGGTCCTCTGGGGGGGAGACTTTAACAGGCTATGAGTACTGGGCCTCTGTTTGTACACACATACACACAGAGCTACACCATCACTAGGAGTTATGGGGTCCTGTTGGGGATTAAATAGGTACAGAGGCTCTTGCTGGTACAGAAACAGCAGGTCAACATAACAGTGCTTTCAGAATCATCCTCTATTTGCT
This sequence comes from Gnathonemus echidnorhynchus, assembly GCA_026776725.1. Lineage (NCBI taxonomy): Eukaryota > Metazoa > Chordata > Actinopteri > Osteoglossiformes > Mormyridae > Gnathonemus > Gnathonemus echidnorhynchus. The sequence goes on from JAODJU010000043.1 coordinate 13,310,348, forward strand.
AATGAAAAGCTTGCTTACGCTAGGGCCAGGTCAGCTTCAGTCTTAAACAAGCGGCCTAAAAAGTGACTGCACAACCAATAGGCATGAAGGTCCACATTCCATCCACTGGTTATGCAACTGTAACGCCCTCATGTAACCTTTTATATGTTAATGAGGGGGTGATTTCATTGCTATTTATGTTGTGCCTGTACAGGCGAATGTCCTTTTCCCTACTGCAGTGTTTCCGAATCCGGTCGTCAGGGACGTACAGACAAGGATCTGGGAGGGAGCGAAAACACGGACCGACTGTGGGTCCCCCGAGGACCGGATTGGGAAACACTGGCCTACTGTAAGACAACGCTAATGGGCTACCTTTGACCTCCAAGAAGTGGGAGTCGTCCATCTCCTCATCATCCTCGTCCGGTGAGACGAAGACGCTGGGTCGGGGTGGGCGTGGTGACACCTTCTTGGCCTGGGAGTAGTTCTTGAACTGGTTCAGCATGCTGCTGATGCCCAGGCCAGGCCTCTTCCCAATAAGGATGTTCTTCTTCTGTGCTGGAGCGCCACCTGCAGACTGCCCCACCGAGGACGATGCAGCTTGGTCTGAATCACTGCTAGGGGAACCTACAACAGACACGGTGATTCTGTGTAACCCGAGACCATCCTCATCCCAGCACAAATCCACCTCATTTTCCGTACATTTCACTTTCGCATAAAAATCAACCAAAAAACAGAAAACCTAAAAGATGACATTTAGAGTGTCGGGTGATGTCATCTCATTTTTCTTATCCAGCAATTTACAGCAAAGACATACCAAGACAACCTTTAAGTCACCAGCATTTAACACATCTTCTGCCAGTTGCTAATCTTAAAGTTAGCCAATTTTCTTGACGTCAATAACTTTCACCTAACGAAGAACTAAGGGAACTGTGTATAACATGTCCTACTCCTATCGAGGACAATGTACCCAAATCAGGACTTGATTTCTCTTTCTGCATCTTGAGAAACTGCTGCAGGAAGCTGCCATCATTCACAAACTTGTTGGATGTTGAGGCTTGAACACTGGGTGCGCTGTGGGGTGAGAATCACATAAAACATATATACCAACCAAAGTAAGATGTATTTTTTATTTTCTATTCAGATGCATTTATAATTTTCTATTAACTTTTATCTATGAGCCAGATACATCTCTCAAAAGCACAACAAGATGAAGAATGTTAGATATCATCGTATATACAGCATGATATTTTCACTAAATGAATTCACATTCGAATTTTATTCATTCAGTACAACAACAGAATCCATTCCAGGCCTTGAATGCAAGTTTGCAAAATACTGTGACATTTTACTCCCCTGAAGCACAGCAGTTGACATTACAGAGCACATAGTGCACTATTAAGATACGTACCTTGGCGTTACTGGCTTGTTAGGTGTCTGAGGGTAATTCTTGGCTTGCTCTGCCATCTTGGCCTCAATCTCCCGCTTCTTCTGTGCAATGAGTTCTTCCTGCCGCAGAATGTTTGCAGTCATCTTGTTCTTTTGCACAGGCTTTAACTTCCACCCGGCCCGTCCTGGTAGTGAAACGTGGAAAGCACTCACACACCCTGTTCGCATCTGTTAGAAGCTCACAATGCTGCCGTGCAGCCACATACCGGCTTTTTAAGACGCGTCTGTTAGGAGACCCTAAATAACAAAATGTGCAACTGCTTGCACGCCCACTTTTCCTCATGACGAACATTTAAAACCAAGTAAAAGTCGTAATCTCTTTCTAAACAGTATCACCCTCGTAAAAGCGAGTTTAGTTTTTATGTTGACCACTAATTAAAGTTACAAGTCATTTTTATTTTATAGATTTTATCATTGCGATAAGTGATCGAATGAGTAAGACAGGAACATATTGAGAAAGAAATAACAGTCATCTCATTCAGGTAGGTCTCCTCATCTGCGATAGTTACGGCGAACATCTATCGCCGCACAACTTCTGTCAGCTGTCAGTTCAAATCGATTATTCATTTTAACAAATAATTAAGGCCCTAGCTGAAAAGACATACTGCGCTGAATCATAACAGACCAAAGACGGAAATTAGATAGTAGGGGACTGGAGTAAATAAGGATTTTGCTATGCGATCACAATTACACCTAGCAGTACAGACTAGTAACAAGTTAGCTACGGATCAGGCAGGGTGGGTGCTACGGCCCAACTAACCGCCTCAAATCAGACATTAGCCAAAACTCACAAGCCCTCATCACATTTTTACATAACTTAACGGAAAATTATTATACCGATGATTATTATTATTATATATTTTTTGATAATTTACCAGTCTCGCTTGTCTCCATCGTTGCACTTATTTCTGCTTAAAAAAATAATAACGTAACTTCCGGCGTACGTTAGATATTCTTCTTCGGCCATCGATCATTAAGTATGATGAGAGTGCTAGCGCCATCTATCGCAACGGAGGGTAGTGTTACCGCAACTTTTACTTGTGTAACAAACATCCCGGTGATGGTTCTGTATTCATATTCCAAACACTCAGTCACCCACAGCTCATTTCTGGAGTATTGCTGTTGAATGGATTATTGTTTCTAAAATGACCTTATTGTGGGAATGTAGGTTTTTTCCCCGTGATGAATTCTGCTCACAGGGACAGGCAGGGGCGGACTAATTTCTCTGGGGGCCCTAGGTTGACATGGTATGGTATTGGAGATATTTTTGGAGCCGAAAAAGAAACGAGAGGAAATCATACACAATGGAACATCCATAATATTGTAATCGAAGTGTGGGATGCCAGTGTAACACCGACCAGGGTGGGATCCGGAGTGCTGTCGGTAAAGTTTGGTATTAGGGAGGGTTGGTATCGCACCAGAGGATCGACAGATCAAATTTAATCAGCTTAACCATCCGCTCTTTTGCTGAGGTTAGTCTTGATTTTATGCAGACGTTCGTTTAATCGCGCTCTCTTCCGCATCTGTTCGCAAGTTGTCCACCGATCTAGCGAGACAGCACCAGAAAAGGGAGCTGTAATGCTTGTCTAGTATCTTTGTGCCGTTTTCTTCTTGTTCGGCTACTTTGTGCCAGTGCGAAGACTGGCACGTGGAATAGTCAATTACAGCCAGGACGCGGGGCAACTTTGCCTATTCTGAGAGCTGTTGCTAAAAAGGCAAATAACATGCACGTTGCTTACATTTAGATGATTATATTATGTTATATCCTTAAATATAACTTCTGGAAATTCTGTCTTCATGGGGCCCCTAGTTCTCGAGGCCCCAGACAGGTGCCTAGCCAGCCTTATGCTGCGTCCACCCTTGGGGACAGGCTGACGATGAGTCGGCATCAAATTAATGGTTATGGAAAACGAATGGGCATTGATATTTTTCTTGGCAGCAGGAAACATAATCATTGAATATGCATATTTATAACCCAGTAATGGCTGATTGAAGAGGCTTTGTTTCAGTTTGGTGCTTGAAATATCCAGTATTAACAAATGGAAAAAAAAGAGAAGTTTTTTTGAATTTAGTGGATGGATGCATCAGATAAGCAAATACAGTTCTATGCTAGATAGTCAAAGGAAACGTTTAAAGTTTGTCTAGGTAGTAAGTGTATATTTGCTCAGAACAAAACACAGTTTAACATTATAACATAGTTAACATAAGAACAACCCAACAAGAACGAACAAGAATTTCTGTTGGATGAGTAGATGAACAGCGCTTCAGGTCCCAAAACTCTCCTGAGGGACCCCCCCAGCCATTCCATGTATTTGTTAAATTTCGCCACTAGAATCACTTAATTAATTAAATTACTTTAAAAAGTCAATGAGGTGTCCATTAGGCAAACAAGGTGTGTTAGTGCTTGATTAAAATAATACAAGGGTGTATTGGATGGTTGTGGCAAATACTGGGCTGATGTTAGGAGAGGTGTTGAACGGGTTAACTGAAGCTCCTGACTTGTATCTGCATGATTTCGCACATTGTGATGCTGACATATGATTGGCTCACTAGATATTTGCCTCAGTGTGCAGTTGAACAGTTGTACCTAATAAAGTGGCCCATGAGTGTACGGTATTTAGCATCTATATACATAAATCACAGGAAATGTCAGTAGGGTGAAGAATAACGTGAAAACTAAAACAGATGGAATACAGTTTAAAAAACAAAAGAGCCAGTGAGGAGAGAAGTAGCTATTATGGGTGAAACAGGCTTTCCTGGGACCAATTAAGCTCCCAGCCCTGTTAATGAGCATAGCTTCATTTCCAGGGCTGCCTCTTGAGGACAGCTGCAGAGCCTGTCTTCTCATGCAGTCTCTTGGGAAGCTTAGGGACGGGTCAAAGTAAGTGGTGGGAGAACCCATCTCCCGTAGCATCTCGATGTACATTCACATCGTTATACCGAAAGCCATAGAAGATAGTTTAGGGCGGAAATTTATGGTGTGTTGACACGCCATTAATGACCCTGGAAATGCGTCATGGAAAACTTCACACTGCTGACTAGTATAAAGTTGGTAACATTTTTTTCTTCTTGAAGTCATTTTGGTCTTGCCCTGATTGCGTTTTATGAATTACCCATCCATCCATTTTCTATACCTGCTTGTCCTGTTCAGGGTCGCGGGGGGTCTGAACCCTATGTGCACAAGACAGGGAGCAGCCCAGGATGGGGCACCAACCCATCACAGGGCACAATATGGTAACCCCAATTTTCCTCAGCATGTTTTTGGACTGTGGGGGATAAGCAGGAGAACCCGGAGGAATCCCCACCACAACATGCTCCGAGATAATTTGTTAGTTCAAGGTGACGGTGTTGAGCTAGACACTCGTGTTTATCTTCAAAACAAAATATTTGTACAATTTGCAGTCGTTTCCTGAAAAATGCATCATTAGGGATTCTTATGGTTGGATAGTGTATTTAAGAAGTTGACAGCAGGGCGTTCTGTGTTTACTTGTGATGTGCAGGTCTTCAGGGGAGCCAGAAGCTGCATTTTAGAAGCTTCACTCACATACGCAGTAAAGCATTTTTATGAGTGGGAACATCACTGAGCTTCATAAGAAGCTTTAAAAAAAAAAGCGGCTGTGGAAATGTCGTCAATGCACAAGCCGTCAGATGTATTATATTAGGTCTGACATTCATTAAAACACGACCGTTCATGGCTGGTCCCTCTTACATAAACAGGAAGCTCAGGAAGCCACACGCTGCAGCCTGGGTTTAATGCGACTCTGCTCTGATTGGTTGCTGGGACTACATGGCGTACCTCCCACATCACTGATTGGCAGGGTGCCGGGGCTTACAGCCACTTAATCAGCCAATCAGCATACACCAGAGACCTGAAGTGTGGTCTGTTTTATGTGGAAAACTGATGGTCACCCAAACACCAGAATGGGGAAAAGGGTGATATAAGTGATTTCAAACCTGATGGATCCTTCGCGGCCCAAGATTCACTGAGTGGATTTCTTTGACCTGCAAAGGACACAGCGTCCATTGAAGGATTCACCCCCTGAACTGGGACATAACACACGGGAAGGTTGATAGAATCGATGAGTCAGAGGAAACTGCAAGTGTCAGTGAAGAAAGCAACAGCTCAGCAGCCACAACATCCTCGTAAAACTGAGATATTGTGGATAAATAAGGTAAAAACGCTTGAAGTATCATCCAGTACAACATACAGAATGCAAGCTCTTCCAGTCACAAACATCAGCAATTAGTCTTTCAACTTTGAAGCTGAAAAAACACACACACACACATACATATATATATATATACTCACTAAAAAAAACTAAGATTTTGGTCCATTCAATTTGTTGCCTTTTTCCTGTGTTGTGAATCTGTGCAATTTTAGGGGAATTTTATGCAGAAACAGAGCCTTGACATAATAAAAATTTTATTGTGATAATTATCATTATCAAGTGATATGAAAAACATAATTGTGATAGTTCTGCAGCAGCACAAGTAGTCCTGGACCCACCCAGAAGGGGCTCAGCCGCCATTCAGCGTCACGGCGAGCGATACAGTACGATAAAGTGATTGTGTCTGGCAGGTATGTGTGCGCGTCATTAGATCAGTCAGAGGAAAAGTGCTGTTGAGAGGCAAATAGATTTTTCTTTCTATCTGTTCATTTAGCCTTAGTAATGCCACAGGTCATTTAAAAACCGATTTAAAAATGTAGTTGAGCGTAGAGTAATTTTATCTCCAACCGAATTGTTATGGGACTGGCCCACCTGATTTTTACGTTATGATTTCTGGCTCCGCTATCGCCGCGATAAACTGTTTTTCCATATCGCCTAGCCTAGCTGTAGGTGAAGCCCAGGCCCCCTGCAGTCCTGGCTTTATTAATCTGCTGGAAGAGGATCGGAATATAGTTATTAATCCATTCCAGCGATGACAGCGGATGTTGAAATCCTCTGTTGCACTCTGCGCAACCCATTAATCTGCAAAGGGCCTTTGGAGTTTTCGCCAGACAGATGTCACCTGGACAGGAGCGGGCAGATGGTGTTCCATGAAAACATCGTCCCTGCAGTCCTTCATCTTTGTGGCACAAGTTAGTCTCTCCTTCCCTCGGCAGCATGTGAATTCAGGATTTTCGACATATTTGTTCTCCGTTCGATCAGCATGTCCCAGGTTAATGAGTGTGATGCAGGGTGTGCTACAGGCCACAATTCTTCCCAAAGCTTTTATGAGAGTTTTCTCATAAAAAAAGACGTTCTCAGATTCAGGAGCAGCTTCTCAATACGGATGGGAAGCGTCAACGGAGCGGAGGCGGCGCCCATCGGGAAGACGACCTTGCCAGATGAACGCAGGCTTTGCTGAAGGTCATCATCTGGTAAGAGAAGGGGTGACGCACGGCTGTGAGGCCATCTGGGGCGCAGTGGGGAAATGACTATGACTAGCGCACGTATATAACGGCGTTTGGTATGACAGCGATGAAGGAATGCGGTGGTCAGTGAGTCAGCCGGGAGTGTGGAGTCACTGAAGCATTGGGTACAGAAACTGTACTGACCACAGAAACACGGGTTTCACTGTGGTCACGTGACGTGGGCCACGCCCCCCTGGTAGAACGTGACTTTGGGTTACTGCATGATGTCACACATTCGCTCTTTCTGTAATTACAGCCGTTTTCACACCCTCAGGGGCTGTGAACATGCGGAAGCCTTTCATCGAAACACTCTGCATAGCCTGTATATTACAAAGCCGGCAAATCAGTTGTGGTATGTGTTTGCAAGGTATTTAGCATTGAATTCAGAGGCTTTACTTGAAAATCCTGATGCTCCTGTCTTGATTGCCTCATTGTATACACTACACACAATATAAAGTTATAGACTTACGTCATATTTGAGCAATCAACCAGAAATATAGTATGCACAGAAGCATTATTGAACTTTAACTGCCATTTCCATAAGCCGTAGTGAAATAATCACTTTGTTTTTGAATGCTCAGATCACATATTCTCGTATCAGTATTGTAAACTTTAATGGCTGAAGTTGGATGGCATCGTATTCCATTTTTTTTTTTTTTTGCAGATTTACAAAAACAAGGGAGAAGAAATCTTGACACGATTTTTACTGCTTTTTTGTTTTTCTTTTGCGCTTTTTATTGTCTAAGAGCAGCACTTGGATCTGAGTTTCAAAGACTGGACCTGAAGCTAAACCAGATGCTTCTACAGCCTTTCAAGCAGATGAAAACAAGGCAGGAATATTCCATATGAGCCGACAGATCCAAGTCAGAACAGCACCTCCCCTGCAGC
>JAODJU010000043.1:13318155-13343588 GCA_026776725.1 Gnathonemus echidnorhynchus
AAACACACACACTCACACCCCTCTCTCTCTCTCTCTCTCTCTCTCTCTCTCTCTCTCTCTCTCTCTCTCTCTCTCTTTCTCACACACACACACACACACACACACATACACACACACACCGAAAACAAGTTTATTGAGTTTTTATTCTTACATTTATTTTGCAGACGATTTCATCCAAAATTGAGAGAGCAGGGTCAAACAGTCCTTGGAACAACTGAGGCTTTAGACATTCTGTTTACATTTAAATTTCTTTGGCACTTTCTCATCCAAAGCAACATTCAAACAGGACACACAGTACACCAGCCTTGTCTCACTAATGTCATTAAGGCAACTTCAGATGAAGGCAAGTTTCCCCATTTGCACTTTGACTTTAATCAGAGAGTCAGAAAACTGAGAAACCAAAAACCATTATGAGATGAATTGAAAATGATAACCTTTGATAAGGGTGTTTTTAAGTAAAAAAAAAAAAAAAAAAAAGTCTAGATTGCCGCAGAGAGCAGCTGAGGAATCTGGTCCCACAATCAGAAGCACGCACAGTACCGTGAATTGAATGTTTTGCCGAATTTCCTGAGACTCATGAATCATCAACATGGCACAGACTCCCCCAGGTGACTAATGGCTGTTTACTCCAGTTAGGCTGCATGAATTCCCACAGCTTCTCTGGATAAGCAGCGCAGCTTCTGTTTGCAGCCCTGTTTTGGCTACTGCAGACACTCCCTGGCTCTTGCCAGCTCGCACCAGCAGCCTCAGATACGAACCTAATTCCTACCTAATTTCTTCATCCATCTTTTTTTTTTTGAGAACTGTTGGAGACCCGTTCCTGCAGTGCGAAGGAAGTTATGCAACCACAGCCCTTCCTAAATCCTCATTCAACCTCGTTCATTTTTGGCTTCAGTTTACCAAAAACAACTGTCATTCATTTTTATTCCTCCCCAGCATATTGCCAAACCCCTCCCCCAAATAAAGAGTGTACAAGCAATAATGAACTGCATTTGTTTCAGGTTTTATTAGTTTTGAGGAAAAGGCACTGGGTACTTACTGCACAGACCATCAGAATTGGCATGTTCCACCTGAAAAGAAGAATGATTGATATGAAATATATTGAAATTCATATTAATGATAATTCTACTATTGAAGTCTTGCCAGTCTCCGAATGGTGTGGCGTGATCTACAGTGTGGCTTCAACACTGTTACATACAATAGAGTTACATTAACTATTTTGGTTGGCCCTGTAGTAATTTTTACATCCATTCATATATACAATATATGTCCCATGGTTTGGAAGACACAATGTTCTTTAACTTTCAATAATGCATAAATATTGTGATGGCAAGAACAATTATAAAATAGATATTCATAGGAAGAAAATATATGCATGCTGTGTGACTTTGTCATCCCATCTAATGTTACATCCTGATCCATGGACAGGTACAACAAAAAGCTAGAGAGAGACCACCCTCTTACTTTGTCTTTGATTTATTTGTGAAGCACCGTTATGATTAGACTAATCTACTTGATTTTTTTTTGTGAATTTGTGAAGTAGGGGAATATCATCTTCAGTAGCCGACCAGAGGCGAGTTCCCAGAAGCCTTCTTAACACAACGTAGCATTAAGAAGGCTTCGGCAAACCCCCCAGGCCAAAATAACAAACAAAACAGCACAAACTATTAGCTTCTTAACAAAGCGAATGTGAGACACAAAACTTCCCTCCTTCCCAAGTAATCAAGAAAGCGAGAAAACAAGTCCAAGCAAATGACCCTTCACAATATATACAAAAAGTCTTCACAATATATACAATACAATGTATACAAACAATTTACATTTTTTTTCCTCATTTTTGTAACCCTGTTTATCCATATTCACATATGTATATGCATCTGTACTGTTTGTACATATATATGCATGCCAGTCCATTGCAGAAATGTGACACATCAGTTAGCTTAGCTGCATGTCTTTGGACTGCTGTAGGGAACTGGAGGTAATCCATACAAAATAGGGCAAACATATACTCACTCCAGAAAGACGGAAGAAGCAGAGCAGGATTCATCTCCCCAGCTCAATGCTAAGGATTGTGGTGCTGTTGGTTTAATGTACATTAATGCACAGGTGGCCCAGTGTGTGGCCTCACACCTCCAGGCTTAGGAGTGCATATCCCATCTCTGCTCTGTGTCTGTGTCAAGCTTGCATGTTCTTCCCATGTTAGGTAGGCTTCCTTGCGCAGTGCAAAGACATGCAATCACACTAACTCATTTCCTGTAGTAGATGCACCCTGTGGAAGACTATTACACCCAAGGTGAGCCCCAGTTTTCTGCCCAGGATAGGCTTCACTACCCTGCAAACCTAACCAGGATAAAAGGATGGATGGATGGATGCATGCATGCATGGGTATCGTTAGGTCTGATGACTCGGGGCTATAGCCCAGAATATTTTAGCCCCAATGCCAATCTTCCTTCAAAAGCAAAAGAAAGTCAGCCCCAGGTAAACTTGACTTAGCCCCTGATCTTTTTGATAGCTATATTCTCCCCTGGATGGATGGATGGATGGATGGATGGAAGGATGGATGACTATTTATGTATGCATGCATATTTAGGCAACTGCTTGCTTCAGTCCCACTACTTATATCTAACTTCAGTCACACTCACAACCTCACCACCACTCTCAACTGAATCTTTTTTTAAGCAAGCTTGGTGTGTCTAGCCCCAAGTCATAAAGAATTACCAGAAAAAGAGGGAAGAGCAGGTGATGCAGATGATTGAGGTCTTCATCTGGGATCCCCACAGCTCAGCAATACTCAACACGGCAGTCTGTGGTGCTGAAGAGCAACTATGCATTAATAATTTGACCTGACCACATACGTCATGGTGGATGCCTGGTCCCTGTCCTAACAAATAAGCATAGCCTTAGAGCTTTAGGGAGCTGCATAACAAGGACTAGACTATGGGAGGGACACAGCTGGGAAACGGGAAGCAGGATGAAAAACTGCATGCAGACTGGATGAAGAGCTCTAATTAGGGCACTAAATGTTAGCGAGGCAGGGTTCCTGATTTCCCGCTCATCTCGTCGCTCTTATTTTTATCAAAGAAGATCAGCAGGCTGCACTAGTAGATATATAAATATTTAATATGAGAAAATATTGATGACATTTAATTCAGCCGCCTCTTAAGCGAATGCTTGTGATAACAAGTATAGTACAGGGAGAAGGGATTCTAGTCTAAGGATTTTTAAACCCATACAAAATTTACACATAGTCCGATATACTGTAAATATCGTCGAACTTTCACCATTACATAGTATTAGGACCATCTACTGCAATTAAAATCCTAACGGATAATCTTAATTTATATACTGATAAAGTTCCGACTACAGACGTTACTTCTAGTGCAACAAACAATGCTAACAATGATAATGGTCTTAGACAAACTTGCTGATAAAAATTATTTATCAACCATATTAATATAAAATTAATTTATAACGATTACTTACTGATCTCTTTAATTTTTACTTCCCCGTTGGTTCAATTCAAGCGCTGTACAAATAAACAGTTTCAATATATATAAGCAATCAAGACTTAATTACTGTAAAATAATGACAAGCAGAAATTTTGGAAAAGTACTTATCTGTCACTGCATAAAGTATTTTAATATTAAAACTGGAACAGATTAAATAAATAATAAAGTTAATAATAATAACAATCATTTAATAATAAATAATAGCAAAATAAATAATTCTACTTAGCGCCTACGGCAAATGGAAAACATCTTGTACAAAAATACATTTAAAGGTGAGGTAGAGGTGGGTATTACAATAAGTAAAGTCACATTAAATTATAATCACTATCTAAAATTAACGCAACACTCAGAATGAGCATTTCTTTCTTTTTTGTCTGCAAAACGATTATTTTCTCGATCGACTCTCACTACTCTACACAATCTCTCACCTTTATAAAATGTCGCTCGCCCACAGATTCAGGGAGAAATGAGAGAGAAGCGCTGTTGCATAAAAGATTCCCAGGGAACTGACAGTGTCATCATATATACTGTGAAATGCAGAGGTTACACCTGTGTCTGGACAATTTTCTGAGCAGTGCGTTTGAGATGAAATCAGCATCTCCGCAGGATACTGAATAGAGGATAAAGTTAGATACGCCCACATCGCGGCTTCATTTCCCGGCTCTCGCTTGACCTCCATTGCCATTAATCCCATATATTTCTTGTGCAGCTTCCCAGATTCCCACTAAACGCACAGTGGGCGGCAGTGAGCATCTCCGCACCTGCTGCCGTCAGTTTACTCTTAAAAGTTACTTAGGTTTGCAGGTCAGAGCCCGGTTACGGAGCAGCGATGACCCGCTGGATCCGGTCCATGACAGCGACCCGGAGGGCAACGCTTCTGCTGATCCTGGGAGTTTTATGGGACGTTACGGCGAAGGATGTAAGCATCATGGTTCAGTTGACAATGCTTTTGGCGCAGATCACGTTCAATCGTAAAGTAGGAAAATATTGACATTGAAATTATTTTATCTGAATTACCTCGCAAAGAATGCATGCGCTGATCAGTGCTTGCAAACTGATGAGAATCACTTACTGCTTTGTAGCCCATACAAAGAGACCATGATGTCGCGTTAATGTGACTTGAATTTGCTGTGTCTGTCAGCTTCATTGAGGATTAGGCACCAACAGGAAAGATTAGCTCATGAAAAATTGTAGGAAATTGATGAACAAGTGATGGTACGTCACTCCAGTTGTTTATCCAGCATCAGTAGATGTGGCAAACAGTCCAGTCAAACAAAAGTTAAGCAAACAAAAAGAAAAGACTTATTCCGACACCACTTATGTAACCTGTCACAAGACCTTGAGCTCTAGGTCCTGTTTGGTTTCTTTTTATCTTTTAGGCAACACAAGATGAGGTGCTAGACATTCATTGATAAACTGTCGTTTTTATAAATGTTGGTTTGTACAACAAAACATTTGCATATAAGGTTATTTAGAAAATCTCAGACCCTTAGGTACAGAAATAGTCTGCTTTTAGCCTAAAGCATACAGATGTGTAGACAGACACTGGACATGCACTAACATTTTACAGATTTGTGCTTATGTGCCCTCGACTGCCCAGTAAACTGTTTACATCAGGGTTATTCAAATCACGGTCCTCGAGGTCCAAGCACTGCTGGTTTTCCAGCCTTCATTTACCTGTCAGTCAGGTGTGAAGGCTCTGACCAAACCAATCAGAATCAGTAATTATTAAACTAACTACCTGGGAGAACTGAAAACAAGGCCTGGATTTGGAATCGAGGTCCAGATTTGAAGAACCCTGGTTTACATCATCTTCAGTCATGCAAGCTGCATGTGTGTCAGTGTGTTCTGTGCTGAGGGCAACACTGCATTAAAACTGCAGCTGCCACTCAGACTGGCCTTAGGAGGAAAATGCACCTAGGGACCAGTGTCTGGGGAACCCACCTAGACATGCATGCAAACATGCGGATTTTTCATTCCTCACACCATGTGGTGCTAAGATGACTGTTTACAGGGTGCTTCAGTATACAAGGGAATACTTCAATATAATAGAATGTCAACATGCAAAGGAATACCTACAGCTCAGGAAAAAAACAAGAGACCTGTCAGGCTTCGCGGAGCGGGCGAGCGGGTAAGCAGGCGAGAGAAGCCGGACTGACTGAAAACGGGGTTTAATGAGAAACGAGAAGCAGACATCCACGAACATCAAACAATACAATGCTGGATCTGGGAAACAGGGGGAGACGCGGACTGATATACACAAGACTAGTCAAAAGAAAGAGGACACAGGTGATCACGATCAGGAATTAACGCGAGGTAATGAGGGGGCGTGGCACACACGAGGATCGTACGGAGCCACAGCTATATTTTTATTTTCACTCATTTCTCAATTTGTGGGTTTGCTTCTGTGTAAAATATCTTTTTTTTTTTTTTTTGCAAACTCCAGCCTGGCTCTTCCCTGTTAGATGAAGGGCTTCTTCCTTTTGCTTTATGGGTCTTCAGTCCTGCTTCCAGGAGCCTGATATGAACTGTCCTAGCAGTGCACTTCACACCTGCACTTAATGTTTCCCATTCCTTTTGAAGGTCACTTGATGTCACCCTCTGATTCATGAGGCACTGTTGGATAAGTTGACGGTCATCTTTGGCATTAGAAATTGGCTTCCGCCCTCTAGCTGTCTGGTTTTTGTCATTCCCAGTGTCTCCTGTTTCACATTGTTCTTGTGTACTGTGGTCTTAGAATTTTTGAGCCTGGAAGCAGCCCTCCGTTCAGAGTAGCCTTCTGCCAGCAGAACCGGGATTAAAACAGGATTTAAAAATGCAAATTCTTAAAAAAAAAAAAAATGGAGATTCAAGCTCATGGGGACTCAAAGATGGTCCTGGATCAATTGCATCATTCCAGCAAATTCCAGACAGAGCTGGTCAACTGCTGAGTGGGCGCCAATTTAGCAAACAACCAGCACCCCCACCCAGTGGCATATACCATCTGAGACAAAGTGAAATTGCGCAAAGAAGTTTTCCCACGAGGCACTGCATTCTGTATTCAGTCATGTTAAAGCTGAGGTCTCGTTCAGCCACGACACTCTATTCCTGTTACTGTAAGGACAGGTCCTGTGTCCTGTGTCCTGTGTGCTGTAAACCCAGCTCTGCGGTTTGGTACATGTGGAACAGTCTGGCTCTCAAATCACTACCAGGGTGGAAAATGCAACGAAAAACAACATAATTGATCCAGGTCCTCAAAAAAATAAAAAGATCAAAAATGTCAACAGGAAAATGAGTAATGCTGAACTGAACAAAATAAAGACGACACAGACAGACTTCGTTGTAATGTGTAATTAAAGGGCAATATAAAAAATAATTACCTTGTCTGTCACAATACAATATACCTCTATTAACAAGCAAGTTTACAAGCAAGCAGAGTTAGATTTACAACAGATCTAAACACAATCAGATATTGCTGTTGTAATTTTATCAATTATAACGAAAATAAATCTGCAATAAAAAAAATCTCTGGACATTTTAATGAAGAAATAACAGTCCACTGAGTGTTTAGTTATCCAGAGATTGCTAACCTTGTGTTTTATAAAAATAGGAGGTATTTTATTTACAGGTTACATATTTACCATCATTTACGTGTTTACTCTTCAATAATCTCATAATTTTGATCAGATAGCTTTGGAAAAATTAAATTTCCACATCCCCTTCTTTACTAGGGAAATCAAGTAAAGATTTTGGTAACACTTTACTTGACATGGCACAAATAATATAGTGTTATACCATTAATTGTGTATTAATTACCCAGAAATGAAGTTACATACTAATCTCATGTTTGTTCATCAACCATGAACCATGACGCGTCTTTTATCTCAAGTAGCTGCTATATTTATGGTTTGTACTTCAGTAGTAACTGAGTTATTACTAAAAATTTATTCCCTGTCAAATAAAGTGTAACTGAGATCTTATTGTTCCGAAGAGAAGTATATGTTGGTTTATATAACCACTCCTGGTTTAGTGACTGAATTCCTTTCCAATGCCCAAGTCTTTAAGCGAAATAGTCACGGTAGCTTAGGTGTGACTGCGACTGTGCTCAAAACATTACTTCAGCCTTCTGTTCTCAATTTCTTTCATCCTTTGAACATTCAGAACATTCTATGTCAAAGACCTCTCTGATCCCGGCATTCATAATTGTCAGGCACAGGAAATTTGGTCGAAAATGTGCACGTTGGTCAGAAAATTAATCTTTGATTACCGTCGTACTTGCGAATGGTCACAAACTGAGGTAGTCGCTGAACGAGGAGTGGTTGATTTCTTTGTTTATAGAAACGGGAAAATATCCAGGCAGTCTGTACTACGTCAATCGCAGGGAATCCAGAGAAGCTGAACAACCAGTGCTACAGGGCATTTTCCACTGCACGTTTAAGAGGGATACCTGTGGGAGACAGGACAGCGTCCAATGAGAGCAGCCGGTGATGACCTCACTGACGTGGTGATGACCTCACTGACGCAGTTAACAAGGGGGGGGATGTCCCCATCTTACCTGAACATGGGCCATAATGACGAACGCCAATGGAGCGCCCACGGAAGCAGGTGGCCCGGCGCAGGTGGCAGGCGCTGGCATAGGTGACGTTGTTGTTGCCACAGATGGACTGCTCTGTGATCAGGGGCAAAGGGCAGAGGGCAGTGCGGCACATGACACAGTGGGCGCTCTCTGTCTGGTCTGTGACACAGGTGTGAGTGCCTGGGCACACAACCTTGGAGCAGTTTTCTGGGGGGCAGAAACATTTGTTACTCCTTCATTCCTCCTTAAATACGTCAGGTTTTAAGTCAAATTGCCTTCTTATTGTAAGAACAACAACAGCAACCAATAAACTAACAATCAACAAATCATTATCAATAATAATAATAATAATAATAATAATAATAATAAGATTCAGTAGCCTCCAGGGGGCTGTATCACAAAGCCAGATATTTAGGTTAGCAAAACAACTTTTAAAAGACGTAAAAGGTGGACTGGGTCCATTTAAAGTCCATTTCCATTTGAGCATGATAAACGGTACAAGTTTGATGGATGGTTAGTAATAATACTGGGTGACAGTCCTCCTGTAATCCAGCTAACTAGCATCTCTAATTTGCCTAAAGGGTATGACGGTGCGGGTGTGTGCCATGACGTCCAGAAAGTTCCGCTTACTCTTACACTCGCCCCGGTACATGATCTCCAGGTCCGGCTGGCCCTGGCACCGGGCCAGCATCAGGGCACACTCGTCCCGGTAGGTGCTGCTGTCGCTGCCGCACACGGGCTCCCCCCGGGTCATGTTGGTACAGTCTGGCGAGCACGTGCAGTGGGGCCGGCCCCCCTTCATCTGGCACACCTTCGCCGGGCCGCAGTTCACCCCCTCGCACGTCTCTGTGAAAATCGCATGTCAGGACCGGCCAGGAGCTCGTCATTCTCCTTCCCTTGCACAAAAGTGTTTCGATAACGTCAGTAGTTTCCACTGCGCGAATGATCCCTACAGCTTAAGCACAGTATGATTTGTGAGAAACTGGGCTGTCTTACATTTTCTGAGGAACACGGAAGAGCTGATTCACAGTTTAACTGGTGAGTATTTGCAGATCACACACCCACCCACTCACTGAGATCACATCACGGAAATGAACACACATCCAGACAAACGCCCCCCACCATAAACAAAGCCTTCCAGGAACTGGAGGAAGAATGAGACTGGACTGGAACAGATTTTCAACAACACAATCTAGTGCCTGGTCAAGGCATGGCTGTAAGACTGCGTGGACGTCACATGGTGGGTACATTGCACTGGTTAGTCACTGATCTCCAGCACCATTACTCAAGTGTAAATTGGTCTTGCCCAGGCACAATCCCCAAAAATCCAGTAAAAAGGGATTAAGTGTTTTTTGCTGGAAGCTCTCTAATATCCTGTTGTTTCCTTGCGTCTGAAGGGCCAGCACTGTCTGCAACAACACCCAGGACTTCTTGTGGCATTTCTTAATTCACACCAACTGGCAGGAAATGGCCATTTCAAAAACTGCCCATTATATACAGGAAAGTGCAGGTTACAGGGACTGCATAAGTCTGAGTACCAACACTGCTTTGAAACACTGGATAATGAGGGCGTGTGTATGCCTGTCCAGCCACCTGCTGTATGTCAGTTCCCCTTTTGGCCAACAGGTGGCGCTGGCCATCACGTTTGTTCTCGCTTCCTAGTGTGTTCTCCTGTTCCTTGGGTTGCTACTAAGTGGGCAGCTGTGTCATCCAGGCTTTCTTTGTGTCATGGGTTTACGTTTATAATTTAACATTTATGATTCATTGTGTAACCTGCATTAGTTATTATTTGCTGTATGTCTGTACGGTTCCTTGTTTTGCTCCCTGTTTGAAGTAATGTTCAGTTACCCTTATTATTCTAGTCTCTCTTAATGTTTGAACCTTTTGGTATCTGTTGATAGGCCTTATCTGTGCTTCAATAGTCCTAGTCCTTAATGGCTGTTAATTGCACACACCTGTCTCTCAATGTCATGTGCCCTTCCTTGAGTTTTCAGTCAGTCTTTGTGTGCATTTCTGTTGGTGTGTCTCCTGATTTGCTGTTTCACTGTGTACTACTGCTCCTGGTTCCTATGCATATTGTTGCCTTTGTTTCCTACCTGTTCCCCATAGATGTTAGAGTTAGTGTTTGACTGTTCACCTGCTCGTTTTTGACCCCTCCTGGTCCCTTTGTTTTCTGGTTTCCCATTCATGTTCAGTTTGCTAAACAGAAAATCCCCTTTGCCTAAGAACTGCACCATGGATTGTATTTTTGTCATGCCACACAATAACAGTGTATGAAACTGAACATCCCTTTAGTTATGGGGTAAAAATCCATTAAATAACAAATTAATCTCTAATTAGAAGCAAGTACAGTGGTACCTCGGTATACGTCCTTAATCCATTCGAGATCCTTGGACTTATACCCAACAGGACATATAGCAAATGCATTTTTCCCATCAAAAATAAACGGAAAACGATTAATCCGTTCCCATGGAAAAAAAATCCCATTGTTATTGGCATATTATACATTGATGGGGTTGTATAAAATAATTTAAACACTGCTTAATACTAAAATACATAAAAACAAATTTCACCCCTTTTGCAACATTAGCCGATTTAATAACGTCTTTGTTTTTCACGATCGTAGATACCGTCGTTCTCAGCATACGGTATGCAGCAGCCAAGTCCTGGATACGCATGCCACCTTCATACTTTTGAACAATCTCTTTTTTCACCTCCATAGTGATCCAAACCATTTTCTTCATTGTTTGGCTCTTCTCATTAACTTTCTCAGAACTCATGGTTAATGAATTTACTAAAAATTTACGCGAAAAAACACAAAAATCGCATGAAAATTCACAGAGAGTTATAGTGCAGGTTGTTCACTGAATGGTAGCAACTGGCGTACTGATGCTCGTGGGCAGTCGTGGCTTTGTCTCGAGAGAGGTAAACAAGGGAAGCGTGTGGTGTCGTGACTCATTTTGACCCATACAAGTTTTAGCACGTGAGTCATATTATAAAGAAAGGCCGTATACCAAGCAAAAATTTTAGAGTAAATCAGGACGTATACCAAGTTGGACTTATTACAAAGCGGACGTATACCGAGGTACCACTGTATTTGGCAAACAGTGCCCGCCCCGGCAAAATAGGATTTATTTTCACCAGAGTTGGAGCAGAATGAACATGAAGCCCACCAGGAAAGTTGGCTAAGAATAGAAGGATCCGATGGATACTCAGTGCACCCTTTCAAACCCGAAACCACGCCCTTCCCACCACCCCCAAGGGAAATTGGGATTTGACAGCAGTTGCTGGCTGTTTAGGTGGCGCCGAGAACTTGAAACGGACACCAACAGAACGGGATACACCTGGAGTCCGGTGGAGCAGAAAGCAGAGAAGATGCCTGGAAGTCCCTTGTTAGCAGCCTATGGCCCAGGAGGGGCAGTAGGTAGAAGAAGATGAAGCTGGCTGTTTCGCATTCTTTACTTTGGCTATTGATTTCCAGGTCGACATTATTTACAGTTCAGAAGCCCATTCATCAGAGAATAGATTTCTGTGAAGAATTTCTCCAAGAGCATGTTTCCAGCAGAACATAAGATTTATCTTGTTCCCTTTATGTGGAGAAGATGGAACGATCCCAGAGGGTAGCTCTGGCTCCTGATTCCCCAAAGTCCTCATCGACTGAAGGAACATCCAGAACTGGAAGCACATTTATTTAGAAAGGAACAAAAATATTTTAAAACTCTCCTGTTTTCCATTTAGAAATAATGATGTTACTACGGTTTGGGCTTAAATTATATGAAGAAATAACTAAAACAAATACTTTTGATCTTTCTACCTCTCTATAACATGCATAATAAGTATTTTATAAAACACCAGAAAAGCAGAAGCCTGTGGGCAGAGATACAACTCATTCAGATCAGAATTTAGGATTCACTGGTGGGGAACAGGACGGGACCTATAAATCTAGACTTGCAACACAGAAAGATTTTCGGCCCTCGAGAGATTTGCGTTTTATAAGAATCCAGCACTTTGCCTGTTTCAAATTGGCAACAGCTTCCACAACCCCATGGAAAAAACAAACTATCCTTAACTGAACTTGAGCCCTTGGCTTTCACGAGTTAAGCATCTTCAGACCGATCAACATGAAATTGTCCAGAATCCCAGGCATTAATCCGCGATTAATAATAATAAAAAATTAAATATAGCCTTTAAGATAAATATTTATTATAGGAGGTCCAGGCCGTACAAGCATATGTACATCGGGAGCTATGCAGGATTTAAACAAGTCCTTTCAATGTTAAATTGACGATGCTAATGTGTTTACTATACGTGGCAGAGATTATAACGCGCTCTTACCTTTGCATGGCCTGCAGGGGACCATACCCAGCAATCCAAGCAGGCTGACCTCGTTAATGGATGCGCTACTGTTGGACCAAGCTTTGTCCAGGCTGCTCCCGCCACAGCACTCTTCGAAGCTGACCTGTCTCATCAGCACCATGGCGCAGGCCGGCTCCCTTCCCTGCTGCAGCCAGCAGAGCCCCCCTACGCGGTGCATGCGTTACGGAACGGTACATAAGTTACGGAGCGGTACGGACATACACACTCTACATAAAGTCAATACATATATACATACACCACGCTCCCTACATGCACCATGTAAGGACAATTAATGGAAAACTTTTAATTAATGTAACGTTTGGCTGACATCTGAACACAATCTTCCCATCTGGTGCCCATTAACACTGAAAATGACTTGGAATTTCACTGTTCACTTTGCCACAGCGATAAACACTCCGTCATACGGCTGCCAAAGTGCAGTGAACGTTTTACTTACACCCGGTAAAAGTCAAACATTTGCATCATGGAGCTCAACAAACAACTGTCGAGCCCTCTTAAAAAGCCTCTTTTAAGCAGCTAGGCTGCACTCAGCTCATTGCACACCGCTTTCATTTACCGTTATGTCCCTTTTAACAGAAACATAAATTAGAAGGATTTTACAGTTTTAGAATTAGACCGTAGCATTTCTCCATACATCCTATATGATTATTTTAAAAGTTGTTTTATTTCATTGGTATGTTTTATAAGGAATGAAAGTAACGTTTTTTTAATTGCCAAGTCCACTCTAAATTAAAACGGCAGGCACACATCTGTGACAATCCCTATAATGCATATACTATAAAGGTTAAACGTTTTCAGATGAATATAAGAAAGTTTTAAGGGTTTCAGCTTCAAACCCCTAGTGGGAGGCTCTTTGTAAAATAACAGATAACGCACTACCTCTAAAAAACATCTGTTTGTGTACCGGTTCACTACTTTTAAACGAACACGAACGTCAATTTGAAATCCATCAAAACAATAATAGTAAAGTCTGATAACACCAGAAAGATCATATCGGACACATATGAGTACTTACCGTTTGTAGCATAATGTCCAATTATGTCACAAAGTATCAGAAAATTCACAGAGAACGCAATCCTCATGTCGGTCTTTTTTGCAATTTGCAGCTACTATTTTGAAATTAAAAGATAAACGTTTTATATAGGTTAGCGCTGGTTAATAACCTATCGCTATGACTTGTTGACAGGTCAAAAAAGTTTTAATCGAAGGCTCACGTGAATGAATGCGTTTAAAGTCACCCCGTTCTGCCTCTGTATAAATATTTGACCTGCCCGCTACTGGGATTTGTGACGGCTTCAGTGTTTGTAAGAGGGGGCCGGGCATTGCTTTGCAAGTAACATTCATGAGCATGGACCCAGTCGAATACAGCACAGCTCGCTAGACGCCAAAGACGCTTGCGGGAGTCGTCCCTTCGCATATCTTTTAAGGAATTGGCCTAATTAAGAAGTTGTCTTCTTCGGTTAAGTCCCGTATTTCTTCCGGGAGCTAAGCCAAGGTCGAATCCCAGAATCACCCCTAGCTGACTTATAGCTGCTTGGACTGAGGGTCATAACTGAGAACTGCTCTTTTAGCCGATAGACCACGGGACCCTTTAAGTGGGGGCTGCGAGATGATTTCCAGAGCACGTTTATTAACAATTTAAAACGAGGAAAACTTAAACCTGCTATAAATCTACAGTTGGCGAAACGCATGGAGCGGGACCCACACCGTGGCTACCTGTACATACATTTCCTGTTGCCCGTAGCTTTCTAATCTGGTGATACCCATTAGGTGCATGACTGAATGTAATAATAATTAAAAAAAAAAACTTCACTTTGCCTTTAGTCAAGATAGATTTAACTGAGATACGTTGCTTTGTATCGGTGTCATTGGTTTTATCATTTGCAAAACGTGATCATTAATAATGTAATAAATGCACCAGTATGAATGAGTGCTCCAGAATAAATATAACAGAAAATAAAAACACCGAGAGTTTGTAATGGATAATGTCGATATGACGACCTCCAGTACTAGACCTATTTGTTACTCCAGAAATCCATATTTCAGTACTTGCTGCTTTTATATTTAG
The DNA here is from genome assembly GCA_026776725.1 of Gnathonemus echidnorhynchus. Lineage (NCBI taxonomy): Eukaryota > Metazoa > Chordata > Actinopteri > Osteoglossiformes > Mormyridae > Gnathonemus > Gnathonemus echidnorhynchus. The sequence goes on from JAODJU010000043.1 coordinate 13,332,665, forward strand.
GTCTTTTTAAACGCTTAGCCTATGTTTTTGTTTCTGTTAATATTTAGTAAAGCGTTTACGTGGCCTATAAGTTTGGACACAGGAAGGATCGGCACCATGGGGGGGTGACCATCTGTGGCCCCCTAAAAATAATCACTCAGAGATGCTAAAAAAGATTGCCATATAAGCCCCGTGCCCCCGAGAGACATGGCTACAGGTCGTTTGCCACCCCTACCCCCCCGATCCTCAACAGAATAGCGAGAAGCAGAAGCTCTACCAGTTGACAAAAATCTCTAGACTGACCTCTAGCGGCTGTGTTACATACTTAAGTTTTTTGACTGTTTAGGACTTTAGGTCTAGTGTAGCGTTTTTGCAGTATGTCTGTTACTCCGTCAGAGATTCATAATTTTAATTATGATTTAAGTCATGCCAATAACGGGTAAAGGTTGCACTTACTGTTTGTAAATGAACGGATTTCATTTTACTCTGTATATCAAGTACTCTCTGTACATCATTATTCAACCGTATAGGCCATGTAAATATTACGGTTTACAATTTATTTCAGATTCTTGGGTCGTCTTCCTTGAACCACCATAGTTTGTCACCACTACATTAGTCGGCTCATACCGCTACCCGTACGCATGATTATTTTTGGCGTTTCCATGAGCGTCATTTCCCCCCCAATACCATTGCATATCACAGCACAAACCACGCCCCTAGCCACGCCCGGTAACTTTAACAAACCACGCCCTACATTTGTGACGATCTCTAAATCCGATTTCATTGGCTAACAGTACGAGAGTGTTTATCTTAAGTGTAGCACGTACGCAGTCTTGAAGTGAGGGAAATCCATCCAAAGAAGGTCACTCCAACCAAAAATAACTGTTTAATTAACAGCAAATATTAATTCGGCTCAAATATGGAAGATAGGGATTACCCATTGCTTAATGTAGGATTTTAGATGATCTCAAAATATGTATTTTTATAATACTACAGCATACTATTTTGGTCATATTCATTATTCAGTATCGTATACTGTGTATTTTTAGAATTTGTTTGCAGCCCTGTTTACTTGTTTGCACTCTGTGTGCTGTCTTTGCACCTTGTCTGTCTTGCACTATGTGTAAGTTTGTCTGTGCCCCACATTCTTGCTGTGTTATGTGCCAGATTTTCCACTTGGGATCAAGAAAGTCAATGTTAATCGTAGCTAACTAGCTAACCTTAAGCTGCACGGGTTTATCCTCACCACACACACAACAAATGTCTTCTTCTGTAGGATGGTGTTGTTCCTAAGATTTTACGTCATCAAGAGAAAAAATGAGTAAATGAAAGCACATATATTTATTCCACTTATAATTCTGACATTGCAATGTTTTTGAAGGCAAAAGTTAGTTTGCCCTGATTGCCACTGACATAGGAGACTTTGATATAGGGGGCACACAACTTAAATGACTATTTATTGGGGTGATGAATTAATCCAAATTAAATATTGTTAAATATTAAATAATACTGTTTCCTACACACTTGCTGATCATTTATTATTTTTTACACTGCAAAGAGTCACATCCACTTTAAACCCAGCTGGGGTGTAAAGATTGTTGACATATCAGTACCACTGCCTCAAATTCTCATTTATATTCTTTATGTGAGTAAATATTACAGACTGACTTGTCATTTTTGTGTCATGGCCGACAACATCTCACTGTCAAATATGAGTAACTGGTTATACGCTATTAATTCAAGGAACTAGATGTTATAGAAGATAGTGAAGAATGATACAGCTCATTACATAAGCCTTACAAGCTTATGTAGATTCAGTTAAATGGCAAGAAACTGGTTTGACTGTTTTTTGAAGAACCAGAGGTCCCTTTAGTCCTCATAATATCCAAGTCATTAGTGGCAAGTGAAGTTCTCACCATGTGATATTGATGAAAATCATGATGTACTTGCATGTCCTTATTTTTCTGTAGTGAGTTGAGTGAATGTGCAGGTTTGAGCTGTCATTCTGGATAAGGGGACGGGGTATCACAGCGAGTGCTGCTCTGGATCTCCACTACAAGACATTGCATGTCCTCATCCAGCTTTTTCACATCAACATTAGTGACACATAAGAACATAATAAATTTACGAACGAGAGGAGGCCATTCGTCCCATCAAGCTCGTTTAGGGAGAACTTAACTAATAGCTCACAGATGTTAAAATCTTATCTAGCTCTGATTTAAAGGAGCCCAGGGTTTTAGCTTGCGCTACACTAGCAGGAAGACTATTCCATACTCCAACTACATGCTGTGTAAGGAAGCACTTTCTCAAATTCATTTTAAAATGTTCTCCAGCTAATTTCCACTTATGGCCATGAGTTCTAGTATTTAATCTAATATTGAAATAGCCATTTGGCTGAATAGCATCCAGACCCGTTAGAATCTTATAGACCTGGACTTGCTTCGGGATTAATAAAGTATTCTGATTAATCTCCTATGCTTGAGGCTAAACAGATTCAGCTCAGCTAACCTCTCCTCATAAGACATTCCTCTAAGGCCAGGAATCATTCTTGTAGTCCTACGTTGAACCTTTTCCAAGGCAGCAATGTCCTTTTTAAGGTATGGTGACCAAACCTGCACACAATATTCTAAGTGGAGTCTTGTATGATTATAGGAGACTGACCAATCAGCACACAGCAAGAACTCAGTGCTTAAGTGGAGTCAAGGTAATTTTAATTGAATGGTAGTTTACAAATCCTGTCCTAGCTCAAAATGTCTTAATTTCTTTTGAACTCTTCCTTTGGTTGGATAGTCTTATTCCTAATTTCTATCCCTTTAGCTTAGCATGTAAGTGTTGATGCTGAAATGTATGTTGACTGTGAAGCTGATTTTTATTCAGATTATGTTTAACTTCACCTGCTAACCTAAATGTACTTTCTGGATGACTTGTATTTTTCACATTTTATATTTATAAGTGAATGGCTTTGATGTGAAATATGGACTGTGCAAGCTAATCCATGCAAAAACATAAAATAAAATGTTATGCAGTACATCATAGTGTTGTTTTAAAGGTTAGCTCAAGCAAAACATATCTTAGCCTTTTGAAAATATATTTATGATTATTGCTTAAGTAATATAACACCTAGTTTTTGTGAAAGTGGCTGAACTGCTGTCATCTAAGAAAGATGTCTCTGTTTCAATAATGGAAGATGTATTCAATTTCAAAATGAGTTTTTTCTTTATGCATCTATATTCAGTGATAAATACAGATTATGCCTAGATTGAATGAAAAAAGCAGTAGAATATTTATATGAATATGCATTGAACTGTGTGTTTTACTGCTGATGTATTAGAATATAATTCCACTTTATTTTGAAATATGAAACATAGGAATATTTTATAATACATGATATCTGTGTGTGGGGATAATTTGCCAGATGAAGCAAAATCCAAAACTTGCTGGGTCAAGACCCAGTTTGAACTCCAGAGAATTTGTTTGAATTGAGTTGTATCAGGCCATTAGCATAATTGGCAATAGAAAATCCCCAGTTAGAAAAACAGATTGAAAATTAATTTTGATGAGAATAAAAAAACATTAGTAAAGTATGCTAATACAGCCAAAATGTATGGTCAGAGCCGGGATCTCTTTGTAATGAATTTTTTAGATTTGATGGAACATCTGGATTAGTAGTTTAACCAAATAGAGCCTTGAACAGAGCACACGTTGTCCAATCACAAGTCAACAAGAACAAGACCCCATTCCCAGACGCAGGACGGGAGCGAGCGGAAGGTCTCGAATCTTTTCACCGGAAGTGAGCGTGCCGGTGCGTGTTGCGCACATGCGTACGTGCGCGGCGGGTGTGGAGCCTTCGTTCGGTCGCCTTCCTCTAAAGCGAAGGTTGTTATTAAGGTGAAGCGTTGGTGGCCGAGGGGAGCGGTTTCTGTGCTTTTACGGCTGGGCTAATATCGAAAAATGATGCTCTTTACATTCGGGGTTTTCTTTTTGTGCCTTTATGAAGCCAGTGCTTCAGGTGAGTTGTTTTTTTTTTTAATGTTAATATTTATTACATAACCGAACGCGCAGTGTATGTAACGTATTGGGTACCCCTCGAAAAATAATTAAGCAAACGGGAGTGTGTTTAGGTTATTCGTCAGATTGTTGACGTTGGTAACGTTTGTTATTAGCCATTTTCGTGTATAAATGTATCGATTGGTTTTGTTTGTAGGGTGGTCACTTTGTTACAGGTGGTATGAGAGAAAATTGTTTGCTGTAAGTAGCTACTTGGTCAACAAGCTAATCATTGCGCGTCGTGTTGGCTACCATAGCGATAAAGTGCCAACAGTAAGTAATACATAAACCGTTCAGTGGACTCCCTGTATTCCGGGCCGAATTAGTGTCTCGGTACCGAGCAGACATGTTGGCTCCTCACTGCCTTTGGCTTCTGTGTTTCACTGGGCGTGAAATAATGTGGCAACGTCTGATTCATCTTTGTAACATTTCAAAATGAGCGACTAGTTATGCTGGGCAGCCCCTTGGCTAACAGCTAAACTGTTGGTGACGACCTGGTCTTAAATGGTATACAGTATAACGTTAGCCCGCTAACAAACTGCGTGTCGATGGAAAATGCTTCTGGAAACAAGTTTGAAATGTTACATTAAAGCGTATTAAGCGGGTTGATGGCACGATGCTTTTGATTTTTTTTTTTTACCTATTAATTTCAAAAGTAGGTAGATTCAGCGCTGTTGATTAAAGTGCATAACGTAATTGGTTTCGCCAAATTCGAATTAAAGTTGTATAACATGCAAAGTTGAATATGTATATTTACGATTAAACTTTCATTATCGTAATGTAGACACTGATTTCGCCCAGCTTAACATAATGGCTTGCACGCCTGCATTGTTTCAGCGGATTAATTTTTAGGCCCACGCATTAAAATCATTTTTCTAATAACACGGGTGTCCTTAATACGGTATGTCAGGTTACTTATTTTGCCGAACATTTAAGAAACTTGCTGCAGTTTATAACCGTGTTAAATTTTAGGTTACTACATTGACCTTGTGTTAAACTGTTTTGAAACTACTTTTAAAATGTATTATTTATTAACCAAATGCTATGTCAGCATTTAAGTCATTGCAATATCGTACGCTGACTGCTTTAAGCCATTTGGTTTAAACCCTCTCTGGGTTGTGGTAGATTTATTTATTTTTTTACATTTCACGTTTTTTCCCTCCCACATGAAAGATATTGCTACAGTGGTTTAAGGTGAAACGGGGGGTGGGGGGTCTGATGGGTCATGTGGGACGGAGTATTTGAAAAGGGCTATTTTGTAATGGCTGCCATGTTCCTGTTATGGGGAGTGCGTAGCTCAGTGAGTATCGCATTTAAAGTTGTGCGTTAATGCATCAATACGTGGCATTTCAGCCCTTGTTTCTGCAATAGTGTCCTTGCACACTTTTCCTGAAACCACAGCTAAATTTGATTTGAGGAGTCTGATTTTTTTTCCATTTAAGATGCTACCACAGTCAAATTCTTATAAAATAGTGCCAAATTTCCATTGTGTAGTCCATATTTGTAATGGATCTTCCGACCTTTTTGTGTCATATCTTCCCCATACCTTTTAAACACTCTTTGCCCAAACATCCACTGAAACTAATTCCATCTTCATAAATTAAGTTATAATCATGCTGTTGTGGATTTCACATGTTGGTTTACCCTGAATATTTTATTTAAGCTTGTCTACTTCCCTGACAGGTAAACTACTGTTAAATCCAGAACCTCTGTTCACCATTTCATGTTTTGTTTTCTAATCATCTTTTCTTTTCTCTTGTTTGTGCTCCCATTGACCATCAGGCATCTTACCAATGACCCATTTTGATTCTTACCAATGTAGCATTCAGTCAGTTTAGTGATCTTACCCTTGACCCAAATGGAATATACTGAAGACTGTGGGTAATGTTTTATCTTTTGGGGGTATTGCGGGGGGACTTGAACACAAAGGTGTGAGCATGGTGTGAGGGAGGGGGCGGGGCTTAATGGGAATTTTTATCCAGCTGCGTAATTGACTGGGTTGCTGGCTGGTCTTCAGCTCCGAGCTTTCAGTCAGCGGGAGGACTGGCATGCAGGTGTTTGCCCGCTGAGGGCAGTATGTGCTGCCAAACCCTTCTTGGAGGGTGAGCGTGACTTGTTCAGTGCACCCAGTCCATACTTCTGTTCCCGCTGGCCCCCATGTTCTGCATCCTCCTGCCAGAATTGTTTTAGGGGTGCTGTACCTGCTTTATATCATTCCCTATAAAGGCTTCTGCCTGCTTTAAGCATACCCTCGTTCGAACCCTCTGTCTTGTAGTAGGTCTTCGCCTTTGCATTGTGTCCACGTGTCACTTAAACATGGCGGGACCAGCTTACTGTGCGCCTAGATAGTGTAGCCTTTACTTAGCTTTCCTTTTGTCCGTTATCTAACCAAGGCTTGTTCGGTAAGTGCTCCTCTGCATTTCTGTCCATCTCTCCTTTCGTCTCTTCTGTGTTCGTTTGCTGTGGACTTTTGCGTTTGCATTACTCCCGTTCAACGTGCCCGTTTATAAGGTTGGTTGGGCTGTCTCAGTAGTGCTGGTTAGTGGAGCCCAGCATTGTGCATGAGAGTTTTCATTGCATTTGGTTTAGCTGGAAGATGACACCAGTTGCCTTCAGTTGACAGTGACTTGATGGGACCATTCCCAACAGCTGACGTAGCCTTTTAAGCAGGCTAATTTATTAGCTGAGGGCTAGAATGCAATGAAAACTGCAGACGCTCCAACCATCCGGATAGTTCTGGATCCATTAGTGTGGTTAGTTTGCGTAGTATATATAGTATATGCTTCTTTGCCACCTCTGAGACACCATGGCCCTTGTTTGGTAAACTTAGGTTGTAGTGAATGTCTCACACATGTCACTAACTTCAATTTTATGTTCTTCTCCAGATATTACGGCCACACCCCCGGAAGTGTATAACGCCACTTCTGCCATTCTGAGCTGTAACTTGACCAACCCCCAAATGGAGGTCAAGAGTCACTACTGGACCAAAAATGATAAGATTATCGAGGCTACGAAGAAGGACTCTTCAGCATTGCACATGGAGTACAGGTATGAGACTAAGCCCTTTCGTCTAACGGGGGGGGGGGGGGTGTCGTTTGCTTGTGAGAATGACCGGTTGTTGTTCGAGGCTTCTCTGCATCTACAGCAGAGTCTTTGTTTATTGTTTAAAACACCTGACACAGGGTCCAAAGGCCATTAGAGAATGATCGTGTTTGCCAAGTTCCTAAGATTTAAACAGAGTACTGATCAGTTTGTTAAAACCTGTGGAGCTCTGCAATCCAAGATTCTAAACTTGAAAGCATAGTGTTTACTGCTGGAGGAGGGGTCCTGATAGATGACCTTTAACCCCCCCTTGCCATTGGTTTATTGAGTGGGGGTTTTCTTCTGATTTAGGTCTGACAGTCTGGTTAAGGAGAATGGAATGTGTGAATGCTACTCGCAGTTGAGTTGCAGACAGAGCGTATGAATAATTTGTATGTAGTGATAACTCTCAGCAGACACGTTATAATAACTAAACAGTTGTTAATTATTGCTTGCCCTTTGAATTACAGCTCTGTGCTGTGTGGTTTTGTGCACGCTTAATTTAAGAGAGAGAAAGGCACTTGGTGTCATTCCCATACCATCACCTGGTTGCACAGCTTTAATTTTGGTTCACGTTTTAAAATGAAATTATCTATAAAATGATTCAACATGAGGTAGAGGATTTGGTCTATTTTAATTTTTGCTAAGTTTGTAATGTAAATGTAAGAATGTAAATTTTAGTGAGCTACACAAATGGCTCTCTGTGTGGAAATTATACTGCCGCAAGGCTCCTGAAAGGGCTTTTCTCGATCCTTTGGGTGTCAATGTAACGTGTGTTATATAAACCTCGTGTGATACACCCCTGGTTTCAGCTCGCTAGAACCATGTGGAGTTCCGCTGTAATTTGAGGAGAAACTTCTCCACTTGCAGCCCCCTTTTGGATTTCACCTGTCATTTGTCTAGTTTTGAACATGGAAATCTGTGGTCTTGTGCTCCAGTTTTACTGCTTGTTGTGTGACTGTTTTCACCGAATCCGGCATTGAATGTTCTGGTGCCATCCTGATTTTGCTTTCTTAATGCTAGGTTGGACAAAATTGATCCCTCGTCTGGAGGAGTGTATGCCTGCATCTTTACTTTTGTGGGTGGTCACACCGAACTTAAGACTATTGAAGTCAAAAGTGAGTAATTTGTATGCAAATTGATTGGTAAATGAATAATTTGGCTTGACCTCATTTGCGTGGAACTGCATGGTGGTTGGACAACCCAGTGAATAATGTATTTCTTTATGGAAAATGTAATATCGGCTCCCTGTGGGGGGCGGTTTCGTAACAATGGATAATGTGATAATGGTTTCTCCTTCAGCTGTTCCCCATGTGGGCGCGCCCAAGCATTCTGAACATGGCAATGAGAAGGATAAGGGTGTCTTGGTATGTGTGAGCCACGGCCATCCATTGCCTACCACTTGGGTTTGGTTGATCAAGCACGACATGCAAGAGGTATGTGCTTGTTTTTGCAAAAATGTTTTTTTCCTGTGTGTGTTGGTCGCTGGCTTGAATTATCTTCTGTAGAGGTATCCTTTAAATTGGATCTGAGTTTTTTCCCCCCACTCTTCATCCTAACGCAGAAAGTAATCACCAATGACACTGAAAAATACGAGATCAAGAGCACACCCAACAAAACGACCCTAAATATCTTTGATCTGGACATCCAACTCGACGCCGCCACATACGTGTGTCGTGGGATCAACGAGCTCGGCGTGGAGGAGGACAGTATTCAGCTGCGTGTGCGCAGTCGGCTGGCCGCCCTCTGGCCCTTCCTAGGCATCGTGGCGGAGGTCATTGTCCTCATCGCCGTGATCTTCATTTACGAGAAGCGCAGGAAGCCTGATGAGATCAGCGACGGTATGCTTCCTTTCTCTCCACTCCTGACTCGAACACAGCAATATGTCATCTGTTCCCGACAAGTGGTACAGCTCCTCGTATCTGTGCTAATCCTGAATAATCCAGAACGTGGGCTTCTAATGTCTTATTGCCACGTCTACACTGCCTAAAATTCTTTAGTTTTGGACTTTTAATAGTTATAAATTTGTTTCCTTGTTTGTCAAATTCTGTTTTGCTTTAGTTTCCGTTCCAATGTTTATTCACTGATTTTGTTATTTGTTGCTGCTTTTTACGCATTGGTAAGTTAAACCTGCATGATAGATTGAAGTGGGTTTCCTTTTTTTTAACCCCATTACCCCCCTGATAAATTAATATAAGTGCTGGCTTATTAGTAGCTAAATTGCTTATGGTTGCAGAAATTTTAAAATGACTCTTTCCCTGGTTGCCTTTCAAAGAAAGGTCTAGTGCCAGTGAAAGTCTACATCTCCATCTGACCCTATGTGCGCTGTTGCCCAGTAGGGTGTCTGGCAGAGGCAGTTCTGCATGAAAAGCTGACATATGATGTAGTTGATATGTTTGTCCCATCTAGCTTCTGTGCTGGTTGGGGCGGAGTCCTGTATTTGTGATTCGCTCCTTCCCCCACCCAAGGACCTGTGCTTGCATTTTGCCGCAGCTAGATTGTATATTATGGTCATAATTAACAAAACGCAGTTTTCGTTTTGCTTAAAGGTTGGCTTGACTTCGTTTTAATTTAGCATGTTTTAAAATCAAATTCCTGTACCTTTAGCTAGTTGAAGGTGAAACTGAGGTTTTATAGACTTGAACCAGAGGGGGATAGTTCGGGTCCAGAAAGTAAAAATCCAGACCACGATTTTCTTCCAACCAGCCAGTTAAATATTCTGTGACTGCCTCTTTATACTCAGCTGGTTGGTTGGAGGAAAATCTTGGTCTGGATTTTCTATCCACCCTCTGACTTGCTCAGCTCTAATGATTTCTTGATTAATAGCCTTAGGCCCATATTGCTCTGGCTAAGAGTGTGAAAATGACTTCCTGTGTGATGTGGGTGTTATGCTATTCAGCTGTGTGCCTTTTTCTGATGGTTATGCTAAGTTTTGTGTGTATCCTGTGTGCAGCTAAACTAATTGAATGTCTTTCACTCCTCATGCGCGGATGGAATCGTGTAGATGACGACTCAGGTGCTGCTCCTCTGTAAGTAAAACTTGTTTTTGCGTCTTGATGACATTTTACCTGCTTTGAGTAGGAGAACTTTTGAGTTGAATGCGTTTTTTCCCCCCTTACAGGAAGGGTGACACTACTGCCAATCACACAGACAAGAACATCCGGCAGAGGAACTCCAACTGAGTGACGTCCTCAGGTGTGTGAGCTGTTCTGCTGCCGTGGTGCTGATGTGATTTGCTTTTGCTCGATCCTCTCCTCACTTACAGTAGTGTTGACTGCTCCCTTTTTTGTCGTATTGCTCAATTCTCTTTGCCTATGTCTGATCCAAAAATAAAATTGTTTCCTTGTGACTTAAGGATTATTGGAAGCTGAGTTAAAGCTGAAGCAGCTTGTAAATTTTGGATCCCCAAGTGACACTTTGATCTGCCACTTCCTGTATCATTTTTCAAACAGAAATTAGCCTGGATGAGGCTGTATATTGAAGTTTTTCCCCCTCCCACATTTAAGTTCCGGTTATTTAATTTGTAGATGTATCACAATGGTGATTTTTTTTTTTTTTGTCCTTGCAGGAGTCCAGGAGACTACAATCCAGAAGCATCATCACGCGAAATTGTATTAATTCTAGATCACCGTTGGTGTTAAAATATCACAGATTTTTAGTGTAGATGCACACGCCCAGGGTTGATTGACTGGTCTCCTAGATGTGCTAATGCTTTTTTGCCCTTGTATTGATGTTGCTACTTTGAAAGCCAAGCTACTGTACATCTTTGAATTTACAGTGTCATTGTGGGGGGGGGGGGGGGGGACAAAAACAGATT
>JAODJU010000043.1:13360274-13370685 GCA_026776725.1 Gnathonemus echidnorhynchus
CCCCCCCCTCCCACCCCCCCCCCCCCCCCCCCGGTGTCGTTTGCCGAGCTTGTGGCCCACCTCCGTTTCTGCATCCCCGTGCAGAATGACACCTGGAGTGAGCTGTATTCCTTCGCCGTCTTCAAGGCCATGAGTCACATGCTGTGCATCGGTTATGGCCGCCAGGCCCCCGAGAGCCTGTCAGACATCTGGCTCACCATGCTCAGCATGATCGTGGGCGCCACCTGCTATGCCGTCTTCATCGGCCACGCCACCGCCCTCATCCAGTCCCTCGACTCCTCCCGACGGCAGTATCAGGAGAAGGTAAGAGGTTTCATACTCTTAAAGCCGCAGGCCATAAACTCAAGCACAGAGCATTGACGTTAGAGGTATAGCATGAGAAGTGACCTTTCTAGTCATCTTGCTAGTTAGATAATAATACCTAAATGTGACCCTGCACAGGGCACGTAGATATGGGAAATGGATGGATGGATGGATGTGAAGATTTCCTCTTGTGTTCACTTGAATCAATATAAAGGCCAAGCTTCCATTGTGTGCTCAGAATGACCTTTTCTATATAGAATTACTGTCTTTGTGACCTGAACTGCTTCTTAGCTAGTTTTCATTGCCAGTGGGTTGACCTTGTCTGTATCTCTTAGGATTTTGTACCTCTGGATCATGTTGTATTGTCGTTATCTTTATTTGTGATTAAACAGATGTTATGCTTCTGTCTGGCAATGGCAGTTTGGTCAGTTGGAAATAATTGCGTTACTTCAGAATAGTTGAATTCTCTTCATGGAGTAAAGTTTGAGTTCTCTACTACTGTGTGTATTTGTTATGCTTTAGGTAAAAGTGGGGACTGGCCGGTCCCCACGATGTGTCTGATCCGTCATTTGAGGAAACTGTGGACATTCACAGGGCATAGAATGTGGACCTTAACTTTTGGAACCTGCTCCGAGAAGCACTGGGTTGCACGGAGCTCTGACTCCCATGCGCATTTCAGTTAGAGATGCACAGTATATTCGTTTTGCGCGTTGTTAAAAATCAAGACATCGGCATCATTTCCATATGTCTGTCTTGGTCAACATTGTTGGCCAATATTTAGAGGCTTTAAAGTTAGCAGCCCCAGAACTAGAGACATGACTTGTAAAATAATGGAGATGAATGCATTGGAAGACCAGCTGTCTTTCATAATGCAGGCAACGAGGGATTTTGTCTGCTTATTCACTACTTAAAACCCCGCTACTGTCCCGCAAATTGGCGCTACTTCGCCTATGTCTCACTGCCTGAATTACATGGTGTGGCTGCTATGCACATTGATGAGATCTTAAGAAGTAATGCATCACTTTCACTACAGATTTGTGAAGCTCGGAGGTTAGCTGGTTATCGGCATTGGTAATATTAGACACAAATATCGGTTATTGGTATTGACTAAAATTTCCACATTGGCGCACCACTAATTTTAGTAGCATTTTGTTTTCCCTTTGAAAGCCTGGGTTTGTTTTGTTGGTTGCAGCCTCTTTTGTTAGTAGATCACAACATTAGGTTTTATTTCCACTGTAGCACTTTTGTGCATAAACATCTCACATTGCATGTTGGTCATGAACCTGGTTCCTGAAAAAATGGGTCCTGTGCTCCTTAGCAGGGCTTGCTGAGGAAGCCACTTGGAGCAGATTATGATTGTTTCTAAGGTACAGCTGAATGTGGATCCATGAAGTGTGCGGGGTTGAATGAGGACAGAATGAGAGGGGATCATATATATCTGTATCTGCCAAGTTGGTTGCCTTGACAGTTGGTGTTGGGGCGGAGAGCTTGTGGCCAGCCCATGCTAAGCAATGGATTCTTCAGGGTGTCCAATGCTAAACCAAGGAGAGAAAAAGGCGCATGAAGAAGGTGCATGACTTTCCCTTTTGACAGGGGGTCGATGAAATAAAAAAAGCTTGCATCCCGTGCAAGGTGAAGCCACGGCGCATGCGTGGCCGCTTCGTCCTTGAGCCTGGGTCTCACGGCCTCTATCTATGGGGGCGTGGCCTGCTGCTATGGGGGCGTGGCCTGCTGCTATGGGGGCGTGGCCTGCTGGCTTGTGCCGGCAGCTGACCTTTCCCTTCGATTGTTTCTGAATTCATTGTGGAGGAAAGCTCTGGTTTGGGCAGCTGGTGGATCCTTCCTCTGTGCCTCCTCCGCTCAGCGTGACTTCGACTGTCCTGCATATGAGCAGCAGTCTCCAATAAAGCCGTGTAAGTTAGCCTTTCCTGCTAACTGCACAAACGAATACATACCGGAGGAGCAAAAATAAGAGAAAGAAGGACGTTATAAATAAGTAATGACTAGTCCTCCTTAATCAATGGCTTCATGTTAGAGATGATGAGGGTCAGCTCTGAGAAGTACAAACCCGGTCAGAGGAGGTGAAATACTAGGGAGTGGAAGAAGATGTGCTTTCTGCATCCTGTGGTTCCTCTCTAAGCCGCCAGTGCTGGGAAAGGGAATATTTATAATCTGCCGTCAGTTGGGGCTGTGTCACTTTCAGGAAAGCCCCCCAGGGACTGCTGGAGAGGTCTGTGCACGACCCTGACACCCCCCCCCACCCCCCAGTTCCAGTTCACTGTAGCCGAGTGCCGTGACGAGCGCCCCCTACCAGCTATCCCCGTGGTGGAAATATTTGAAAAACCGTAGTACGTTCTGTGGAAATCTGAAGGGCAAATGGGATGCGATCAGAGGGCTGTGGCACTGCGGTGTTTTGGCCACTGCAGTGGAGCACAGGCGTGTCACGCTCCTGCTGCGGCGCTCTGTGTCAGCCGTCTCCACGGGATACCGGCGTGGAGGGCCTGTGCGGGCACTAATCTGGACAGTCCGAGCGTGGGACGGCCTCACGGAAGCAGACGTGGCTTAAAGGGAAGGAGAACATATGCTCTATGCTGTTCACACTATTATCTATGCGTGCAGTATTTTATTTATTTATTTATTTTGTTTGCTGCCGGCACGGTTTATCCAAACCATCATTCAGACAGAGAGAGAAGAAGAGAGACTCTGAGCAGAGAAAGTCAGGCCCACAGCATTTTAGCGGCAAATCGCCACGGTTTTAAAGTGCACACATGAAGAAGGATGCCGGCCGGCGGGCAGAGAGGAAGCCATTCATCATCTGCTCGCTCGCGGTCTCCCTAACACGACCTCCCAGAGGCACTTGGCTTCTGACTCCGGCCGCTTCCGCTCCAGCTGGGTGGCGCGATTCGCTGTCTGTTCTCCTCTTGCACCGATTTGTCTCCGTGTCAGTGCTGCCGTTTATTATTCTGTCGGGTTGCGGGCCCAGCTGAGCTTAGCTGGACTCCGGTAGATCAGTCCTGAGTCGGCTCGATTAAACACACAGGGAAAGGAGGAGCTGGGTTCAGGAAAGACAAGGAACCTGTGAAGAGGGCGAGGTGTTTCAGGGGCGTGGAACTGACGTTATCGTGCTCTTGGTTTCTCGGGGAAAGAAAGCGCAACACATTCCATTGCACATATTGAGAGACATGAGGAGAAGCCATGGACTTACTTGAATACCTGACACACTGGGCTGTAATTGTTAAATGCATCCACCCTCTGGCTACAAGAAGTTAATTGCACTTCATTTAGCTCATCATTTGGGATTAATTCTCATCCCTTCTCAGTCCTATGTGTGTGGAATGCATTTTCTTTCTGTGAATATTCTCCCAGCTCATAAACATGCTGCTGAGATAAATTTTATGCATCTGATTTCCATAAACGCTTACCTAGTGCAGTGAACCAGGAGCCTATCCAGTGAAGCACTGGGTAATATTCAGAGGACACCCTGGATGGGATATCAGTCAATAGCAGGGCACATGCACTCTCAGGGCAGTCTAGAGGTACCTCTTCACCTAACTGCATATTTCACTGCAGGTTTAAGCTGCAGTAGGGGGAGAATACCCTTGGAAGCACAAAGAGAATCACACACACACACAGTGCCAGTGTGTATATGTGTGCATGCCCTGTAACGACCTGTGTTTCATTACACAGTGTCCTCTTACATCATGCTTCCTGCTAACAAAAATGAAAGCACAGAGAGCTGGCATCTCTGTATCTTCCTTGTAAATGCATTTTTTAGCAATTGGAATTATGCTTGAGACAGCATGTAAAGATACATGTTATCATACAAATTGTTGTTTTGTTAATTATTGGTTAAATTCCAGTACAGCATATGCTGTTTGTTGAACCTGATAAGCAGTGACCTCTATGGGGCAAATAAATTCAAAATTACAAGTGTATTAGGAACATTTAAAGGGACGCGGGCAGCTTTTTGATGAATAAAGATGAATTCTGGAATCCAGCAGGAAAAGGCAGTTTTAATATTAATACTGAAGATGATACGGTGGGTCGTTGTGCATCTGTGTGCTTGTGTGTAAGTGCCCGCGTTTGTACATAAGTGTGCTTGATTTTTACGTGTGACTTTGTAAATGTTATCCTTCCCTTATAGGGATATTTTTGGGAATTATGTCTCCTTCAAGGAAAGTTCACCCTAAAAATAGAAGCCCTCTTCCCCTTGGCTTTTCCTAAAAAAAGCACACTTCTGATTGGTTACTTTTCCCCGTTGGATTAATGACTGGTATAACCAGCAGTGACAGTATATGTTAATCCCTCACAACATATGTTTCAGAAGCTCTTGCAGCATATAAACAGAAAGCAAAGTATTTTAATGGGATCATCAGTATGATCCAAGGGCCGTTTCTTCGCTGCTAATACACCCCCACTGTGTCCCCCTGTGGTGGAACAGGGATCAGCACCATCATCTTTCAGTCAGGTACATCATCATCATCTGTTTGTGTAATAGCTCCCCTACTACACCCAGGATCACCGTACACAGTTCAAAAGGCCTCTGAACAGTCCGCGCACTTAATTTCCAAATGCCTGCTGTGGGAGCCATCACTATTGATCGGGGATCGTCGACCGGTCTGCACGCGGACAAACGTGTCCATGGCAAGACTCATTGTTCTCCACGGCAAAATGTTTTGATGGTGGGAAAAAGAAAAGCATATTCAGGCTATGTTTTTTTTTTTTGACCGCCCTGTCCCGTGGTAGAAATTGCATTTTTGATCAGAATGTCCATCATATTTCATCATGCTGTTGACCCCTGCTACTGACGAGGTCGTCGTATTCAGCGGATGCAATCGCATCGTCTATAGCTTCCCGATTCTCAGCTGTTCCTTTAACTACAGGCGCATTTCACAAATGTTCCAGTACTCAGACCTGCGTCACAGTGGCGGTCATTTAAGTATAACACAATTATATTTATTCATCTAACTCATATTGGTTATCTAGTAGAGGGGGATGGTGAATCTTTTGTTTCAGTCTCTGCATATTCCTCTTTTGGTGTTGGTTTTTTTGCAGCAGTTATGGCAAATAAACACTTGATTCAATCTGTTTATTTACTTAATTAAAGAAGCACAATTGTTCATTTTTTCCAGTTTGAGGATAACTTTGGAATGTACCAGTCAACTAGGCCCAGTCAAATTGTCACGTAAGGCGTTCTTTATGAGAATGGCTGTTATTTTTGTGTGGCTCACAGAGCACCCTGTGCTTGTGAAGATGGATTTGCTCTCCTGTGTTGTAAGGCATAGGCCTTGCTTGTGTTGTGGCATTTATATTTGGCTTATTTAATGGTACAAGACAGCCCGTGTCACCTGACCCAGCAGAATGTTTTGTACCTGCAGTGCCAGCTTCTTTGTGTCTGATAACAGCATTAACAAGGTCAGGAATATTACATGAAGGGGATGAAAAGCAGCTCCGATTTGAATATTGCATTATTCTTGGCTTCAGATGCAAATCTGTTACGGAGAGTTTAGAGCTCAGGGCTAACGTTTCAGGAAAGGTAGGTGTTTGGTTAGTTTTAGTTAGCTTCACATGTTGACTTTGGAGGTGATTGCTGGTTAAGGTTAAAGGCTTGTCTAGTCTGCAGTGAGCAGGAAAATTGTTTTGTAAAAAAATGCATGCATTCATGAGTAATGAATACACTATGAGATCATGCTGGTTTTGTTTTTCTTAAAATTTATATCAGTATTCAGTGCCACCATCAATAACAAATGTTGGAAAGACTATATAATAAGGATGGTGAACCAAAGTGGCTCATTGCCTAAGACCAGCAAGCAAATTCTTTGTTTGAAGCCTAGGATAGAATTCAGTTCTTCGTTCGCTGTGGTGCTCAAGATCCATTGTCAGGAAAAGCAAACATCTCATCACTGCTCGTTTCTCCACAGTACAAACAAGTGGAGCAGTACATGTCCTTCCACAAACTGCCCGCAGACTTCCGGCAGAAGATCCACGACTACTACGAGCATCGATACCAGGGCAAGATGTTTGATGAGGAGAGCATATTGGAAGAGCTCAGCGAACCACTACGAGAGGTGAGAATGAGGCCAGAGTCTAGGTGAGAGGTGTTAGTCTGCAATAAATTGCCTCTCTGTTATGTAGATAAATGCCAGCAATGAGACTACAACAATTTCAGCGGCATTTTAGCCATTACTATAGAGTGAAAAGGTGGACTTGTCTAAAATGCTTACAGAAAGGTATGGGAAGAGCCTAAAACTGCATTCCTCATGAGAGTTTGTAAGGAGGCTCAGGTGTTAGAAAGTGTAAATGGCGTCTGTTACATCTAGAGCTAGACTGAACAAGAAAGCATACATTTATATTTCAGAAAGCTGTGCTATCTTTTGCAATATGGCAAAGCACTTTGAATGACATTGGGAAAAAAAAAAACTGCTGAATATGTGATATTAGACCATCCTTTTTCTGACTCACGCAGGAAATTGTGAACTTCAACTGCCGCAAGCTGGTGGCCTCAATGCCTCTGTTTGCCAACGCCGAGCCCAACTTCGTGACGGCCATGCTGACCAAGCTGCGCTTCGAGGTCTTCCAGCCCCGGGATTACATCATCCGCGAAGGCACCATCGGCAAGAAGATGTACTTCATCCAGCATGGGGTGGTGAGCGTGCTCACCAAGGGCACCTTGGGTATGAAGCTCTCTGATGGCTCCTACTTTGGAGGTACGACGATCGATCTCCTTCTCTGCCACTGTGTACACTCCCCATATGTGAGTTACGTTTCATACACAATTTTAATGGCAGTAGTGGGTAATAAAATAGCATAGACCATTTATGTAGGAGTGTCTGTATTATCTTGAAGTTTGGTTTCAGTGAGAATATGCCCTTTAATTGGTTGTTTGGTGTCTGTTTGATTTTGGTAATTTATATACCCTACCCAGTCAAATCGTGTTCGTGTCACTGCCTGTAATATGTTCACATAAATATTACAGCAACAAGATAATGAAGATAAATAGCTGACTGATTTCAGCATTTAACTTCTATCTTGCCCCCCAAGCTTCCTGCCAGAATGTCCCAGATACAGAGGTTTCCCTCTGAGCTGGTTTCAGGACCCATATGTGCTGCTGACCCAGAAAAAAATCAGTGGTTTCTCCCAATGTCTCTGGGCTGGAAATCAGAAGCATCTGGATCCAGGGTTCAGCGATGCTACAAAAAGCCAGCAGCCAATATTGCAAAAGGTCAAAGTTCAGTGATGCTACCTGTATTATAGTACTGGGCTTCTTGATGCCTCCTACAGCTTAACCTCCATAGGGCGACTGCATGTGTCCCATTCCCACGCTGATATTTCCATTCTCCTGACCTGCCTGGCAACCATTCACCTCCTATGAACTTGACATGGTTATGCGTCTGTCTGCAGTAATGCATGAATGGGCATATGAACATGGTCACTATTGACCCTCTGAAGTTTGCCTGTACTAATGAATGAAAAGACACATCTGTAGCACCTGTAATGCTTGGGTTTGTGTGGTATTCAACCTTGGACGTGTGGTACTTGAGTAAGTTGTCTTCAGAAAGTCTTGTGCATGAGTACCCTTGATGTGCCTTGACTAACGGAAAGATACGTCGTAATAGATTTGTGAGGTTTAATGAATGGATCATGATTGGTTAGCGTAACTTGCTTCCTGCACAGTGATCAGAAAATTGCATTGTCTTCAAGGTGACTGGAGAGCAGTCAAAAGCATAAAAAACAGCAGCATCTTGAGGTTCCTAACTGTAGCGTTGCTCCCAGACACCCAGATCATAATTTTGAAATCAGCCACCCTTGTGTGTTGGGCCCAAATATAATTAGCAGTGCTGCACCTCTAAAACGAGGCTAAACAATGTCTTGTTTTTCCTTTAATTAATCTGACCCCACCTCAGACCTCTGGACAGGATTCCTTACAGAGAGAGGAGGCAGTGCAGGGGAATGTCATCCTGAAGTGTCCAATGTCCCAGCGGCGTGACACAGAGGGATAAGGCTTATTAAATATGGCTTAGACTCGAGACACACCCAACAGCTTTATTTGGAAAGAATGTTATTTTAATGCACAATAAACACAACTTAAACCTACAGATATAATGTAAATTCTGCCACTGACCAATGACCCTTTAAAAACCTTATTTTAAAAACGCAGTAGTTTATTTAAAAAGCGATGCTTCTGAGAATTGCTGAGAATCCTGTTTTCCTTTGAGCTGCGTCCGTCTCCCTCTGCTTGGCTTTACTGGCTTTATAAATTGAGCGGAGAGGTTATCAACAGCTTGGCACTGCAGTCACTGCAGACACCTGTTCAAAGATCGATCCCTGCAGCTGCAGCACGCCTGCCTGCTCTAATGTGTTTCTTGCTTTTCCTCTAAAGAAAGACGGGCTAGAATAGGAAAACAGCTTTAAACCATTTAGATTCAACTGGGGACAATCGCAGTTGCGGTTTGAACAGGGACAGACACCACTGGAACCCTGTTTAGACCGTAGTACTATTTATACCCTACTGTTGGGCTTTTAAAACTGGTGAAACATAACAGGCTTAGGATAACGGCTCTCCCCTGTCCGTCGCAGAGATCTGTTTGCTGACTCGGGGAAGGCGCACGGCCAGCGTACGAGCAGAGACTTACTGTCGCCTGTACTCACTCTCCGTGGACAATTTCAACGAGGTTCTGGAAGAGTATCCCATGATGCGACGGGCCTTCGAGACCGTGGCCATCGACCGGCTCGATCGCATCGGTAAGCAGGCCTTGCGGAGGTCTTTTGCACGTTTTAGAGAGCCTCCCTTGAGCTCATTATAAACATACGCGTCTTCAGAAGTCGTTACCACCTGCAGGAAACTGAGAAAACTTCACCTTGTGAACATCATCAAATCATATGGTTGTTACTTGTTATGTCCACTTTTGCAGTGTTACTTATTCATCAGCTGTTGCACAGTTGCAATAAAAAAGCATGTAATTTAATGTTTGCCTGTCTGTACTTCACATACCTTGCTGCTGTTTGTGATGGAATTCCCGCCCTGGTTGAATGAAGTTCATCTTACCTAATATTAGATTGGGACTTAATATAGATTGAAGATAGATGTTCCAGTACATTGTAAAAGTTTTTTTTTTGCTATATTTTGATTGTGTACCAGCTGACTGGACAGTGTATTTTCAGAGAGAAGGCCTTCAACACGAATGCCTTTGCAGGGTACATGGACTGACAGAAATACAGGGACATTATACACATCTGTGTGCGTATGAAAGCACATGTATATGTACACACACCAACATGTGCCACTGCCTTTCGTTTAGCTTGAAATCTCGCACCACCAAAGTTCGTAACGTTTAAAAAGTTTTTTTTGAATAAATGAACTATTTACTTTGTGGGCATTTCCCCGGAAAAGCTTTTTTTCTTAGGTCTTGCTGTGTTTGTGTGGACATTTTGTCGAAATTCGCCATACTAAGCACAGGAAAACACGTACACGTACAAACACACAGCGTCGGAATGACTCAGCAGAAAAAACCAGACAGTGTTCCCTTTAAGAGGTTGGTGCTACCGGCTGTGTGTTTGCAGAGGGGGGGGGTCTTCTACGGAGAGAGGCTTTCAGGCTCCGGGTTTCTGCTGCTTTGCGGACTTCCTCTGTAGTCAAGCACACGGCAGATGTATATGTGTGTGTTTACAGATTCAAGGTTTGGAATCGGTCGCATCATAATCAGATAACTGTCGGCCGAAATATACAATGTTCAAAAGCCGGCCACTTCAGCTGATGAATAGAGTATATATATGTATATAGATGGAAACCCTTGGTATACAATAGGATAATTTTCATTTGATCTTAATGTGTATTGATGTCAAACGCTTCTCTCTGGAAACAGCTAATGATATGCGACTCTGCTCTTCAGGAAAGAAGAACTCTATCCTGATGCACAAGGTCCAGCACGACCTGAACTCCGGCGTGTTCAACAACCGTGAAAACGAACTCATCCAGGAGATCGTGAAGTACGACCGGGAGATGGTGCAGCCCGTGGACCTGCAGCAGGCTCGCGCCCTCTCCAGCACCCCGCCCGTGCACGGCGGCATCTTCGCCCCCCCGGGCCAGCCCCCGCCCGGCTCCGCCATC
>JAODJU010000043.1:13370785-13386342 GCA_026776725.1 Gnathonemus echidnorhynchus
CCCGGCTCCGCCATCGGCACGCTGCAGCAGGCCGTGGCCCTCAGCTTCTGCCCCCCCATGGTGTGCCCGCTGGCGGGCCCCAGCACCCTGCAGTCGCCACGCGTGGCTCGGCGCTTTCAGGTAGTGCAGGGCATCTCCAGCCCCATCTCCATGTCCCCGCTGGGGGCCCAGCCGCCCCTCCCGGGGGGCGCCTTCGCCTCGGCCCTCCCCAGCCCGCTCGTTCAGAGCCCGCTGGCCGCTGGCGGAGCGGCGCGGACCTTCCAGTACAGCGGCAGCCCGCTGGGCGCCGTGCCGTCGGGCTCCCAGCTTTCTCTGGCGCAGCAGTCCCTGGGGCTGGGGCTGGGGCCCGGCTCGTCACAGCGGCCCATCCCCCACCGGGCTGGCGGCATGAGCCCCGATGCTGCGGTTCTGTCGGCCTCGCAGCTCTCGCTCCCCCAGGAGGGGGCCCCTCAGCCGGGTCCCAGCCCTCCGCAATCTGCCTGCGTTTCCTCCACGTCTATTGGGTCGCCTGCTGGGGCCCAGCCTGTCACACCAGGGTCCTCGGGGGTCAAAGGCCCCATGCAGCACAGGGTGTCACTGTCCCATCAGGTGTCTCTGGGGACCACTCCCATCCCATCCCCTTCCCTCCCCGGCACACCCACTGGGACGGGGGCAGCCCCTGGCCCCAGCCAGCTAGACTGTGGGGCCGCCAGGAAAGAGTCCTCCACCTGCCTTCCTGAGACGGACACTGCGAGACACAGGCTGTCGTCCAACTTGTGACCTTAACGGCCGCCTTTCTCTTACTGAGCCCCCAGCCTTGAATCTCACTGTCTGAATGTACTAATGAATCTGTGGGGATGTGCAGGACAAGAGGAACAATGGACTGATATTAGTGAAAACACAAAGTCTACACAAGTATAATCGTTAAACGGATTAATGCAGATAGTCTGTTTGTAAGCCACCACGCAGACACATAGCCACCACGCTTCCCCCATTCTGCCTTGATGCCTCAGTAAAACGCTTCCCTCATCGCACATGCATCGATGCATCATAACTAATATATCCTGCACACACTGCGCAGTGCTAAAACAATGCAAACTGGCTGGAGCTGGAACAAATGTAAAATCAGGGACCTGCTTTAGGTGAACTAATGCTTTGCAACTATGGTTTAATGTGTCCTTTTTCTGCAGTCAGTGGTAGCTCAACAACTGTGTCCTTCTCATGATGCTGTAATTTTAGTATTGTTTAAAAAATGAAAAAGGGAAAAAAAAAACTATTAGTGTTTTAGACCGCTGGTCGATCTTAAATCGATTTGTAACAAAAAAATGAGGAATCTTAATTGTATTTTCTCCAGACCAAAGCTGAGCTTGAACACAAAGTAGAGTTGTATCTATATGTTAACTAAGAAAAAAGTGTAAAGAAAATGCCATTTATTTAATTGCCTTGATTCCAACTTCAGAAGCCATATCCATGTCTGTGAATGCGCAAGTATGTGTATCTGTGTGCGTTTGTATGTATGTTGCTTTAGGAATGAATGTTATTCCATTTTTTTTTTATTGGTTTGGCCTTTTCTCTTTCACTTCTTTTTTAAAACAGCTGACAGTGAAACCCTGACTATTGGGTTATTTCAGTAAAATTCATCAAGAAACGGCTTGTCAGCTAACAGCAGTTAGCCAGGCAGTGATTTATATTCCCATTTGTTTATGATTCACCGAAAAGTATTTTTGTATGTTGGACCCTGGGGAATGGGTCAGCGTTGTATTAATAAGAGGTTCTGCAGTATATTTACCGCCAATCTGTTCTGTGCCCGTCTCTGGTGTCAACTATGGAATGGTACCCATCTCCCTACATGCAGTATAGAACACCACCATCTTCTGTAACCATTGTGTATTAAGTCACATTTGGCCAAACCAGTTCATTAGGTTTTCTTTTGATATCAGTTTTAAAGTGCCGGCATAGTTTCCTTTCAACTAATATGCTGTTGATAATTTACAGTTAAATACAGTCAGCTGTCCCTTTCTGAATATGAAGATGATGGTCCCTCACACCTTGAATCTGGCCAACTGATTGTTCATAATCTAAATCTGCTTAAATAATTGGGACAACGTTATAGTTTATTATATGTTATGCTGCAACCAGAGTAATAAGGTCTCTTTTGACAGGTATCTCTATGATTTATGTCTGCAATTGAAGAAGAAAGCAGGCCTGCAGACCAATGCAGGCTTAGTGTTGATAAGTGCAGGTCCTTGAAGTACTTTGATACAGAAATGGTATGTTCTGTTTGCGTTTGGTCTTTCGATAAATCAAAAATCCCGCGTCTTCTGTGGCCAATAGCACAAAGCAGCTTGATGTGAGAATTTCCAAATGATAAATATGTCGATTGCACCAATATAAACCTTTGGAATCAGATGGAAGCATGAGATATTTGTTCACATGTATGAGTCCGAGCTTGTGTGAAGGTAATGTTTGCTGGACTGGCGGATTGATGTGGATGAGTAGATTTTGGGTGTCATCTTGACTGGCCGTGGCTTTGAGAGGATCGTTAACGACTTACGCCATATGCAAGTACTGCACCACAAGTACTTGCATCTTTATTTCAGAGTCAATGGGCAGTTAAACTACCCTCTGATACTTTTGGAACATACACAACACCAAGAACTTATACATGGACATAATAAGTCAAGTTCCTTAAGTTCCTTAAAAACTTTTCCAAATTGTGGTGTTTCTTGAGAATATACTGCACACATTAATCGCATAATAAGTGCTCATCTGTTTTTTCCCTCTCCTATGTGTACAATTCATCAACCCAGCCAAACACTTGAATATATGTTTATATGTTTCTAAAATAAATTTTCAAACTTTAAGTGCAATAGGGTATATATAACTCCTTATGTAAAAGTATATCAGAAAGTCCTCGCTCTTTTTGTCTTCTATGATAACATATCATGTAAGTTTTTAATCTTTGCAATAAGACATACATTAAAATGCCCACTACTACTCAGAAAATGTATGTTTTTGTGTTTTATGGCATATTCTCTTAGTGAGTTTGTCAGCTGCCTTTTTTCAGTGTGTTTGTTATAGTAGCTGTAAATTATATGAAAAGTCAGCTTTAAGTTGCGTCTGAATGAGTAATTCCTTTGTTTGGGCTACTTAAGCACTTCAGTAGCTAACTCCTAAATGCAGCGTTCGTCACGTTCATGTTTTCTGTCCTTCGATATTCAAGGCCAATATGTAACCGGGATTTCTGTTGTTTTTGAAATCAACCAGATTATAAGAAGCAAAGCATAATATTTGCTTTTTAAGGATTTGTATTTTATTCAACTGTTTGTACATTTTAATTGTCTTCACACAAATAAGGAGCCCTGGTACTGATTTATTATTTATTGCATGTTGTCTATGATCCTCCATTTTTCAGTTTGAGGACTGACAAAAGCATTATTTTAAGATAGGGATTAATGACTTGAAGCCTGTTTGGAGGGTCCCTTCTGTTTGAATCACTGTAGTAAAGTATTCTGCTGTATAAATGGGTAAAAGCTTTAGCTAAGTTGACAAAATGAAGGAAACAATACTGGCCTGTAAGATACTGCAACACTGAAGCAATGTAAAGGCAATTTTTAAACTTGATTTTGCAGATGTGTGACACACAATATGACTCATATCAAGCCTTAATAAGTGAATTTAATTTTGAGCCTTTTTTTCCATGTCTATCGCATCAGAGTCTGAGTAGTGTTAGGTACTGTCCTGTTGTGTAATGTGCAAGTGGAAAATATTGATGCTTTAATGACGTTGTAAAGCTATGAATCATAACAATGGGGACGTCTGTATTTTTATGAAGCCGTTACTATACAATAAAAGAATATTTGATCTGTTTAAGAGTGGGTGGGGGTTGGGGTGGGCATTATGACCTTTGATAACCAGCTATTACATTGATAACCTGTAGCCTTTTTTATGTTGAATGTATGTAAGTGATGATGGACCTGTAAAAAACACAAAAAAAACAAAAAACAAAACAGCAATCGATATAGGAATCACATGTATCAGTTGATGTTGGTGTTGTATGATGTAGACGTGTCCGCTTTAAACCTGTACTCAGTTCTCAAAGACATGGACTTTGTGTAGAGGGACAACTGCTTCCAACATTTTCCTCATATGTCATTCCAGTACAGATTTACATAGAAACATCGTGCTAAATTCTTTTTTAAAGGCCATTTTATGCCCATAAAGGCCCACCTAGAGTTTCCTAGGTTCGAAAAGTTTTATAAAACCCTGTGAAGGTCTGCAGATGACCAGGTTGCAATCCTGTTTCTCTGAAACATACTAGGATTCAATATGGGCAGCCTTTAGTTGTTATTAGTTGTTCCAGACGTTTTGAGCTGGCTTTTAGTTTCATTGATGATCACTTTCTCTATTCTGAGTACTGTGCACTGTTTTGAATACTTTGCTAACTATAAAATAAATCTAAACAGTGACAATGAAGAACTATGGCCTGTTCTAATAAAATGTAAATAAGTACTTTATTATATAAATGATATTATATAAGCTATATTAAATTATGTGGGATACAAATGAAAACACTTTAAGCATATATCCAAGAAAACATAGCAGCTTGTCAGTCCTAAAGTTGCCATGTGTTAAAGTGAATATTTCAAAGGGCTCTGTTTCATTTAGAGACTTATGTTAATTATTTACATGCCCATACCTTTTCATATAGTATGCATTTTACATTGGTGTAATTCTGTTTTCCCTTTGCTGTCTTGAAATCACCCGAAACGTTTGCCCACTATTTGGCCAGTGGAGATCGGTGGCACTGACTGGGTAATCGACTTGTGCTTCCCTGCTTTCCGCGTCGCTTCCATTCCTCACTGTGTGAAATCAAATGGGTGTGACAATCTGCTTTATTTGTCGAAGGCCTTTCAGACAGAAGCTGCATTCACATCTACAGGAACATGTTTATCTCAGTTTCCTCCAAAAAAAAAAACCCTTAAATCTCTACCAGCTGCCAGTGGAGTTGTGACTGAGCTCGATGAAACGATGAGTGAATCTTGATAAAATGGTGCGCAGGGACACTGTTTCAGCTTGGTCGTCATTTTTTATGTATGCTGATTGTGGACTTTGCCCTCACTAGCTGCTATATGAATGGAATCATTTCTGTTTCATAAAGATTGAGTAAGTACATACTGCTGCTTACTGAAGAGGGTTAGCTCTCTTCAACTGTTTGTATACTTGTAAACAAAAGACGGTGAGCGCAAAAGGGAACCTGTTTGTGCGTGTTTGCTGCTTTATTGGATCGTAGTTACTGATGATGGAAGAGTGCAACATTAACAAGAAGCCAGATAAAATGGCTACGAAGTGAACTTGCTGATTTTTGCTGCACCAGGAATTTTACTTGAGAATTAAATGGTAATTATTGAGATCATTAAACTTTTTAAGGCCAAAATTGCATAGCACTTGGTACTAACAGTAGTCAAAATGCCTTGGTTCAAGTCCAAGTTAATCAGGGTTTTCTGTGTTGAGAAGTGTCAATCTTTTTCTTTTTATAGTGTGTCCTATTGTGTATGTACTATGTTGTGTATGTACTATATATCGCCAGTGCCTAGTATGCCTAGTTTCAACTGTCTGTAAATCTTATATTTATTATTTTCTTGTGTGTGTTTGGCTATAAATCCCTGTAGTGATTTATTTTCCTTGCAATTTATGTTAGAAAATGCCACTACATAGCATTTGCTAAATCAAAAGTGTAAATCCCCTTTGAGGACGACATACATTAGCAGGGGTCCCCCCAGACTCCTGGGCAATGGGGCTTTCCCAGCTATAGGCTGCCCTGCCCTGTACTTATGTAGGTGTGCTGTGCACAGGAGCGGTGGGGGCTATCCGGGCCCGCATCGCTCCTGTTCCATCATTTGTCGCCACTTTGTGCGTGTGATTTTTTGGAAAGGCCCTCCTTTGGCCTACAGACATCGGTGCAGACAGCAAGCAAGCAGAAGAGTAAGGCCAGTCAAATGTACGCACGCTGAGAGTCATCATCGAGGTCTCCCGTGAAAGGGATGTGGAATGCTGGGCTCTGTCTGTCACCCGGAGCCACGTAAGCCGTCGCATGTTTGTGCTTTAATAAAGCAAAACTGTTTAGCTGGAAGATTGGCTGGGGGAAAAAAAGTGTCTCCGTGTGCCTGAGAGCTTGTGCAGTCCAGCTGGTGACCCCAGCTGGAACACAGCAGAGAGTCGCTCGGGAAGGATGTGGAGAGACGGAAATTGGGGATGTTACGTGATTACTGACAGGAAGAAGCCGCAGCGACTTTAAACGTAGAAGGAGCAGCATTAGAAAAGGAAGCTAAGGCTTAGCAAGCAGGAAATTGGCTAATGGCTGCATATATGAACGATATTGTTTTCTTTTCTCTCTCTGCATTCCATCCCCTGCTTCATTTGGTTCCCATACAAGCCCTGTAGTAACCGTCTTGCTCTGACGCCATACCTGCATTGGTCCCCGGAGATCACCTGATGTACTTGTGCTTGGTCAGTGTTTTCAGAACAAGGCACAAGACATCCTAAAGACGAACTGCACTGTGTCTGCACTGATGTCAGGGCCCAGTTGACATACCGAATGTCTGAAGCTGAACTGAGTGGCATCATCCAGTAAGTGTGTCTCTCCCTCACTGGCAATCCTAATAACCATTGTGCAATAAAACTCGAGAGTATTGGCACACTGTCCCGGCTGGTTCACTCTTTGTGCTGGTGTCTTATAATTGAGTGAAATTTATTTCACTGTATAAAAATGACTTGCACACACGGGTAGCTCAATGCTTCCTTCTCATTTCGACAACTTTTATTGGTGCCTCCTGTCCTTTGATGTGTGCGTAGATAGGCGTTTGCATGCATATTACTATTTTCCTTAACGTAAGTTAATGTTTAGCGTTACATAAGCTTATTGTAGCTGAGCTATTTCATTAGCCTTACTGTAGGTCTCATACTGTTTATGCATATGAATATGAGAACATACATAGTATACAGGGGTTGGGGAATGAAACTGAAGCCCCTGGTTTTAGACCATAATAATTTATTAGTATGGTGTAGGGCCTCATTTTGCGGCCAATACACCATCAATTCATCTTGGGAATGACAGGTACAAGTCCTGCATAGCGGCCAGAGGGATTCTGAGCCATTCCTCTTGCATAACAGTGGTCTAGTCACTACATGATGCTGGTGGAGGAAAACACTTCCTGGCTCACTTCTCCAAAAGACCTCAAAGTGGCTCAAAAATATTCAGATCTGGTGACTGTGCAGGTCATGGGAGATGTTCAGCTTTACTTTCATGTCCATCAAGCCACTTACATGTCTTGCTGTGTGTATTGGTGCATTAGCATCCTGATACACGGCATCACCTTCAGGGTACAATGTTTGAACCACTGGGTGAACATGGTCCTCCAGAATGGTTCAGTAGACCTTGGAAGTGACACGCCCATCTAGAAAAAGTAGTGGGCCTAGGGAATGTCATTATATCGCAGCCCAAACCAACACTAGGGGCTTCTCCACACCGTAACTCTCCTGGATGTGCAAAAGACAGTGAAGGTGGACTCATCAGAGAACAATATATATTTCACATTGTCCACCGCCCAAGATTGGCACCATTGTATCTGACGGTTGGCGTTGGCATAAGTGACCAAAGGCTTGGCTCTAGCAGCCCGACTATGAACATTGACCTTGTGGAGCCTCCAGATTAACAGTTTTGGTGGAAACAGGAGAGTCAAGGTGCGGAATTAATTCTGCAGTGTGTTGGGCAGCTGTGGTTTTATGTTTCTTGGATACAATCCGGGTTAGTACCCGAACATCCCTATCGGACAGCTGCCTCTTGCATCCACAGTTACTCCTGCTGGATGTGGTCCATCCTC
The DNA here is from genome assembly GCA_026776725.1 of Gnathonemus echidnorhynchus. Taxonomy (NCBI): domain Eukaryota; kingdom Metazoa; phylum Chordata; class Actinopteri; order Osteoglossiformes; family Mormyridae; genus Gnathonemus; species Gnathonemus echidnorhynchus. The sequence goes on from JAODJU010000043.1 coordinate 13,378,648, forward strand.
CGTGGTGATATGCTGACATTAGCCTGGATACAGCAGCTCTCAATACACCACAAAGACTTTCTGTCCTGGTGACAGACGCGCCAGTGAGACATGCACCAACGATTTATCCTCCTTTGAACTCTGATATGTCTCCCATTATGTTGTTTGCGTTGCAATATTTTATGTTATTGGTCTGCGATTCAACCTTCTGCTCTTACTGATGGAATGTGCAGTCAGTGAAGTTTGGCCACCAGGCCGCACATATAGGTGTGAAACCTCAAACACTATTTCGACCAGTGTTTCAGTCTTGTTGTCCAACCCCTGTATGTGCTTGTGACCATGTTTTCTTCCAACTGCATACACCACTGAGCCCCCCCCCAAAACCACCCCCCCCCCCCACCGAAAGCTTAGCTGCAGATGAGTGTGTCTGAGTCACCAGCCACTCCACGCTGGTGCACAGGTCACCTCAAGGTCCCATCCACCCCCACCTGCCTTCCAAATCCCAGCCCCCCCCCGCCCCCCCAGGTTGCCCTGTGGGCAATAGCTACCAGTGGATACGGGGGGGACACAGCACCGTAAAAGGCATTTTGTTTTTCTTTGGTTACAGGTTAACAAACCCCCCCTCCCCTAAAATCAGCCTGATGCTTCATGATCCTGCCCCACCCCCTCGTCGGTGCCAACGCTGTGAGGTGCGTCACACCCCACACTGAAACGACTGGCCTGGAAAGACACATGCGAGCACATACGTCACGTCAGGCTACCCCGCGTTTCTCGTTAGCTCACCGCCACGTCAGACATCGCAGGGGCTTCTAAAGGCACAGGGATAGATTTTACCACAGTGTAATATACGATTCCTCGTGCATCGATCTGTGTTTGCACTGATGGCGATTATGTATTATCACGATAACACGATATATGATGCAGTATCAGTATTTGCTTGAAGACAACGCTAAGGCAGAAAGTGATAAAATAATTTAAAAAAAATCAGTGGGGATATTAAAGATTTGTAGCGAGGCAATTCATTCACCCTGTATCTCACAAATCACTGAGAGAGAGCAGTACTGCTGCCCGTCACTTCAGATTAGTGATAGTGCTGTCAAAGGGGCAGTATTTTAAATCTATGTTCTTGAAACATATTAGAGATTAGACTTGAATCCATGCATAAGAATTAGAAAACAGGAACAAGTGCTAAGTTTAGTTTTAACATTATTACATGAATAAATACATATATAAGTCACATAATACAGTTTTCACATTATTCCAAAATGCCTGTATAAGCGCTGCTGTTTCCAGCTTTCCAGTAAAAGACAAAATGATGGGGTTTTGTGCTCTTCGTGGATTAGGACTGTGCCTGTGATCAGAAGGTTGCTGGTTCGAATCCCATGACTGGCAGAGTGGTGCCGCTATTAAGCAAGGTACTTAACCCCATTTGCTCCTGGATACTGGCTCACCTTCACTCGTACATCACTTTGGCTGCTAAATAAATAAATATAGGATTTCGGGTACGGACCCACATCTAGCTGTAGCCGACTCCAAACGTCTTTAACGATTGCTTTGGCAGTCCCACAAACTATGCTTTCTTCTGCTGTGCCTTTGCGTACTGCTTCATTTATTAGATAAACGAAAGAAGGTTCACTCTTACTGTGAAGGTATTCTAGAAATCCCATTCTTCCTATATAAGCCATTCTAAGCCCATAGTGGTATCAGCAGGGGTGACACTCTTTTGTATGGCTGGTCCAGCTGTGACATCACTCTCACCTACACCAGTAACAGGATGTCAGTTGTAGACACCCTGCAAGGTAACTGGAGCAAAAGAAGACTATATATATCAAGGAATTTCAGTTGGCACTGTTTGGTAGAAGGAGCTATATTTACATTTGACTTTTTTGGCAGATACCTTTATCCACTCTGTTTTTGAGAAAGTAGACATTCCCTGGAAAAGCTTGTAGTTAAGGGCCTTGCTCAAGTTCCCAGTGATGAGATCACACATCTGACCCTGGGAGGTGATCCAGCGACCTTCTGATTACAAACGCAGCATCCGAAGCCGCTGTGCCACACACTGTCCTTAAGGTCATGTGTTTATCAAAATAATTATATGGAATGTAGACATTTTGTTTGTCAAGGAAATGAACAGTGCGAACAGAGCCCTCAGATGGGGGGTGAAAATGGGAGCAAAGAAATGGCAGTTTTCACCCAAAGCCCTAAGAATGGACGTTCCTAAAATAGAGAGTTCTTTGGAGTTGGTGGCGTTTTCCACCAGATGCCCCAGATGTAAATCAAAGGTGCAACTAGCAGAAACCATGAATGATCTGCAGGTACCCGCCAGTGTCAGGCAGTTTATTTGACAGCCAGTCAGCTGGTGTTGTGTCAGTGCCCCCCTGTGGAGCAGAGAGGCGATGGCAGGTTTACTTTGCTGCTGTACATGAAAATCCACCTTACATGACATTAGTCATTTCAGTCCAGCTATTGAAGCCAAGTGCTCATGTGCACAGAGGCTGTATCTCGAATCACAGGTCAGTGAGCCGTAGACAGGAAGCTTGGTCATCGATTTCTGCTTGCGATCCTTTCACTTGCATGCTTGTTCGAGGCACAAATGAAACGATATATCGCTCTATATTTACATTCTTTTACGCTGCACACTGATGCTAAATTCTGCCTTTCCCGATAGTTGACCCCAAAGAGAAAAAAAAATAGAATGTACTGGTATTTGACAGGACGGTTTAATAATATCCCCCTCTCTCACGTGGTCTGTGCCTGTGTCCTACTGCTGTAACATCTTGTATAATGGCATGTAAGTGGCCGGTTACTGACATGAAGGCTTTAGTGGGGAAACTCGAATGATTAAATGAATGCTGCACTTGGCAGAGCATGCAGTTAGGCAGGGGAGCGGAGGGGGGGTATATTTAAAGTATGGATATTGCAATAAATCTTGCGGTAAATACGGGGGGGTGCTGTCTGGTTCAGTGGGTCTGGATTCTACCCATGATTGCAAAGTTGCCACTTTGAATCCTGGGGCTGCCAGATTAAGGCTGCTGTTAGGCCCTTGAGCAAGGCCCTTAACCCCCAGCTCCGGGGGTGCTGCACATTGGCTGACCCTGCACTGTGACCCCCCCCCAAGCTTGCAAACACTACTTTATGTGTCTGTGTGTCTTATGGAGAGCAAGATGGGATAAGCAAGAAGACCCCATGGTGATCAATAAATCACTATTCTATTCGAATAATTCTAATTACCTACAACCTTCGCTCCACAGGCAAAAACTTAGGCTGAACCATAATTACAATAAATTAATTAAGGCAAAGGATTGATTAAATAAACATCTGTTAAGTGACAACCAAATTTAAGACTCTTTGTTTATGTGGTCAGTAACCTGCAACAGGTGCTATTTCATCTACAGAACATTTTAGGTTTGCAGCTTGTGTGATGTATGCATTGGTGTGACTTGGCCGACCAACACCCTGTCGGTGTATCATGGTTAGATTGTTGTTTTTCCCTCCTCAGACCACTCTCAGTAGGTACTGACCACGGCTCACCATGAGCGCCCCCACAAGCCTGGCCCTTTCAGAGCTGCTCTGACCCAGTCTTCTGCCCATAATGATTCAGTCCTAGTCAGAGTCACTCAGATCTTCATCCCTGCCCATTTCTTCTGCATTCTACAAGTACCGTATGTTAGCTTACTGTCTAATATATCCCAGACTTTGACATGCACCATTTTTATGAGATAATCAACATTATTCTCGTCAAATGGGGTTGGTCATAATATTTCGGGTTCATTTGTGCCTGTTCTCCCGTATAGGACAGCTAGAATAGACGATCTGCTCACAAGTCAGGGTTATGTTTTAGGATCAGTATCTGGAAATAACAGTCACAGCAGAGTAATAGCATTTTATTCATTTAATTTATCATTTAATCGTTTAATTCCTTTAAGGTGCAACAGTAGGATTTTTTGGAGAAACCCTAGTTTGACAGACCTCACCCAGTTGCTTCCCTGGAGGACCATAGTAACAAAAGAATAGGACACCACCCTTACGGGCTGTTAGGGAGAGCCGGGTTTCAGGTTCTACCCAGATACCCATCCCTCCGTTCTCAAACCTAATTTATTCTGTAAAAAAAAAGCAGAAACAGAAGGTGAAAGTTCAAAAACAGGAAACAGTATTCCTATTATAAATTATGAAAAAAATTATGACTTGCAAAAATGCAGCTAAACCTGCAGAACCATTAAGAATATTATTCTATGCGTTTTTTCCATAAAAATAGTTAACTAGTGTGTTAAATGTTTAAATTGAATTTTTTTTTTGTTTTTATACATTCGGTTATAATAAGGCGAGTTTAGCCACGTTAGTTGGCCATTAGGATGCGGAGGCAATCAGCTGGTAGCAGGAGAGAGTGGTGATGTAACAGTGATGATGTAACAGTGATGCTCAGAAGGTAAGGAAAGGGTCAGAAACTTTGCACCCCGGATTTGTGTCATTTTTAATTTGGTATGTGTTCAGATAATCCAAAATAGTGTTTGGAAATTTGGGTCCTAGGTTATCCGGTATATCTAACTCAAGAATTGACATACCAAGTGTTTAACTCTGCCACTGATTCTCACACGCAGACTCTGTTCTTCTGCCGTGATGTCCACACACCTGTCAGACCCTCTGAACCGTCCTCTCCCCCCTCTGCACGCAGCCTGCTAATGGGACAGAGCCATCTGATAGTCCAGTATGAAGTTTCCCATCTGCGGGGGCTTGATATGTAGAGATGGAGAGGTGCAAACAACCCAAAATACTGCCTCCCTCGGGCTAAACAGCCCACCCAGTTCTGGAATTTTCACATATTTATTTCATATTTCACACCTCACATTTCATCATCTTCTGAAATGCCGTGAAGAAAGCGTCTGCTTTGAGACAGGGGCAATGAAGCGACTCTGCAGTCTGCAGTCTGCAGTTCCGGAGCAGGTCAGTGTGTTAAATCCCCCAAAGGTGCAATTCACCCTGTGCACCCTGCAGTGTGCTGTGATCTCATAGCTGAGAGGCGAGTTAAGCTGGTTTCAGCCACGCGGCGGGGGGGTGGGGGGGCACAGCCAGCAGTGAGGACTCCACAGCCGGCTGCGGGCAGGGAGGGCCAGTCGGGTGCCCTGACCCACAGCGCCCCCTGCTGGAACACAGAGCCGTTTCGTGACATCATATGCCATCACAGGCATTGGCCATGTTTCAGCATGTGTCACCTGGAGAAACCACGTGACACCACACACTCTATCCTTCTTTCTTAACCACTTATCTAATACAAGGTCAAGGTGTCAAGTTGGAACCTGTCCTAGAAAGCAAATACCCTAGATGGGATGTTAATCCATCATTGGGCAGATAGCATAGAATTCCTACTGTACCGTTCAAAAGTATGATGTCACCTAGAAACTTCCCATGGAAGAGTCTTAATTTCTCAGAACAAGAAAAGACGTGATGAATTTCTGAAGAAAGTTCAGTAATACTTTACTTATAGCAGTCATCATAATGCATTATAGATACCTTCATATCAACATGGTTATAACTATTTATAAAAAGGCATAACACATTATAGCCATGTTTATTATGCATTATGAATGCTTTATGAAGCTCTCATCTATGATGCACTATAGATAACCTCATAATGCGTTATAATGATTGATATAAGCCATTATCATGCATTATGAAGGTATTTATAGTGCATTATACATTCATAATGCTTAATAAATATGGCTATAATATGTTGCGCCTTTTTATATATAGTTAGAGCTGGGTTTATAATACAATATGAATGCATTATAATGCATTAAGAAGGTATCTATAATGCATTATGATGACTGCTTTAAGTAAAGTGTTACTGAACTTACTTTGTTTCTGGCCATTTTGAGTCTTCAATCAAACCCACAATTGCTGATGCTCCAGATACTAAACTAATCTAAAGAAGGTCAGTTTTATTGCTTCTTTGATCAGCAGTGTTCGGCTGTGCTAACTTAATTTCAAAAGGGATTTCTGATGATCAAATTTACCATTTAAAATGATCAACTTTAATTAGCAAACTCAACATGCCACTGGAACACAGGACTGACATTTGCTGATAATGGGACTCTCTACGGCAATTAAAATATTGCATTAAAAATCAGCCATTTCCAGCTACAATAGTCGTTTTATAATATTAATATTTATAATATTAATAATCTACACTGTATTTAACTTAATGGTATTTTAAAGGACAAATAGCTTTTCTTTTGGAAACAAGGAAGTGACCCCAAGCTATTGAAGGGTGATGAGTGTATTTTTAATATATTTTTCTGTTCACTGAGCTATTCCATACTTCAGAACTATACTGTATTATGCTGAAAATTTTGTAAGAATGTAAAAGTACTAGGGGTAATTAGATACTGTAATGTTTAGCATGGCTGATAGGTTACTGACAGTACCCCTTTTGCTTCTGCCTCCACTCCTCTGGCGCCCCCTTCAGGTACTGCATAGGGAACGCTCACCACCTTCTTTGTTCTACCTGAAGGTCAGCCCCATCGTCGTCCTTTAGCACTACAGCCACATCATCTGTCACTGGCTGGCACACGGAGAGTCTGGCAAGCAGCCAACACTCCCTCATCAGCCCCGCTAATGGGGGCTAATCTGCACCCACTGACAACAGCTGCACAAAGGGGTCCTGCCGGCCGCCTCACAGACATTGACGCTGATAGAGCCGTCGTACCGTAAAGGGGTCATGCCGGCCGCCCCACAGACACCGACGCTGATAGAGCCGTCATACCGTAAAGGGGTCATGCCGGCCGCCCCACAGACACCGACGCTGATAGAGCCGTCGTACCGTAAAGGGGTCCTGCCGGCCGCCCCACAGACACCGACGCTGATAGGGCCGTCGTACCGTGAAGGGGTCATGCCGGCCGCCCCACAGACACCGACGCTGATAGGGCCGTCGTACCGTGAAGGGGTCCTGCCTGCCGCCCCACAGACACCGACGCTGATAGGGCCGTCGTACCGTGAAGGGGTCCTGCCTGCCGCCCCACAGACACCGATGCTGATAGGGCTGTCGTACCGTGAAGGGGAGGAAGAAGAGTGTCAAGTGTGACATTAAGAGCCACAATAACTGGTGACAGAAAATCGCATAAACAAGCAAAGAGGCACAGCATGCAGAGTCATTGTCGGGAGCATTATGATGCAGAAGTACCTTCTGAAACTGTCATCACAGCGTGATGCATTACAGCTGCAGGATTTGGGCCCTCTAATAATGTTACTGGCTGCCTTCTGACTTAGGCAGTGAGTACAAGCTGTGGCTGAAAATGTGCTGAAATGCATTAAATGCGGGTAAGGCTGAATGCTTTTATTCATGCACACATAGGGCAAAGTTGTACTAAAATTATACAGAGCTCTGTACAAGTGGAATTATCTTGCCAGGGAGGGAGAAAGGGTATGAGGAGGGGGTCCCTGAAAGGGTATGAGGAGGGGGTCCCTGAAAGGGTATGAGGAGGGGGTCCCTGCCTTTCGCAGTGTCAGCGTGCTATTGTCTCAGCTCCCAGGACAATGAACTGTGAGGCAATGAAACTCTCCTGGCTTGTCTCCTGTCTCTTCTGCAGAGGAAAAATGAGAGGGCCTTCCTCGCCTCTCCTGGGACTTGGGGAGGAGAGTGAGTCTGTGCAGAGGTGGGAAGTAAGACACAGACAGATGCTGGCGGGGGGGGGGGGAGCAAGCAGCTGGCTGTTCCCCCCC
>JAODJU010000043.1:13407345-13436242 GCA_026776725.1 Gnathonemus echidnorhynchus
AATGAGGTGTTCAGCATTGACCCTGTGGCAGGGAAGATGTTCGTCACCAAGCCCCTCGACAGAGACACTTGTATTTATTCATTTTTAAGCTGCTAAAAGTTCATAGATGAATACTGATGCTGATGTTGTTACAGAAAGGGTGGTTTGAATTAAAGTCTAACCATTATGCAGCTAGGCACTGCATATAATTCAATTTCAACTTATTTCTTTCTGTTCTTGCAAGAACCTTAAAATTATGTACTGGACGTGGATATTGTAGGGGCTGGGGTGCCAGTTGAACATCATCAGTATCAGCACAACATAACAAAGAGAAGACCCTCAGCAAACCAAAACAAGTTCAGTTCATTATGCAGGCTGAGCCTGCAGCACCATCTTATGGCTGCTTGTCTGGTTACTCAGCAACACCTTTCCTGACTCATTCTGTCCCCCTGCTGGATCACACATCACTGTTTTTAGTCATTTTTGCCAAAGCACTGTTAGAAACGTTTTTGTATGTTGGTTTGCTTAATAAAACATCTGGTAATGGTATACGTTTCTTTAAAGATTTATGTGATTCTTGTTTTCATTCCACGGAATTTTAGTCTGTCTTTGACACAGGAAAGGTGCTCCAGGAGTTTACAGAGGTCAGCTGCATTGTAAACAACGGCACCAGATATTCATATGAAGCATAAACAAATCCTATCCTAATGATAACAAAAGGATTTAATTACAGCATGAATGATAGGCCTGCAGAAAATATACAGCGGTTTAAAAACAATCATCCTGTTTATAACAATTCCTTTCACGAGCAGAACAATTTATGTGATCACCTGAACGGAAGAAGGGCTTCCTCATCACTGCACCAGAGGCTCAGGAAAATCTTCCTGGCAAATTGATGTCAGAGACCTATTCTTCAGCAATAGGTGCACCTTCTATATATGACACTTTCAAGCTTTATAAAATTCAATAGATGCAAGCTTGTTTATAATATTGTGGGTTTTGGATAGTCTACGTTTGAATGTGTTTTAAGACAGATATGACCTCTAAAATATAACCATTCGCATTTACTTCTAAAAGAATGGTGACCCCTACCGTTCATTTACCTGTTAAATATTTGATATTATCCCCCACGCTGCGGCCTGTATTTTGCGCATGTGTAAAAAATAGACATCTGATGTATTGATGTGTTTTGTTAGCTTGAAACATAATAAATATTAATTCAACAAATACATTCCTGGTTTTAAATATGATAACAAAAGTTGCCTGTTAACTTTTCTGAATAAAATATTACTTGGGTTATCATTATCATATAAATTCTATATGTTTCATATACATATGGACTCGATAAATCCATATAGTTTTCATTAGCGAATCTGAAAACGGAAGTGCGGCGCAGAAAGATACAGTTAAAATAAAATGTCCAGTACGATATACTAGTGCACAGTGGGTAATGTCGTTCACTGGAGGGTTATTTTAATGCTGGGAAATCATTTCATATATAAAGTAGGTATTTTCAATTATACTGAAAACCAGAATACAAAAAATAGTCCCCAAATGTTATGTATGGTATGTTTGGTTTTGCGTTTCATTCTTCCACTTTCATCTATTTTCACTAACTTAAAATGCCAGTCAGGAATTAACATCAAATCCCACTGTCCACTGTGAGAACGTATTTTACGTCGGGAAGGGCTGCCGGATTTATCAGGTCTTGGGAGTTGTAGTTTTTTACACGACGCTTTCTTTTTGCCCGTTTTGCTCAAGGTTTGTGGAGCTCGCGTAAGGTACACTGCTCTCTGCAGAGAATTACATCACACAGACATGAAAATAGACGTCAGGTAATTCTCAGTTAATATCACTTGTTAAATCGGGTGACGGAGGGAATTAAGGACATGTAATTGAGGCTATTTAATCCCATGGGTTTGCCTGTTGCGCATGCTACAATATTGTCATGACAGTTGTCGCTTAATATATCTGAATTAAATGCGAGCCTAGTTTATTGTGGCACATGACGTAGTCCGCGGTTTGGTCTCTGCTGTTCTGAGAAAATATTATTAGGGAGATAAAGGAAGCGATTATTTTAACAATATATGTTTTGACGGATATGTAATAACAGAAACCACGCATTCCTGTACTATGTATGACAGTAATTGATGACAATAATAGATCGCCGAATACTAGACCTCAAACACAATGGCCAGTGAATAAATGAGCCTCTCCTTTAAGATGTCATTTTGGAGCTCGGAATGAAAACAGTGTTTTTCTGGACACTGCAGCATTTTGTGAAACAAGATGCAATATGGGCGACATTGTTATTGTTGATATCCGGTTGTAGCGCAGGGGTAAATATATATTTTTGACCGCCAGTGTAATTAAACGTAATTATTTTTAATTGAAAAGCAACAAAATATTTTAATTTCACCTGATGGAAATCGCATACATTATTGATTGGCCACGTCATCGTATGATTGTATCTATAACATATTGATACATATAGAAATATTATCATATATACATATTGCTCGCAAACTTGATCGTTTTTGGAATTGCTGTTCGTTAGAATTGGTGTCTTTTTTGTAAATGCTAGTAATTATACGAGGTTCCCGTTGTGCATAGCCTTCACAGCTGTCCAGAATAGAAACGAAAGCGATGAAACATGCAGGAAGTTAACCTTAGCTTCAGCTATGACAGATAACCATTTTTACGATGTGACGAATGGCGACGTGCAAACCAACAAATTTGTTGCAGCGTCATAGATAGTTTCGGCTTTAAACCAGCGCAGTATTTAAATAATTTTTATCTATTTGCGCATCCGGTAAGGATTAACTAAATAGGTGAAGGATTTGCAGTTGTCATTAACTGTCCTGAGAAAGTAGGTGTGTGAAGCGTGACAGCGGTGCTTGTGGACGTGTCGGAGACTCAGTATATATCCTTTACATCTCACGATTTCCTGACTGCGTCACTCTGCCAGTATCTAACGTGACAGTCAGTCGTCGTCGCTGTTTTCCGGATTCCATGTGGAGACGCCTCTAAAGCAGCCCTGATCTCTGATCTCTAAACTCTTAAACAGGAACGGGAAAATGATTACAGAATGATTTGACCCACGTAAAATCCCTCCCCCTCCAAAAAAAGCATAAGCAGTGATTTTTACATTTTGCGCTATTAACGATCATTACATGGGGCCAGCTTAGATTAGACCAGGGTTTCCAACTTCGGTCATTTTTAATTCGAGTACAGTCTGCGCACACATTTACATATATGTTCAGTTTTATTACCTTGTAAATAGTCTGTAGGGTCTGCAAGCTACCTCAGCGCTTTTGGTGTAGCTGATTTTAAGTTCATTATTATAATTTTAGGTTTATATTATTTACAGGAATAATAATTTGCCATAAGACTTCTTGAGTGAGCGTCACGGCAGACGCGTGAGATTTGGCAACCCTGGTTAAATATTGGAATTTAAAATTTACAAACGACCTTTTTCTAATGGTCGAGTGTTCGGGATTTAGATGCCGCTTTAGTCTGAGCCATCTCTGTTTAATTTTTTATTTTCTCTGCAGCACTGTTTGAATATATGGGAACATGTCCAAGAAAAAAGGCAGGTATGATGAAATACTCTTTAAGCACTACAGGCTGCTATTACCTCTGTATGATGTACAGTGTTCTTTTTCTATGGTGTTGTTTATTCATTACTTTTCTAAGGTTGGTAGGATATCAGTTTAGATGGTGCATCTCTACCACAAAGTGTCTTTCAGGATATTAAGGCTGCCCAAGGCAGCTGCTCTGTGTTTAATGGGCAGTCCTGTAAGGTTTGATCCACCATGATAACTTTGGGGGATGGAGGTTCAGCTCAGCAGTACAGTAGCTAGCCCAGAGACCTGACCTCTAACATCACATCTTTGTGATGAAATGGCTTTTGAATTATCTCTGCATAGCCGGAGCCCAGACACAAAAGCTGTTTCTCGATGCACTGAAATGGTCATTAAGGCCAAAAATGGCCCGACACACGGGCCATTTTATATTTCCCATGAATTTAAAACACCAATTGTGACACCAGAGTGGCCTCACTACTGTTGTTTGTTTTTATTATGCCGAACACTCTGACGCATTCAGCTATGGGATTATGAGTCCCCCCAGTGGTAGACATTTTGGTGTATCCTGTGTTGTGTATACACGCTATGAGATGGAGCAGCTCTCACTCAGGTGGTGATGGGGGTACTGTTTGCACCCGGTGGGGGGGGGTTCCGTGCAGGAAACGCAGCAGTGGGGAGCTGGGCGACACCTTGACCCCTGACCCCAACAACATGGTGGGCATGCGGATCCAGCACAGCTGGCGAGAGAAGGGGGCTCTAACAAAGTGGAAAGGCACCGTCCTCGACCGCTTGACCGTCAACAACTCGCTCTTCATGGTCAAGTACGACGGCTTCGATTGCGTCTACGGCATCGAGCTCTTCAAAGACGCTCGGGTCTCCAACCTGCAGGTCCTCACTGAGAAAGTCGGTGAGTGACAGTATGGGGGAGCCACACCAGCTTGGTGTGGAGGGGGCGCTGATATCTATTTACTCTGGTGCTTTTTTCCTGTTGCAAAACTAATTTACATGATGCGTCAGTATATTACAGGGCTGGGCAATTAGTCGAATTTTAATTTCAATTATGGTTTTGGCTTCCAACAAGTATCTTTTCTTTTCACAATGATGCTCCCGTTTTGTCTTGTGTTATAAATCCCAAGGCCCGAGCTAGTGGGCAAGGCGGTGGAACACCTATTCCATCCCCTTTTATTTGTTTCTAAGTTGAATTATATTTAGAGTTCATGGAAATCTACGGTTAAAAAAATCTACGGTTGACCTTAATTTTTTTTTTTTTGAGTTCGTGGAAATCTACGGTTAAAAAGAATTTTTTTCAACGTTCAATAAAATGCATGATATTTCTAAAGTCGGTGAGTAATTGTGTTAAATAACCATGATCTCAGTACTGACCAAAATAATCATGATTATGAATTTTGCCATAATCAGGCAGCCCTGATATATTAGAAGTAGAATGCTTTCATTGTTTTCCACATTCCTTGCATTAAAAAAAAATGTCTGAGATCTGTTCATTCTTGTGCAGTGAACAATAAAATCAAGGTCCCTCACGATGCAGAGGAGCTAGTGGGCAAGGCGGTGGAACACCTATTTGAGAAGGAAGATGGAGAGAAGAATGAATGGAGGGGAATGGTGCTCTCTCGAGCTCCCATCATGACCAACTGGTACTACATCACCTATGAGAAGGACCCTGTGCTCTACATGTACCAGCTCTGGGACGACTACAAGGATGGAGACCTGCGTATTTTACCCGAAGCAGGTAAACCACCACCCGCTGACGGATGCCTGAAACTTCTAGAGGAACGGTTTTGAGTAGGGCTGCACAATATCACATCGCGATTATATTACGCATGTGCAAAAATCACCAGAGCTTTGGATAGCGGGTGTAAAGCTTTGTCCGGACTGTTTCGGTAAATTATGGAAGCTATAAGCAGTGAAGAGGCAGCGAAGAGGGGACTGATTAGCAAAGACGCAACATCTTTTAAAAAAGGAGATGTTGATAAAAAAGGAGATGTTGATAAAGAAGGCAAAAAATATGTTAGTGGTGCGACGGATCTTTTTGCATTTTAAAGTCTGACGTTAAATATAAGGATATGCAGTATTTATACAGCTGACTAACTTTTGGGAATAATTATTAATAATTAATATTAATTATTAATATTTTAGGCACACTACTAACCTACTAATCAAATTTTGGGTGTAAGTAAACATCTGTGTAGTACCTAAAAGCTGCTGTCTGGACAAATTTTTACGCCTGTTACGTAGAGTCCTGGTGATTATTTCATATGTGCACTACATGTACGCTATATTACCAAAAGCGTTGGGACACCTGCCTTTACACACGAACTGTAATGACATCCCACTCTTAACACATAGGCTTTAATATGGAGCTGGCCCAACGTTTTGCAGCTATAACAGCTTCATCTCTTCTGGGAAGGCTGTCCGCAAGGTTTAGAGGTGTGTTTATGGGAATTTTTGACCATTCTTCCAAGAGAGCATTTGTGAGGTCAGGCACTGATGTTGGACGAGAAGGCCTCGCTCACAGTCTCCGTCCTAATTCATCCCAAAGGTGTTCAATCGAGTTGAGGTCAGGGCTCTGTGCAGGCCAGTCAAGTTCCTCCACACCAGACTCGCTCATCCATGTCCTTATGGACCTTGCTTTGTGCACTGGTTTGCAGTCATGTTGGTACAGGAAGGGGCCAAACTGTTCCCACAAAGTTGAGAGCATGAAATTGTCTAAAATGACTTCAAGTGCTGCAGCATTAAGAGTTCCTTTCACTGGAACTAAGGGGCCAAGTTCAACTCCCGTAAAACAGCCCCACACCATGACCCCCCTCCACCAAACTTTACACTTGGCACAATGCAGTCACCATGCTTGAATTCACTGAGCTCCTGACAGTGACCCATTCTTTCACAAACGTTTGTAGAAGCAGTCTGCATGCCTAGGTGCGTGATTTTATACACCTGTGGCTATGGAAGTGATTTTAACATCTGAATTCAATGATTTGGAGGGGTGTCCCAATACTTTTGGCAATATAGTGTATTGCAGTTATATCATGATATCGTATTGTGCAGACCAAGTTTTGAGACCACAAGGAGAATAAAAAATTCGAATATTTATTGTGTTATAATTTTTGCTTAATTGGAAAACACTTGTATTTTGCATGTTTCCCTTTGTTTCTTAGAGAACAAGCACCTACTCCCAGCTGACAGGAAGCCAGGGGAAGAGATAGAGAGCCTTGTAGGTAAGCAGGTGGAGTACGTTACTGACAAGGGCGTGAAGAGAACCGGCTTAGTCATCTACCAGGTTCCTGCCAAGCCGTCTGTCTACTACATCAAATACGACGATGACTTTCATATCCATGTCTATGACCTGGTCAAGACGACCTAAAAGGACCCAGCCTTTTCTCCTTTTTGCTTGCTGATCATTGCTGGCCATTTTTAATGTCCCATTGCATTCTGGGAAAGAGACGGTGGTACACTAGGCTATTGTTAAACCCACAATTGTCCAGAAGAATCAGTTTATAAAGGGTCTTTTTGTCCGCAGCATTCACTTTGGGTGTCGTTCTATAGACATCCACAGAGGGTTGAGGGTGCTTCCTTACGGTGATGGAAGTATTTTCCAAATGAACAAAGTGCAACAACAACGAAGACACATAGATATTTGTGAGTTTGCTAGATTGTCTGATATGGAGCATCCTGTATGAAATACCTTAGGCTGTAAAGGTCATAAGCAAGCTATATTTATTTTCTAATTATTTTTCATTCTGTCATACATTCTTATTTCAAGAGGGTAGCTTTGCAAGTTATTTGACATTTTTTTAAAATGACTTTCTGAGCTGAGAATAACATATCATTTCAGGAGTTTTAAACTGATGGTTTTAATAATGTGAAGGAACAGAATGCCTTGTTTAGGGCAGCAGTATATGTACTTTAAGTTTAATGTGTTAATGCAATCAGTACTTTGATGATTCAGAGTCAGTGCACTATAATATGAGATTTTTAGCTTTTAAGGATGGTTGTCACATAAAGCATCATTGATTCATTTGAATGAAGATTTAGGTAAATGAGAAAAGTAATCGATATAAATTCTGAACAAACAGACTACAAAGTAGATTTGCGGGAGATGAGGGTGGTGCCAGAACTAACTAACATGATCGCCCAGTTTAATCACAGATTTTTAATCACAGATTTGAAAAATGCCAGAAATCGATATTTTTCTTTTTTTCTGCGGTTCTGCATTTGTTGTTATTTTGGTTTCTAATTTTAAAATGTATATTTAGATGGTTTAATGTCACCTTGAATGTATTGTGTAGATCAACGCTATTCCATGACTTTGATAATGTATATTTTTTGAACGTGCTGTGAGACAGCCAAACCTTTCTGCACAGAGCCACCCATTAAATATATTGAAAGAAATCAGAATACAGTGAACACAGAATTTAATGTTTGTGATTTGCATTTTAAATTGTGATTCACGTGTATTTAAGTTATATAGGTATTAACCTAGAAATAGGATCCTAGAGTGGCTATAAAAAGTTTTTAAAGCAAGTTGCTTATAAACCTGAAACAGATATTGAAATGAGCTATAATAGACGACCAGTGGGGGAGTGTGCAGTCATTGACCTTGGTGATGGTCACAGTGATCTAGTAAGAGTGAGTGAAGTGTAAGGCGGTTTGGCCTTAACATCTACTTCATTGTAGATGTTACTGTCTGTCCCAACACCAGCTCCATGAGGAGTCCAGCAGGCTGGGCTTGAGCTCCCGATCAGAAGGAGCCCTTGGTGATCATGTGACCATGTCATCTCCCTATTTGGTGCACCGTCAGAGTTCCCTCTGCCCAATGTAGCCACTGCCCCATTGACAGATCCAATCTGCGGGGAGCTGAGTATCCGTAGCGCTTTCACAGCGGTGGCTTCGGGCCGCCTCAGCCAGTTTCTGCTCTGGCATCCCTCTCGCCATCGTGTAAATGCATAAACTGTTCATTTGTGCATAGCACATAAAGTGTCCATTTTGTAACAGCTAAGTACAGCACAGTTTCCTTGTACATACACATCTATCACAAACGGGCATAATTAGTGTCCTCTGGGACAAAAATAATATTACTTGTGATATTAAACCATACTGCTATATATATATTTAATTTATACATTATATGAATTGTATGTATCCATCCAAATTTAAAAACTCCCATTTTGGGCAATTAGCATGAATTCATCTCTGACCACGGTACCCTCAGGCATTTTCGCCTGGTTTTACTCACCGGTAATGAATTAGGATAATGCACTCTGCTAACGTTCCGTCATATTATCCCATGGGTAGTTTGTATACTTGTCAGTAGGGAAATTAAGCAGCACTCCGTCACCTTACTCCATCAACTTGTGTAAAGGAAAAAAAGTTTTGCATGATAATTTACACTTTTGCATTATCCCCATTGTGAATACCAAACTGTCCATTAAATGATGCAATTAGGTCCTCGGTGTTCGGTTGTAATCTGTCCTTGTGCTTTTGATTTAATGTACCTGTAAATGCTCCCTAGAAATATCCTTCAAATGACCTGTTCAATCGGGCTGATTTGATCCATAGCGATGTCCCTTTTCACTCCTTTATGTGTGAGGAAACAGACATGCTCTCTTTTCACATGTTGATGACTGTTACTGTCATTTGAATAAATCTTTTGTTACTAAATGATTAACTACTGGTGTGTGGGAATGTCAGTAACAGAAAATAAGTCAAAAATATGACAACACACAAGAACCAGACAATATATACGAAACATTAACCGATTCCTAAGGCATGTCACAGCACTGTCTGCTACAATTTATTTCAAGTATATTTAATAAACATAATTACAGTATCTTGCTTGATATAATCATTTCTTCAGAAAATTTTACCTATGTAATTTTTACTAAAAACAGAAAAAAAAACATTTTTTTGTACATATCTATGTACATTCTTGTAAATGAATATTGAACTTGCATTCAATTTTTTCACTGCTGCTGTTTCCAAATTAGTTGAAAATTTCGGTAAATAAAACAACGGGAAGCTGTAAGAAGATATAACCTGTCCATAGAAGTTAAGCTGTAATGAGATTCTAGAATGTGTTGCAAGGACATTTTGGGTGCTGGTTTGCATTATTGCTATTGACATAAAGGACACTGTCGTGTACGTCGCACTTCTGAACGACTAGAACGGTTAACACAGAAATGCTGCAAAGCAGCATCAGCTCTGTAGATAAAAGTCTGCATTTACAGGCCTGGTAAAATGGTGCAGTTTCTTTTATCCATTCAACAAAGCAGCACAAAGTCAATGCTATTTGGAGGTATATTTGTTTGTAAATTGTCCATGTGTGTCATTTGCACAATAATATTCTTAATCCTGGATTGCAGGGCTTCTGAAATCTATGATTTTATATGAGTGTGGGAGTAAGATCACCCTTCGGACAGATGGGTACGTATGTACCAGCACTTAGGACTGAAGAACCTCATGGTCAAGACCAATTAAGAACAAATCGTGTTTTCTGGTATTTATGGGTATCTAATCCTTGCTTGTGCTAGTTCCTTTGTAACGTGTGGTTTTGTGCACTCTCCAATCTCGCTGGAAGGCTGCGTGCTTCAACCTTCCCACGCTGTACTTGTTATCACTGCTGTTAACCAAAGCTTTGCTAAGTAGTGTTGAACTCATCATCCTGTTTGTGTAATGATACTATGGTTAATAAAGAGATATTTTTTGCACTTTTGATGTCATTGAATATATTTATACTCAGTAGTCATTTTATTAGGGACACCATTAATACTAGTACGGCCTGCTCATGCTTTCAGAACAGCTTGTACTCCTCTTGGTGTGGACTCAAAAAGGTGCTAGAAGCATTGCTTCGACATTCTGGCTCATGTTGACACGATTGCGTCACGTAATTACTGTGACTCTCCTGTTCCTCCACAGCCCAGAATGTGTTCTGTTGGAGTCAGATCTGGTTATGGGGGAGGCCATTTAATTACCCTGAACCCATTGGCACATTCCTAGAACCAGTTTGACTCGAGCTTTGTGACTTGGATGTATTCTCTTGTTTTCAAGTTTCAAGTTTTATTTGTACATTGGTGTAATGAAATGCTTTTCCTACCTGTACCCTGGACTGAGCTCAAAAAGAAGAGAGCCGATATGAAGAATATAAAATAAATCAAATTAAAATAACAAAAATAAATTAAAATTAAAAAGAAGACGAAATATAAAAGCGATAATATAAATATGCAGTCTACGTCAGAAAGTAGGAAAATGAGGAATGTCTGAAACAGTGTGGGATAGTATAAAGGGTTTTTCATGTCACCTCTAATGCAGGACTATTCAAATCACAGTCCTCCAGGTCTGAGTACTGCTGATTTTCCAGCCTTCCTTTACCTTTGAGTCAGGTGTGAAGCCTCTGGCCAATCAGAATCAGTAATTATTACACTAACTACCTGGGTGAACTGAAAACAAGGCCTGGATTTGGATTTGAGGGGCGTATTTTAGGAGCCCTGCTCTAAAGAGTCCTCATTTAGTAAACGGACAGTCTCTTGGTATCGGTCAAGAGACTGTGTTGCATTAGTACCTGACAGCAGGTCTCCTGTAGGGGGTCTATTAATCTGTTCATTCCATCCATCTGATGCCAGCAACACTGGGGTTGGGGCAGTCCTCTCCCAAGGGGAAGAGGAGCAAGTGATGGCGTACTTCAAAGTCCACTTCAGGGTGGCTAGAGGAGTATGCAGTGCTGGACCAGAATGTGGCCACCACAGCGACCAGGCTGGTCGGCTCGAGGGAGTTTTACCTGCACAAAAATGTTCTGAGGGCAGAAGGAAAAATGGTTGGTTGAGAGAGACAAACAACACATACAACTGGGAGGGACAGAATAAATACATGTGCACATGGTACAGAAAGACAGTGCGAAATGGCAAAAAGATGCCCAATGCTGGCAATGTAAACATAAATTAAATGTTCTGAGTGGGACACAGGTGAATGCAGTAGATTACAGACAGTAGATTTCCAGCAGGCTGGTTTCAGAGCTGCCAGATGTGTTGAATAGCCAAAGGTACAGTGGAGCATATGTGGGCCTCGGATTTTCACCTGGGGGGAGATATGTCTGTGGGGAGACGTACTTCTCATCAGCTTAGGCTCTCCTTCTCTCCAAATCTTTACCTTAGTTATTATACTAGAGCTGTATCAATAATGCGATTAAGCTTAATATCGCAATTCACGTAGTGAACTCTTCGATGACGTTGCAATAAATGCAAGTTCTTTCACCTCATTCAAGCTAGTGGCGTTTCACCCATTATTACTGCTCCACGTGGTTTGTCTTGTTTTCTTTCGCATCAAAGCCTAAATGTATACAGATCGGTACGTTTCTCCCAACTTAAAACCGACTGTAACACATCTGCAAAGCAGCAGGAGTTCAGACAGAAATGCGTGGTTTCTGCTTGACATGTAGATGCACAGATTACGCGCTGGAAACCGGTTAGATCAGCACGATCCAATCATGCGCAGCTACATCCAGCACCGTGTAAAGTTACTACTTCTCATTGGTTCGGCGTCTAATCCGGCGCTTCCTGACATTTTCGTCTTGTTTCTATTCGTTGACAATAGTGTCAGTACATTATCTCATTAATTGTGACATTCCGAGTAGTTATTATAGTAGAACATACTGAAGTGCACGCACTCTCTCGTAATAGCAGCGCCGGTCAATGAAATTTCTGTCATCTAAGAGAAATGTGCATTTTTCATTCCTTTGGCTCTTCCGCGATGTTTCTTGCGAAGCTAAGTGCAGTGATTGTTATAATAACAGCGTTCTTTTGGAGGGACACATTTGATCCAGGTGAGTTTTTTTTTAAAAAAAATTTCTTTGTATTTTTTATGAAAGAACAATGTTTAATACACAACAATATAGAACAATAAATAACGTTTACATTATTTTCATGGATCACGAAAGGAGAGGCGCGTTATGATATGAATAAACCTATATTAAAATGGAGACTGTGGATTTTGTTAGATTGTCTTTCAACGGCATTCACGTGTACAATTTTAAACAACGAGTATTTGCTGTAACTATAGTACATAAGCTATACATTTCCTAAAAAGAAGTTATAGATGTGGAGTTTGCCGGTCCCCCTGCCCCCCTCCCCCGTCCAAGAACATCCAATTCGCCTTAGCACACAGCGACGTATAAGCCAGTCAGACAGTACATTACATGCATACAGCTGTCAGAAGCCAGAATGCAGCTACAGTAAGCTGCCAATAGATGCCTAGTTGTAAGTGTGAGTAGTATTAGATCAAGAGCTATAGCTACATGGCAGGAGCATCGTGTCATAATAATTAACATCAAATCGCAACACTGAGAACACTGAGAGATCGCGAGAGATTGTAGAGAAAAGCTAGTAAAGATGTTCCTGGATCAGTTGGATCTTGAACGTTAAGAGGGAATCTGATGACTGGGTGTACAGTACTGTGCAAAAGTCTTAGGCGGTGGAAGAAAACGCTTAAGGCTGTATATTTTGGTAGTAATCGCATGTTTGCTCAGAATACAGCACAATTTAATATAACATGCAAATTAACAGTAACACAATAAACAAGAATTTCATCTGCTTTCCAAAAAGTTGCTATCTTGTTGGAGAGCTAAATAAACTGTGTTTTAGTTCCTAAACCTCTGTTTAGGGACACCTCAGCCATTTAATGTATTTGCTAAATTTCTCGAACAGCTCTATTAATTAATTTGATTTGTTAAATAACTCAATGGGGTATCGATTAGCCAAACAAGGTGGGGTCGAGGTTGAGTCAAAAAATACATGGTGTGTTGGACGATTGCTGCAAGTACTGCGAGGATTTTAGGAGAGGTTTTGAAATGACTGAGCTGTCACATTTTGACAGATTTATCAAAGACCAAGATCAGTTGAAGATCAGTTAAACACCATTTTCTTTGACTGCTTAAGACTTTTGCATTGTACTGTAGTTTGGTAGCTCATTCCACCATTGGAGGACCCCACACAAGAACCTTTTAGAGTGAGACCTTCCATGTGGTGGAAGGATCACCAGGCAGTGCTGGCTATCTAACCGAACAGGGTGAGATGAGATGTAGGCCTTGATGAGCTTCTTGATGGAGATGATTTTGGTCCCATTAATGACAAGGGCTTGAACTTGACATGTGGCCCAATAGGGGGGCCAATGTACAGAGCCAAGGATGGGGGTCTTGTGGGAGCATTTCGGCTAATGAGGAGGAGGAAGGTGCAGCTTACATTGCCCAGGCACTGTCTAGAAAAGGCTTTCTGTCAGAGCCCAATCAAACACAAGATTTGCAAAAGGAGCCTCCCTGGGGCCAGTATTCATTTAAAATGTGTAGAATGGCTGTGAGTAGAGTTTATAAGTTAACCGTCCAAGCCACACACTCAACCCACTGAACGATGCAGTGCTCTGGGGAATAGGCAAAATACATTAGGGACTAGCACGATGACAGAGGAGGGAACAGGATGTCTAGCAACACCTGCTGGCCAAGTGGGGAAGAGACATGAAGGGCAGGGATAGACGTGCGCTGACCCTGACAGTGGTCTAATGTATGTCTCAGTTTTTTAGGCGTAAAATTAGAAGCCCCATATGCAGTATAAACCCAGCACTGTCAATGCCTGCGAGAAGATGCTACAGCATGTTCTGAAGACGGTTCTCCTCATTGTTAGAAATGAAGGAAATGGCTGTGGGCCGGAGGAGAGGGAAGTACTGCAGTACAGCGTGTTTTGGCCCTTTAAATGAAATGGTGACCTGCGATATGATGGAGATGATGGTCCACAAAGCACTGCTGATAACACTGTGGTCCAGCCAGTGTGCCAGGATTGTAGGCACCAACCCCAACCAACTTTTTTCTTACTATTGGTCCAGTTGGTTCTCTGTTGAAACTACAACTGTAATATACTTCTACTTATTTCAGTTTTACACATTTACAGAGGTATGAGACAAATGATAAATAATTGAGCTGAATATTGATAAGCATTTTTTATGGAACAATGAGATAAATGAAACACCTTTGGCCAAAAGTGACTGACTGCTTACATGACATCTAAGAGGTTATAAAGGGTCTATCATTTTACTCTTGCTTTTGCTCTTCAAGCCTCTGTCCTTATTATCTGCAGTTACAGACCTTTGTGATCGTCTCTGTGCTGGGCTTCCTGTGGTCTTTGTGCCGTAGGCCTTGCAGTCTAGGTTAAATATTGAGCTAATTTTATGGTCTGCCTTTAAACGATTAGATGCTGTATAAATGCCCAGCTTTGAGAAACAGGCCTAGCTTGGGACCCAGCTCTCGAGATACGTTTTGGTTTTCGTTAAAGTTATGGGACTCATCTTGGGCATTCGCTTCCATAGATGGGGGGGGTCTCCAATCAGGGATGAAATGTACGGACATAAATTTTTACTACTAGAAAAGAAGCTCATTTCCCGGAAATGATTAATCTTGGGCCTAAAGTGTTATAGCATGAGTCTCTGACAGTCCTGCACAGCTTAGTTCTCTCCCTGATCCACCACACCTGATTCAGCTCAAGAAATGGGTGGTAATTATCAGAGAAGTAGAACCAGGTGTGTTAAATGAGGGGGAACCCAAAAATGTGCAGCGCTGGGGCGCCATAGGACTGTGTTAGGGGTTTCATTTCTGGTTCCACTCTTTGAGGGTGAATCAGAGGTTATAAGATGAATCAATGGATATAGTAATGAGCTGTGATTTACAGCCACTTTGAGTAGTAGGGCAGACAACATTTAAAGCATCAGGTACCATATTAATTATCAGAGGTGGTTACTTAACATATTACTTAAACAGGGTTTTCAGAAATGTATGCAGAATGATGTCTACTTGTTGTATTAGAGCTAAGATGTTATTGTCAAACTCTTAAATTGGATTGACGGGTGTTGTTCTTGACAGAGTCCCTTAGGGGCGCCCGGGTACTGGTGACGGGTTCCAGTACAGGCCTCGGGGAGCAGATAGCCTACCACTATGCACGGTTGGGCGCCCAGGTCGTCGTCACAGCAAGAAGAGAGAGTGTCTTGCAGAAGGTCTGTGAGGTTTCTTGGAATATGCATTCTATATATAGAATCTTCATTCAAACTGATTGCACTGTTTAGGATCTTCTAAATGGACTCCCT
Source organism: Gnathonemus echidnorhynchus (assembly GCA_026776725.1). Classification (NCBI taxonomy): domain Eukaryota; kingdom Metazoa; phylum Chordata; class Actinopteri; order Osteoglossiformes; family Mormyridae; genus Gnathonemus; species Gnathonemus echidnorhynchus. The sequence goes on from JAODJU010000043.1 coordinate 13,423,041, forward strand.
ATTTTGATGCAGGTTCCCCATCCCAGTTCTAAACGGACTCCTGATTTTGATGCAGGTTCCACACCCCTGTTCTAAACGGACTCCCTATTTTGATGCAGGTTCCACATCCCAGTTCTAAACGGACTCCCGATTTTGATGCAGGTTCCCCACCCCTGTTCTAAATTGACTCCCTCTTTTGATGCAGGTTCCCCACCCCTGTTCTAAATGGACTCCCGATTTTGATGCAGGTTCCCCATCCCTGTTCTAAATGGACTCCCGATTTTGATGCAGGTTCCCCATCCCAGTTCTAAATGGACTCCCTCTTTTGATGCAGGTTCCCCACCCCTGTTCTAAATGGACTCCCTCTTTTGATGCAGGTTCCCCACCCCTGTTCTAAATGGACTCCCTCTTTTGATGCAGGTTACCCAGAAGTGTCTGGAGCTGGGAGCTCAGAGAGCGCTGTATGTGTCAGGCGACATGGCGGACGCTTCAGACCCCGGCAGAGTGCTCAGATTTGCTCTGGACGAGCTAGGCAAGTGACTGGTCTGTGTGGTGTTGCAACTGGATTTCTGCTCTGAATAAAATGCAACCAAACCAGTTTGCTTTGTTCTCACAGGGGGCCTTGATTACCTTGTGCTGAACCACATTGGACCCTCACCTTTCGCTATGTGGGATGGCGACGTAGAGCATGCCAGATGGCTTATGCAGGTAACTTCAGAGTTGATCTACATGTTTCTCCAGCTCTGGTCCAACTCACTACAATGTTAAAATTAATAACGGTAAGCTTGATTCCTGTCCTGGGCTCTCTGTGTGTGGAGTTTGCATGTTTGCCCTATGTCTGTGTTTTCTTTGGGCATTTCGCTATGAGGTCGCTATCAGGGGCACCGTAAAGGGGGGGGAAGTTAGGATGATTCCAAGGGCCCCTGACTGATAGGGGCCCTAAAATTTTCAAATATAATTGGATTGGTCTGGGTTAAGGGCTCAAAATGATACGCTTTCATGTGCCCCAAAATCTCTAGTAGCAGCCCTGTTAGTGACGATGGAAAATCGATATATGGTGTGATTTTAAAGGGTCTTTTTTGATGTATAATTCATATTCATTGGTTTGGAAGGTGAACTTTCTCAGCTATATAGAGATGGCCGCTAAGGCGATGCCTTACTTAGAGGAGAGTGGAGGATCCATCATTGTTGTGTCTTCATTATTAGGTGAGAACCCATCCTGAGGCACCCAGACCCTCTGCCTATCATCTTAGTTCACCGCATCACTCAGATCTCCATGCATGTCCTCCCTGTACATCATCACCAACACGTCCTCTAATCCCCTAGGGAAGATGACTACTCCTTTCTCTGCGCCTTACTCTGCCACCAAGTCTGCACTGAACGGCTTCTTTGGCACGCTGCAGCACGAGCTGTCCATGCAGAAGAGCAATGTGTCGGTGACTATCAGCATCCTGGCTCTGATTGACACGGAGTCCGCCATGGAGAAGATCAGGTGACAGCCATGAAGCAGTGCTTCATCTTCGGGCTCACTGCCAGTGTGCCAGTGCGCTTTGGGTTCAGCTTGGGCTTGGTGAAGTCAACATGGTATTGAGTCATTCTTATGTTAACGTCTCCCCCACCCATGTCTTCTAGAGGACACTCCTACGCAGTGCCTTTCCCTGCCACTGAAGCCGCCCTACATGTCATCAAGGCTGGACAGGCTCGTCAGCAGGAGTCCTTCTACCCATTTTACACCTACTGTCTCTGCCTCATCCGGGATTGGTTCCCTTACTTCCGTGACCTCGTCATCAGGAGCTCCTTCTACTAGAAGCTGGGGGATGAAGGTGCTTGAACCAGAGTGTGTGTTTGTTTGACTGGATGTGGAATAGCTGTCATTGAGGTTTATGAAGACTGTGCTGGAACAAGGTAGACTGAGAAGAGAGAGTCACCCCCCCCCCCCCCAGGCTGATATCAGGGAAAGTGATTATAAATTGTGATGCATCAAATTCACAGACAAATGTTTGGGGGGGGGGATCTAGAAACATCTGTTTCTGTGTAATTAGCATATTATAGTACACTGTTATAGACATTTTTTCTAATTAAAAAAAAAAAGTGAAAGAGAATAATGAGAGACAATCTGCTTCTTGACTTACTATGTAGCAAATGCATGTGCAGATGTTATCAGATGTTATCAGAGTCTTGGCTTTCAGTGTCACCTTGGAGTCAGAGTTTCCTGGTTAATTTCCAATTTTTTTTCTGCTGGGTTTTACCAAATTGCAGTTTTTCTGAATCACTAAAGCACATTTCCTGAAACCTTCCGTCCTTTTCCCAAAACATTAAACACACAAACCAATTTTCAAACTACATTCACAAAACCCTATCTTGCAAAATCAAACGATGTACTAGAACTATGTTATCTTAGCTGAAAACCAAAGTGCTTTCAGATCACACAAGTCAGACAGTACACAAACACTACTATGTAGTTATTGGGCATTACAGCAAAAAATTGAGAACACAACTAATCAAAACTGTTGCTGGGATTTAGAGAAACATTTACTTCAGATATGGTATTTTGCACGCTGGGTTGCAAAACTGGAGTCTAAAAAGCTGTAATAAGAAAAAAATAATTGTTGAGCAAAAATGTTTGTGTACAATTACATGTATAGCAGTATGTTATGTTAGGCAGTTTTAGCATTCCAAAAAGGACAAACTTAAAAAATCCAAATAAAAAGCACATTACAGTAAAATGTTGCACGACTGTCAAGCCAGAGTCAAGGAAGAATTTTCATTCTGCCTTATCGTCATGTCTCAGGGATGGGACAGGACCGAGAACTTCATTTACGTCACACGCAACCTCCTTCCTTGCTCCGCAATGGGGGAAGAATCCTCTGTTGTGTCCATCCATACCTTGACGTCGAAATTCGACTCTATGGCACTGACCCACTCATCCAGCATGTACGTTATGTTCCAGGCATCCGCTGGCTTTTTCGCAGGTTTAGAAACGTGTGAAGAGTTTTGAGTCATGATGTTCAATCATGACTGTTGCGTCCTCAGAGTTCACCACAGTGCAAAATGTGTTTTAATGAACAAGAATATGTTTAGAGTTCTGCAAAAAGTGTGACTCTTGTCTGCACATTGTGCCTAGGTGAACACTATTTACAGTTTTGTGGAATGAATGATTAATTTGATAACTAAATTTTGGCAGCTGAGAATTATGTTCCAAGAGCCCCATTTACTATCTTAGCGTTTTGGAAAAATTGTAATGTTTTAGACTGAATTATAATACAGCTTTTGTTTATGTGGAAACCAAGGCTGGGAGTGTGGCTTTCTAAAACATTAATAGGATTTTTAAATATGGCTCAAAATCCATATTAAATATAGCACGGTGAGTACGGGCCGGGTTTGTTGTTTCTGGGCCCCCCTGCCCACCTTTAGGGGTTTCAAAAACTAAATAAATAACTAGCTAGTACGGTCAGACAGTTGTAGCTGGTTAGTTGAACAAGCTGCCTCAGCATCTCTGAAATACAGAATGTGTTAATGTAATATTTTGGTGTAGTGACTCTTAGTGGGTGACAAGGGGCCCCCAAACCTCTGGGGCCCCATGCAAGTCGGTGGTTTGAATGGTGGCGAGCACAGCCGCTGGCTTTGAGCTGATATTGAGATATTACATAGTATAGTTTCACCACAAGATGGCAGTAATGAACTGGGTAGACAAAGTAACTACTGGCTTATTGTTGCCTCACACCTCTATGGTTGGGGTTTGAATCCTGCCTCTGCTGAGTGTGTGTGTGTGTGTGTGTGTGTGTGTGTGTATTTGTTTATATTACATTGTTGGGACCATTTTTCAGGTCCCCACAAAGATCTATGAATGCAATCAAAAAACTAAAAATACTGTAAGTCTTTTGCTTGGTTGCTTATGCTTATAAGGTTAGGGCTGGGTAGGGATTAACGTCGTCATGTTGGGATTAGAGTTTTCCCCATAGAAATGAATGGAGAGTCCCCACAATGAAATAATTACAAGCCCGTATGTGTTTGTTTGCATGTTATTCATGTGTGTTTCATCCCACAATACAAACATGGGTACTTTGGAATTCCAGAACTGCATGTAATGCAGGATTGGACACTGCTGTCCAGTCCATGGTGTTCTCCAGCCTTGTTCCCTGTGCTGTCTGCCTGTCCTCTCTGTTACCCTGACCAGAGTAAGTGTTTGGAATGGAACAGAATGAACATGCATACAAATGCATGAATTGTACACGCCATTTGAGCTCAGAAGGACACTGCACTTCCTTTGAGATTCCATTTGAGTTGTAAGAAAGTACTTGAATACTTTTACTTATACTTTTTTTATAAAATGAAAAGGGTAGCCAGAAAGGAAAATAATGCTCCTTTCCTTTTCAAATTACAAATTAACCAAAGTCAAATAATTGGTGTTTGGGAATAATAATTAACTAGAATTTTTAATAATTGGGAAACAAATGTCCAGATCATTTTATCCACATATTTTAAGTTACTTGGGATCGATTCTAGGTTGTTTAAGCAGATCTGACAATCCTGGCAAGTCCATTATCCCTTTGTATCCAGCAGAAAGTATTTCAATAATCTATAGTGAATTTAGTAACAGTAAAAAGTTTGGACACATCTACCCATAGAAAGGTTTATTCCTACCATTCTCTGTATTTTAGAATAATAATAAAGACATTAAAACTATATAACATATATGAAATTATGCACTGACCATAAAAAATATTAAACTAAATAAAATAATAATTTGTTGGGAGGCAGCAGCTCTGTGGGCTGGGACTCAGAAGGTTGCCAGTTCAAATCCCTGGGTCACCAGAGTGATCCCATTATTAGGACCTTGAGCAAAGCCCTTAACTTTGATTGCTCCAGGGACAGGCTGACCCTACTTTCTCCTCTACGCCCTTCTCACGAGGTAACCTCCTGGGATGCTTTTCCTGCTCTCCTGAAGGAGGCCCCATATATGCTGAGCACTCATTGGCTGCTTTTCCTTTAACTCCTCCAAAAACCATTTCTACTATGACCTGGTCAGGTGACCAGGTCAGGTGACGCAACACTCTTTCATCATTCTCCTTTGTAGGCCACTTGGCGTGTCCAAACTTCTGACTTGTACTGTATATATTGCATCAGGATATTGGTATAACATAATCTGGAGAATGTTCCATCCTACATTTATTACAGTTTGAATATATGCACCATAACCTTAATATATTACTATTTAAGCACCTAACAGGCTGGGTACGTTACAGCCTGGGTATAGACTGTGGCCTTGATGTGTTACTTTCTGATGTCCTTTACGCTTGCAGACGTTTGACCACTCAGTCACATTAAACAGGGCAGAACCTCTGATCAGGTTGTGTTTTCGGTTCTGTGGTCCTGTTGTGCACTGGTCATGCTCACTGGTCATGCTTACTGGTCATGCTTACTGGTCATGCTCACTGGTCATGCTCCACTCCCACAAGGCACACAGCCTGGGGTCACGACGGCTGCTTCCCAGGGTTCACCGTGCTGTCCGGGCTTATTGTCCACTCTCACATCATCACAGCTTCCATAGCAGGACGCTCCACCAGTCTGATTTATACCAGGTGCACACACACCACACATGGGCGACTGCATGAGTATGTACCCACACACGGGAAAGCAGGCATGCAAACACACACATGGGCGACTGCATGAATATGCACTGACATGCAGGGAAGCTGACATACAAATACACACATTTGCGGCTGCATGAGTATGCACTGACATGCAGGGAAGCAGGCATGCACATACACGCATTTGCGACTGCATGAATATGCACTGACATGCAGGGAAGCAGGTATGCACATACACACATAGGCGACTGCAGGAGTATGTATATTATCTCACACAGGAAAGCAGGCATGCAAATACACACGTTCTCCACAGAGGGGCAGTTGTTCCTTTCCAAAGACAGGTAAAGCCTGTCTGTCTGTATCTCACTAAGGGTGTGGGCTGGGAATTATTCATTCTCTTTCAATGCTATATGTCCCCCTTATGAATTGATTTGGCAGTTTGTAACCGCTTGTGTGACAGAATCATGGAGAAAAGTTGAACGAAGGGATAATTTACAGAATAGTCTTGGAAGAGCTTCAATTATTTCTGACCGTCATCTTGCATCTGCTGGTTTTGTGGTGTCTCCACATCCCTCGACGTCTCTTCTGAGCTGGGAAGGGCGATATATAGTCTTCGCTACTACAGTAACACTCACTGGTTTTGACTAAAAATGCTTTCTACATTTTACCAGTACATCTGGTTTATTGTCATTGTTCTGCACTGGAGAGACTACTCTGTGTTTGGATCAACTAAACCAATTCTTAACTAATTCCCCCTTTTAAAAAGCCAGCTGGCCAACTCCATGCAAAGTTCCATTTGATGTCACATCCATAACACTGATAAAATGCTGTGTATTTCTACCAAGTAAATGTATATATTAATATTCAGGATTTAAGGATATTCAACCCAAGGGGTTACATAGAAAGAGATACAAATTGACTCATCGGTATTCGGTGTTTCCATGCTCTGAGGCCTTCTCTTGGCCAATATGAGTCTAAAAGCCACATCCATAAGGACAGAGTTGCCAATTTGTTAAGCGAGGCAAGAGTCTGGTGAAAGAATGGTAAGATTTGAAATGAAAGTGTTTACCGTGAGTTTTCTTAAAGGTACAGTACAAAGAAAGCTAATTTAGGGTCGAACAGAATCAGAAATCACTTAATTTGTTTTGGTAGTATTGGTGCTTGCATTCACAGACGACATATAACATAAATGAACAAAAATAGAATGAGTAGAAGTAAAATAGTAGAATAAAACAGTGCAAAGCTGTGCCCAGGTGTAGTAAAAGTGCGGAAAATGAGGATGTGTGTGTGGGATTGGCGAGTCGGGGGGAGGGATGCGCGGCCTTTTCCGTCGTCCTTGATTCTCAGAGTGTGTGGCCTGTGCGTCCCAGCAGCCCCATGGAGCTGCTGACAGTCATGGTGTTTGGCTTAAACCCCCCCACGGTATACCCCATCCCTTATTCTGTGTCCAACGTGCTGCTTTTACAGCTCAGCGCGCATTCAAAGGGTGATATTAAGAGGGTGCTGATTTTTTGGGGGGCAGAGGTGAAACCGTGGGCTTCAGCAGGTCTGCTGGGTGCCGTTCCCCGGGGGATGGGCTCCCGTAACCACGGTGACAGCCAGCAACAGCATGCTCAGCTTACCGTAACCTGCGGCAAAAGTATTAGCATTTTATTTCTTATCAAGCTTTTCAAGAGTAAAACTGGTGCAGCAGAGGCCGTCCGCAGGTTATGAATGAGATCTGTACAGCCCTATCCTGCATATAGCACACATACGTAGGTGACAACCCACTGTTAAAGAGAAGCACTACATTTTTCTGTTCTGTGGAAACTAATAATTATTGCTTCTAATGTAAACGCTGAAATGTTAATTCATTTGTATATTGTTAAAGAAGCTCAGTAACAGAGCAGAATCCCGAGTGGAGATGGGAAGAATCAAGAATGGCAAGGTGAGAAATAAAGTTTCAGAGACCAGTTTGTCTTTGAGGTGCCAAGTATTACCCAACACCACTCTGTGAGGTCCATAGGCATGCTGGGAGGAGATGACCCCTGTTCCACTCTCCATGGGGAGAAGGCGTTCAGATTGTCGACAGATGATTGAAATTAATAAAATGCATGTTTGTCTCAAAGCTTTCATGTCTAAATGTGTGTTTTTTCCCAGTACACAGAAGGGTCAAATGAGGTAGAGGGCAGTGTGTGGTTTGTAAGGAAACAAGTCTCCATGTTTTAATATCAGAAAATGACTCACGTTTTTTCTCAGCTACTGTTAATAAATATTCTATGTTAAAAGATTTTGAGATGGTGTTTAGTCAGAATAGTCTATTCTTTTTCCGGAAGTTTGTCCTTCTAGCACGTGAAATTGCACATGGGTACTCAACGGTGACACCACCCCCCCCCCCGCCCCCCATGGTGACCCCCCCAGCTGGACTCTTGGGGCAGTGGAAGCCATTATGCTTAATACATCCCCCATCTGGGAGACATTACAAATGGCCGCTTTCAAAGGACACGGAAAAAGGCACTGAAATGAAGAAATGCTAATTGTAGAGGATTCGGGAATGTTAGTATCTTTCACGCATCTTAGTCTATTCCTTCAACCCCGAGACTGACCCCCTTTCCTGAATACGCACCCCCATCCCTTTCCAAACACACACACACACACACACACACAGCCTCCTCCATGTGATCCTTCTGGCCCCGCTCTCTGCCTGTGTATTAACCGCAGCATCTGGGCCTGGCGGACGCCTCTTTGGGGATTTAACATGCTGCTCTGCTTTTGCTTTAGTCTGTCCGCTGAAACATCTGGCAGGACCTTCTGCTTCCCTCATTAAGCACCGATCTGGGACTCTCCGTACAACCTGAAGTCGTACAGCTGCATTGGAAAACAGACAGGAAGTGGACATTTTAGCCTATTATTTTTAACAGGAAATAGCATACATTGAGAGGATTTATGGAATGACTAAGGTCTCCACTTTTATAACGGAATTTAAAATGCAAAGATACATCTACAATATAGACAAATCATAGAGTTGTGCAGGACTTTGTTATCCTGAGACGTAGAGTGACTTTTACACGCGTCTTGCTTGTGAGATATTCTGGGTGGTTTGGTACAGTGACCAGCTGACTTCCATGGTGAGTTCAGGACATTCTTCCTGGCACATTGCGGAAACGGTCTCTCGGGGGTTCATCTGGCCTCATCCATCAGCGCCCCACCCCCAAAGTCCTGCCATGGGGGACATCCCCCTCATGCCAAGCCTGGCATAGCCAGAACAACAGGAGCCAAAAAAACTGAATGCAGTAAGTGTGTCTTTAGCAAAAAATATATTTAAATAAACAATATTTAATGTTAATAAATATTATTGGGTAATGCATTCATAATGCATTCATTGAACATTCAGTGCCCCTTCATAATGCATTCATAGAGCATTCATAGAACATTTATAAGTATACCTTAATATCCTAACATACCTTAACAGCTTTATTATACATGAAAAAAACTTTATAGTCATATAATTATATAATGTTTGTTATTAATGTTTATTAAAGCTTATTAATGTTCCATGAATGCATAATGAATGAATTATGAAGGTGCAGTTAATGTAAGGCATTACCTATTACTGCTATTGGCCAATGAATTGGCTGTTTAAATGGAGTTAGCAAACATTTTGTTGTCTAAACACAGGAATTTAAGTGATTCAAACCAAAATGCTCCACTGATTTATTAACAAGGTGGACATCTCTAAGGTCCAGAGCTGGGGTTAAGCACCAGCACGTTCATTCAGATGACATTCTGGAGAACGTGAGCCTGTGATCAGCATCTTCAGCTTGAGTCTCCTAGTGAGCTATATTTAACTCCAACAATCTGTCTCAGTTCGATTCACCTGGGTTTTTTTTTTACCCAGTTCTGTGGTTTCTGGAGAGTGGCAGGCATGGAGAATGAGACAGCACTCTGACAGGTGTTTGCTTTGGCACCGGGCTGCCCCGTAAGGAAGCTGCGGCCAAATGCTGAGCTGTGGCCCTGAAAGAGGCCTTCAGCCTGGGATGCAGGGGCTGAGAGCTGGCTCCCATCCAGAGGGGGCTGCCAGGCAGGGCAAACATCACACAAGTGTGACCTCATGGAGCTCACACACGGTCAAATGGCCGTTGAAATCGCTAAACCTTTAGCACCACGTGGCGGAATTTGGCCTAGTGGTCAAAAGCAGCTAAAACCGTAAACGTCATGTGAGTCATTGTACTGAAGCCATTTGTTCTCATTTTCTATTTGGAGCAGGTATGTAGCGTGTCTGGGGTAGGGATTACCTTGGCACAAAATCCAAGCCACGCTCCCTTTGAATCATGAAAGTGAATTCAAGTTCTACCCTATCATGTTGCCATAGCAACACATCCAACATCTTAATCCTGCTGCGTGGCAGACTTACTTGTATTAAGCTGGCTGTGAGGTACGTCGTGTTTTACTCTGGCCAATGAAATAGCCGCAATTCGTTTGCGATTTGGTATATGAGGGAATGCACTTACTCAAACACATTTCTAGAACAATACGAGCATCAAATCTCTCTTACAGAGCCTCATAGTGATATAGGTTTGGTAGGAAGGGAATGATATCCATCTATTTTACATACCCACTTCTCATATTCAGGGTCACGGGGGTCCAAAGCCTATCCCAGAGGCTACAGCACAAGGCAGGGAACAACCCAGGATGGGGCACCAATCCACCACAGGGCATTTGGTAACTCCAATTAACCTCGGTATGTTTTTGAACCATGGGGGGAAACCCCACAGTAACACATGGAGAATGTGAAAACACACACAGAACCCTGGCAGAGATTTGAACCCAGGTCCCAGAGATGTGTGGCGACAGTTTTAACCACTGCATCATCACGGCAGTGAAGGCAGGATGCAGCTTATTAAATCACTCATCATGTAATCAAAATATGTGGCACTGCATGTGACGCAGATTCATTGTGTAGGGCTGCAATGTTTGGACAGCAGAACGTTCCTCTGTGCTGTTAGCAATACTGAGGATCTCTGTGAACCTGTCAGTCTGCATTGCTGTATAGAAGCTGTATGGTGCACGCTTTATTTCAATTCATTTCTGTTTGTGCTTCATGAATTATTTCCATCCTTGGTCACCACTTCTATTTTTTGCCCTGCTAAATTTCCTTTATCATTAGCTTAAAAAAATCCCATGGCAATGTGTGGAAAATATGATTTGAAGAATGCCACTGAAAATAGGAATAATTCATTGACTTCTACATTCTATCGCAGACACATAAATAAATGAGACTTGTAAGTAATTGCTACCAATACTTCTCAGACACACACAGCATCAGGGCTGTAATGTTTCTGGTGCCTCTGACAATGTGATTGCATTTCCAGTGACAGAAAAGCACCAATCACTTTATCCTGACTGACTGCCAACGTAGGATTTGAAATGAGCATTTTAAGTAATTGGTAATATGCATCTTTATAAATGGGCTATAATATTCTGTACACAAACATTACAGCTATATTAATAAGCTATGCCTAAATTCGGTAAACCGTGGGATAGAAAATTCTAATGGCGTATAGCAGATTTAGATATGCATATGAAATATCGCCGATCTTCTTCAATGTTTACATGCGTGCATGGACTGTTCTGGCAGTTTAATATCTACTAGTTAAAATTTCTTTCTTGTTTGTTCTTCCATGTAAGCGATGGATTGTTTGCACTGGAATATACAACACATTCACTGTCCGTTTTCCCCCCTCAGTGGGCTGCTAGTTCATTCATGCCCAGCATGACATATAACTGTATTAATCTCTGCAGATCTGCGTTCCACAACACTGATAATCCCAGTCTTACTAAGTCGTGAGTTTGCCAATTTTTCCTGAATTTCTTTAGGGATGTGTGACATAGGGGGCCCTTGATATTGTTGTTATATTACGGGGTTTTGGGTTAAGTGTGGAGATGAACAGCTCACACTAGCAGAGGCATGTTAACATGGTCAGAGACCCCTGGGCTTTTTCAGTCTTCAGTGGGCATCATACTATTTTCTACGATGATGTAACAAAGGAGAGACGCTTATAAATATTCCGCCAACTTTGGATTTTTTGGAGCAACTGATGCTATTTAATTTCTTTTAGCGCTTAGGTTTCCCGTTTGGCAGTTCCACCTTCGAAGCGTCACAACCTGGACATCGATCTGATCAGATCACTAAACAGTCAACCAACCATCAGGCAAAAACATTAAGACTGAGTCACTTACTGGCAAATAACAATACTGAAAAATTTTATTACACAAGGTTGGTTGAGGCCCCTGGACTTTAGCCTGGGTAAACCCATGCATCAAGGTGCATTTGCATTCCAGTGTACTGTGAGAATTTCAGGGAATCCTACCCCCCCTTGTGCCCCCTTTAGCCGTGCCTCTGTGGCCCCTGGTTCGACCCCAGTAGAGGTAAAGCAGCACCACAATTGGAACTCCCAGAGAGAGGATATGGAACAAATTAGTATTGTAATGCAGAGACTTGAGCCTGCAGGCCAGGGATTCATATGCCCCCCCACCCCTGCATTTACGCCCCCCTACCAGGTCTCAAGCTACTCCAGATAAAGTAGAGTGATAATACATTTCTTGTATTAATTTGATGAGGCTGCTTGTTTTGTAGTAATACAGATAAAAGAACCTTCATTCATTCTCTTGATATGGGAAAACACTTTTTTCCATTTTTGTTTCAGTGTTGCGGTTGAACCCAGATCAAGTCAACATTAATGTTTAATGTGCTCATGCCTGACTTTGACATGGGAGAACAGCACATCTGTACGGTGATGATGACGCTTTTATTTATTAACTATAACAAACTTCTAAGTAATACAGCTGTGGATTTATTGATGCCACTGAGGGTAACTTCCTTTGTTAACATAATACATATTAACACACTTCATTTAATGCCTTCTGCTTCCTTCCCTCACCCGGACGTAACTAGACTACATGACATCACTCTTTGTGGCAGACACTTTCTTGTAAGTGCAATATCACCATTTTCTGCAACAGACGCTTTCATTGCAACTGTTTCTATTGAACTTTAAATTTTGTCCTATTTCATCTCCCATAACTGTTTTTTTTTAATGTCCTGTCTAATTGTCCTGTATGTATTTACACTGTTCCTACTGTCTGCACTATGGAATTGCACTTTATTTAAAGTATCCCATATATACATAGTGCCCTAAGCCTCTGTACAGCACTTGTCTTGTTCCATGTTGCACCATGATGTTTCACTAATACATTTTTTTTGTATCGATTGTTTGTATCTGACTTTGTGTCAGTTTCACCGTCCGGAGACGTGTATCAGGTTCCAGAGGTTCAAAGTGCTGCTTTAGAAGTCTATGATTATAGTATGTCAAATTAATTTTCAGTTTTCAGTTTGAGAAAATTTGAGAATCATTTTTTTTTTGCCCTCATAATAAAATAGGTATAATAAAAATGTACAAATGTTCTTTTTTTTCTTTTGAGATTTCAGAGCACAAACGTTTAACTGTGGAATTTCAGCAGATCCATTTGAAAAATTGCACCCAGTGTTTAAAACAACAAGAAGTGATGATCGTTTGGAGACTGAGGCCCTGGGGGGATGGGATAAGTGTGTGTGTGTGTGTGTGTGTGTGTGTGGGGGGGGGGGGGGGGGGG
>JAODJU010000043.1:13436302-13450181 GCA_026776725.1 Gnathonemus echidnorhynchus
CCACCCGCCTTTCCTGTTTTAGGAAAAACTCATTCGCTAACAAGGCTAATTAACTGTTATTAGTAATCATACTCGCCGGTGGTGCAGTACTAGGAAGTGGAGGAAGGTTCAGAATAACAAAAGGAGAAAAGTCATTGGAAGTAAATTGGGGATTAATTGCAGTAAATTAGCTGGAAATGCTTCAAAGCAATTTGGAGGCGTCTACCGTGTATATTCTCAAAATATCATTATTTATTTCACATAGAAACATTTCCATGTGAAATCTATTATTTGGCCATACAGTATTGATGAATGGAGATGCCCACTTTCAGAGCAGCTAACGGCCTTTAATCATGAAAAAGGTGCAATAACAAGGCTGATGAAATGAGGTGTTATTGTTACTATATGCATACAAACATACATACAGTATGTACATATATGGTATGTATATAAACAGGACTGACATGTGACCTTTTCCTGGGGCTCCAGTCTTTTCCACAGGAATCCCCACCAAATGGTGGTGACCAAGTGCATCTTACTCTGAAAAACGGATTTCTACTTGCCTACTGTCCTTTTCTGGTGGACGTGAATGAAAGCAACAAAACTCTTTGAACAACAAAACTTCTTTAAAATAATCATATTCAAAAAAAAAAAAAAAAACAAAACGTGGGTATAATGAAGAGTTTAAATAAACTGAGATTATAGTGGCTCTGAAACGCACTTTTAACTGGCGACGGGAGACTGATGAAGGGATCAGGCACGACGCCACACGGTTCCGACAGTCCGCCGCCTCCCCAAAGCGTTTCTGCCACATTACCCAGCATCCTCTGCGGCAGCACATGTGTACGCGTCACGACGGACAAGAGTTTGTCTTTTGACGTTTGGTCTTTTAATGTTCCTTTTCAGTTTCTCTCACCTGCATTCTCTCACCATGTTTGCTGTACAGTACATGAGTTTTACGTTATTTCAGCTGCACTGAAAGCCTCATCAACAGATCTCCCCAATGTTCGTCGTTTTAATGAATCGTATCAGCACTATTCTCTTCATTGTTGTGTAGTCAATGGTTTCCAAGGTTACAGATAAATTGGTCATACTCTTTTATCCGAGTGACTGTTCCCTACACAACCACACAACTGTATGATTCACTATTTGTATGAATAGGATCATAAATTAACACGCGTTAGATTTTGTAGATTAGTACTTCATTCCTGCCAGCTCAGAATCTCAGTGTGTGGCAGGTTTGATTCCAAAAGCCCCTCATTCTGATGCTAAGGTCCCCCAGGCTGAGTAAACATGGCATGTGGGGGGTTTTGGGGGTGGGGGGGGGGGGGTGTGAAATTGTGCCCCCCCCCCCCCAGGGTAGCAATGTGCCTTATGCATTATATGCTCCTTAACCACCACACCACCTGCTGCTCAAAACAAGGCAAAGCAGCAGGTGTCACTGCATGGTGATGCAGTGGCTTCCGGGCTATCAGCGCGTAACTGGCTCCAGCTCTGAATTCCACAATTTCAGCATTCCGAGCAGAAAAGAGAAAAGCGGAACAAACAGACACTTCTAATGGCGATCCTCGATTTCTGCCGGAAACTGAGAAGAACGATACTGGCAGCTATAGGGGATGATCACCCGAATCAGAGGATTTTAAGAAAGTGCAAGTAGTGTTATTTTAACTTCATATTAGGGCTCAGACTGCCGGCATCCAGCACATCTGCATGGCGTTGATTCTGCTGCTCGTTCCTGCTCTGTTTGTAGAGACGTTTGTCAGGAAGTATGGCAACAAAAATCAGCCAAAGACAGAAGCAGCAAGTAATGCAGGCGATGTAATGCATTATGATTGGGACAGCTCCGTTTCCGCCTGCTCATTGGTTGATCTGTGTTTGAGGTGACGCATGACAATCTTCTGATGTTTGATTGCCATTTTCAAGCACAACACTAAAACATATTGTCTGTATTTTCAGAATAGAAATATCAAGCTTTCAATCATACATGACACATCACATATGGAAGTCTTTACCTGATAACTGTTTACGTTTTAATGGGGATTAGGACAGGAAGATCTGTCTATGAAGTAATGTGAGCAGTTCAGAAATCTGACGTAGCAAAAGTCTACAGGAAATAACGTTAGTAATTTGAAGAAAAAATCTCTTGGATTTGCTTTAGTTTTGGACAATCCCTTGAAGATCCAATGAAAAGAGTAGACCACACTCCAGCTTATATGTAGACCTTCAACCCGAGAATGTGACAAAACAGACCAGCTTCATTAGGTCCATTTTCCCAGGCAAAGAATTCAAATCAGCCTGGGATCTCATGCCGGGAACAAAAAGAATTTTCTGAACTCTACAAAATACAGGGTATTTAGGATGATTTATTTCTCAGAATGTCAACATCAATGTCAATTTTATATACAAAGTGCTTTTCAAACAACACACTTTGATCACAGTGCTGTACAGCATAGATACCAATGAACTGAATTGATGGAATGAATGAATGATCTGAATTAAAAAAAGACTAAAAAAGAGATATAAAAGTAATCAATAATTAAATAACTACAAACAAAAATCTAAAAATCAAAGCAAATTAAAAGCCAAAGAATAAAGATGTATTTTGAGTAGTGATTTAACAGTAGCTGACAAGGCTAACAAGTGCAAACAGTCTAATGCTTTTAATATTTCTCTCACCTTACAGTTTCTTCTTGGTTGAGCGTGTAGGGGAGCAAAAACATGGCAGCAAGTGAAAGACCAGCCCTGTGCAAAACATCAGCAGCCGTGTGTGTAAGGTAGACTCATCATGGGCCTTGGATGAGGTAGGTTCCCCTCCATCAGACCAACTGACATCTCTGTTTTCACAAACTGTGCTTCCACCTGCCCAAGTATTCACAACTGTGTGAATAATAAGGTGGTTTGTATGGGCTGGGGGGAGGGGGGGCAGTTAAACTGCCAGGAAGTTAAATGTTTGTGGGGCCAGCCGAGCCCGTCGCTGTTTTGCAGTGTGTGTTGAACAGATGTTCAGGCACGCGAGAGAGCCATCTGCCATCTCACTGTGAAAGTCAACCCTGGATCCATCAAAAAAGCAGAAGAAAATGCAGCATCCAAATCACTGGAAGTTTTATCTTAGTTTTTGCCGGCAGTTTCTCAACAAAATGACAATGTGATTCATTATAAGCTTCTCCAAAAATGACAATGGGTAAATGATTAAGTTTTAACATCTCTCTGACTCATATGCAGCATCTTGTATACCTAATTTCAGTCCATAGAATGATAGATGATAGTGTCTTTGTATAGCAGAATATCATAATCTGTGTCTATGATCCTGAATGTCACATAAAGTCAGAGGTGGGAATTTCAGGTCCAGAAAGTAAAAATCCAGACCAAAATTTTGTTTCAACCAACCAGTTGAGTACTCTATGATTGTAGCTCTTTATAATTAATTGGTTGGTTGAAACAAATTCTTGGTCTGGATTTTTACAATCAGGATCTGGACTATCCACTTCTGCATAAAGGGGAGACATAATGTCACATAACACCCCTGGATTTTTTTCATGTTACTGCAACCATTCAGGACTATAACTGTTTGCTTAACAGTAGGATCATATACATGTGTGTTGACAATGCTGGTTTTATGGTAAAAATATAGGAATAAATAGAATAGATTGGAACCCCAAAATTTACGCTCAACAAAACAGACACCACAAGTGGAATTCCATGGAGACATGACAAGACATATAGTGTCTTTAGGCTGCTCAGGGAAGGAAAGCAGGGGCTCTTGGGTAAGCATTTCTTCTTCGTGTGGAAAAACAGAATCATAGCGGGAGACTGGTCATAAGAAAATATGCAGCCAGATGGACCGGGATTTCAGCAGATGTATTTAGAAGCAGATAAAATAGACAAGAGCCACATCTGCTCATCCGTTCAAGCATCGCTGTGGTAAAAGACCTGGTCTGCAGTAAACAGGCGGTGACCCTGGAGCAGATTCAAAAGGCCACTCTATCACTGAGCCATTGTTCTGTTTATGTGACCCAAAGAGGTGAAACCCAGAGTTTCATACATAGTTCACATGTGCAGCAGACAAGTTTCAGCCACAAACAGAAGAAGGGATTTTTAAGGGATAATTGCTAATAATTTGAGTCAGAATAAAGGTTACACTTTACTTCAGGTGACATAAACAATGTAGTACATACTTATTTAATGCATCAATTAACCAGTAACTAAGTGTTAGTTAAGTACCGATCCCAGGCTTGTTCATCATTCATAGATGCATAAAATCATTAAAATTGCATGTCTTTGGGAAGAAAGCGGAGCACGTGGAGGAAGCTCAAGCAACACAGAGTGAACATCCAAACACACATGGAAGGTCGGTGGGATTGAACCGTCATTGGCCACCACCCCATCCACGAAAACCATCATCCGGTACTCAAAAGACAGTCTCATGCATTTCACTTTGAATTCAGGTAGGTGTCTGTTCACGTCAGAGATTATATTTCATAGGGATTAAGACAAATTTCTGTCCGACACGTGATCTAAAATATCACCAAAGGTTGCCTCAGGATTGGGAGCCATTGAACCAAATAACAGTCTAAACTACTCCACAACCATGCTGATTAGCAACAAGAGCTGGGAGTGTTGGGATTGTTCGGTGGATGAGCCAATCTAATCCCAGTCCCACCTGTCCTCTGAGACACATCTCTACCTGTGATGGACATTCAGCGTTGAAGTTGGCCAGCACGGTTAAGCCGTATCTGGAATGGGAAGAATACTTTACTGCAGGAACATCCGCCTATGTTTAAACTCTGCTGAGACTCAATGGCTTTTGTTTTCAGTAGGGCCTGGTTTGACTGGCTGGTCGGTGGTGAAGCTGGCTGAGAAAAATACCAGCTCCTACCTTTACAGGTGGTATTGTGGGCGGGGCAGCAGTCACCAACAACCTCGCAGATTTTGTCGCAGAAACAAAAACAGAGCTTGGAGTTGATGACAGGGAGCACATGAGAGTGGAACAGGATGTGATATGAACTGTGGATCCATGACCGGGGCAAAATCATCATCCATACATCTTTCAATAACTTGTTCTGGTCATGGGCGAGGGAGGTCTGGAGTCAATCCCAGGCAACACAGGGCGGGGGGATGTCCAGGATGGGGCGCCAGGCCATTGCAGGACACACACAGAATAATGGTGATTATCCTAACTGTACATCTGTGGGACCACTGTGGGGCATTATACATTATTGTTTTATTGAACCAAAAACCTTAAATGAAGTTTAATAGGAATTACTACAGCTTACTTGTAGACACAAGAGGTGAAGATTGGATTCCAAGGGGTTCTGTTAAGGGGTTCAGGGGCATTGAAGACAGGCATGGCCCCATTCAGATCAGTACTATTTTTGAGACACACATGCAAAATTGTGTCGTTAGAGTAATCCATAGAAAATAGTCCTTAGTGGCAGTCCTAGCTGAAGGACTACCAGACAGAGAAGGGGAAGCAGGATGACCAGCGACCCCTGCTGGTCAAAGGGGATAAGATACATACAGTAGGCAGCATGGACTCTGTTAGTATAGTACAGTTTTAGCCAGTTTTAGATCACTGGTCATTTTCTTGAGATCACGAAAGTAACAAAAGTTATCTAGGGAAAACGAAAGTTGTAAATAGTCACGCAAATAGCCTTTGTCAAGAGTGAAGCGGATTCCACTAAAAACGCTCCCGTTGTGAGAAATGAATTTCGATCCCTGAATGCATGTCCTCAATGTACTCCCGTAGCGTCGACATTAACAATTTTACTTTAAGAAGTAACAGCAGCAGTAAAACTGTATCTCGCGCTTATGGTTAAACTTCGCAATTAATTAATTAATTGCAATGAATTTGCGATTCACATCATCATCCGTGGGCGAGGATCCGTACGGATCACAGATTAACTTCCACTATGCGATGGGATATCTTGTGCGGGAGATCTAAGAGATCTTATGACAGCTCACAGGCACAGCGGCTTTGGCAGCGTGGGCAGGTGGGCAGGTTGCTCAACCCCCTTCCAAGACAACATCGGGATTTCGTACAACTGACCATTTGCTTTGCAGCTCCCATTAAGCGTAGCCAAGATCAAACGGAGGATTCGTCACAGTTCATTTGTTTTTTGTTCCCCATTCTTGCTTTGGAAAGGGATCATCAGCCTTGGGATTCCGCAAAGCTGCGCATTTCCAGCCACGTTCTTAGGTTCTTCTTGGAATCGATCAAGGTGTCTGAGCCATATTAAGGCATGCTTAGTTATAACGTGGCTGTACCAGATGTAAATATAAAATTATTTACTTGTACAAGTTTCCCATCGGTCAGCGAAGCCCTCGGCTGGGTGGCCCCACTTGCTCCACCCCCAGTGAGGCTCGTATGGACCTGAGCCCCTGCTGAATGACAGCGCCGGGCAGCAGAGGTGCATGAAGGCTTGTTGGGTTTGTTTCTTCAGCCGTGTCGCCGAACAGTCGAGGAGCCCAATTCCAACTGAATGGATTGGCATGGGGACAAACGGACCCCAAACCCCGGCTGAGCGGCTGCTCTGCACCCCGGCCATTGTGTGCATGATAGTTTTGCTTTCGCTGTGGCGCAGACCAGGTACGGCTGATTCTGGTGTCTGTATTCTTCTGGTAGTAAACTTTTTTTGTAGCCAGAGGAAGCTGGTAAAAATATAGATGAGGGGGTTTCCTGATGTTTACCGACATGTTTACATAGCGATATTACGGTAGCATATCGTGAATGGTGTGTTTGACTTTCTTAAATTTGGACCGGCAGTTAGCTACAGATTAGTAGGCAAATTACAGAACAGAAATAGACTAAACTTATGAACATCTGCTTTCTTTTCAGTACCTATAGAGTTGGGAAACTTCAAGAAAGTGCGCTTATTGACCTCATTTATGAATACAATTCATATATAGCTATATATATAAAATGTGTATATATTGATTAAATGCTTGGAGTTACTGGATGTATTAACCAGTAATTCGTTTTGAAAAAAAGAGTGTTTTCTATTTACTAGAAAAGGCTAAGAGTGTTTAGATAGCGCACGTTATGATTACTCGCTATTTAAAACAGGCCCATTCACAACCGTTGATGTCCTTTCTTTGGTGAGGTAATTATTCATGATCGCTTTTGATGTTTTTTATCGTGTTTTACATTCCATTTGTTTATATGGTTCTTCTGGATACCAAACAAGTTTGTCTGTTCCTTGAAGTAGTAGCAGTTTCATTAAGTTGCGTGACTTTTTAAATTATATATTTATAGTAAAACTTAAGGTTTAGGTTGAAGAATAAGCGATTGAGCTCGATACTCGCTAAGTCAGCATGCAGATGTTGATCACATCGGACCGCATGCTGCTTATTTAAATGCGTCTCTCAGTGCCGTGGGTAACCTGCCTTTTTAATGCAGAGTAGGCATGTTATTTACATGTTAACACATTTGCAAAGTGTCTCAGTGTTTCATGTCTTTATGCAGGGTATAAAGCACCCTGCCATTCATTACCAAAAGGCAGCAGGCTATTCATTACCCGTAATGTTTTAAAATCTAGTCAGAGTCAATAGGACATGACATATAAATTATGTAATGGAATAACAAATCAGCGAAAAACATAGGCCTAAGTGACGGATAGTTTGGAAAACTGGTAAGTTTGGAAAAGTAGGCTACTAAAGTTCAAACTAATGTAAAAAAAAATGAATTTTATTTGGTCAGCATCGAATTGCAATTTAAAAGAATCAAGCTTGAATCAAGCTAGAATTGAATAATTTGTTTTTCTTTTTAATTCTTAGTTTTCAGTTAATTGGTAAACACTTTAAATTCTCTCTGAAGAGAAATGTTAGCGAGAAAATAGAAGAATGTCTTCCAAAGGACATGAAAAATTAAGACTTTTATTATTGAAGATTTTTATCGTGGTGGGTACCTGGAGTGGTGCCTCTTACCACAGGAATTATTTAAAGTAATTGACTTGATTTAAAGTATTTAGTATACCGAATTTTAACATTTAGTTAATATGTGTATATATATCTGTCTGTGTGTAAGGAGCAACCAGTGTCTTTTAACTAGATTACTCAAGACAGACTTGAGAAAAGTTATTTAATTCTGATATGACATAAGTACTTGGCTTTCCTTCTGTACCATATTCCAATATTTGTCATACATTGTATATGAATGGAGGTGAATTTATTAGACATTAATATCCACAGATGAGCAGCATGATGTATTTGGATGAAGAAAATACTGGATGTGGCTTTCGCTATTTCTTTAAAAAATTGAATCGCAAATCTTCCGATATCATGCTGTATTATAAGCCTATTCTTATTCATGACTTTTATTAAAAACTGTTATTCAATTATGAGAAAATGAGATATTGGTATTAATTTCTTAAAAGGTTACTTCAGTCATATTTTAAGTTGTCTGGTTCATTTTGCTCCAGTGCTTTCGAGTGCTGCCATGTTTATCTTGAACAGACAGTGCTGCCATGTGTAGCATGATTATGTTGTTAGTGTGTGAAGTTTTTCCATGTTCATCCGCAGTGTGCGGCCAGCAGTGCCAGATCAACCACTGCAATGCAGAGTACGTGGCCTCCACGTCGCACTTCAGTGGCCACCAGGGGGAGCCGTCGCAGGTGGGGGACCCCTGCTCGGCACTGCGCGCCTACTCCCGCTGTACCCGCCGCACCGCGCGCAGTTGCCGCGGCGATCTCGTCTTCCACTCGGCCGTCTTCCGCATCCGCGAGCTCCTCGCCCAGCGGAACTGCTCCAGCGACGGGCCCACTCCCAGCTCCGCCCACCCCACACGTCCCGTCGTACCTGAGACGTGTGACTATGAGGGTCGGAGGCCAGCCGGCCTGCCCAGGAGATACGCCCACTGCGGCCTGTTCGGTGACCCGCACCTGCGGACGTTCCGCGGCCAGTTCCAGACGTGCAGAGCGCAAGGAGCTTGGCCCCTCATCGACAATCGCTACCTGTCTGTGCAGGTGACCAACGTGCCCGTGGTCGCAGGTTCGAGCGCCACAGCCACCAGCAAGGTGTGTCACTGTGTGTTTTTCCTCACTTTTGGTTTAAGCTCAATTTCACAGCTGCCTTTGTGGCCCAGTATAGCTGATGACAGAGGTGGGCTATTTATGATGGTCTCGGGCCATAGAATCATTAATGGTTTTAATGACTGCTGGTGTGGAAACGTGAAGTGCTCTGAAAGCGACCCTGCAAGCCAGATATATACAGCACTGTGCAAGAGACTTAGGCGGTCAAAGAAAATGTTTAAAGCTGATCTGTGTAGTGAGGGTATATTTGCGCGTGGCACAGCGGGCTAAGTGTCTGTGCTTGTACTTGGGTGGTTGCCTGGTCGAACCTGGCCTTGGTGCATCTGAGGGTCCTTAAGCAAGGCCCCTAATCCCCTGGTAACTGGGCACTGTTGTGAATCGCTGCACTTTGTGTAAAGGGAGGTGTAAAGAGACTTTCCCCATGGGAATTGATGAAGTATAAATTATTATTATTATTTTCCACTAATTGGTGATGGATCCAGTCCAAGGAAGCCCGGAACATGTACACACACAGGCACACACACACACACACACACACACACACACACTGAACTGCACGTTTTTGGAAGACTATGGTTAGAGAGACCAGATAGAGTACCTGAAGATGGGAAGAAGAAGCAGATTCAGAATGAGCAGGAATCAGACCTGCAAATCTGCAGATGTGACACTAATCCCTGAACTGCCGCACTGCTCCTATCACTCTTGACAAAATGTACTGTGAAGCTGCATTTCCAGTATATGCCACCCTGTGGTGTAGTCTGGTACTACATCTTTATTTTCTGTGTTGAAGTTGATTAATTTAAATAAGTTCAAATTTAGCGCATGGTCAACTTTGTCTAAAGGATCATTTTTTTTCAGAGCAAAATAAAAATGGAATAACTGCAATGCATTTTATTACATATGAATTATCTGATAAGATGAATTTATCCTGTCATGTTCTAAAACAATGCTTGTGCAGTGAAAGATTATGATCAAAGTAAACAGTATGAAGTTATGGTGATTCACTGGATAACATCAGGCCTCCTTAGTTGGGTTTGAAGGCTGCCTCTGTAAGTGTGTGCGTGTTTGTGTGTACATGGTGTCCACAGTTACACGCCAGGCCGACCCACATGTGTATCCTGCCCGTAAAACTCCTTTAACTGTTAACTTTATTGTATTGTCCGTCTTTTAACTCTATAAAGAGGTTTTTAGTAAAGTCGAGCCAGAGGCTTTCTTAGATTTCTTTGTTGAAAGCCAAATCTTAAGCATCTCTTCTTTAGATAGTTTTAACTGTTTGTTACATTTTATAGTTATTACTTTTTGGTTATTCAGATTGTTTTAATGTCCTTATACTGTTGCTATGAATATAGCCCTTGCTTGCTGGCTTGGCATTGAAGGTCAGTGTAACTTTGGGTAACAGCTATTGTACCTGGTTACCCACAGGCATCGAAAGCGACGAGGTTGTAGTTTTCCGTTTCTAATCCGCTGCTTTGTGTCGCCCAGATTACAGTGATCTTCAAGGTGTTTGCCAGCTGCACGGAGCAGAAGGTGTATCAGGCCACGACTGAGGACTTCCCCTCCGTGTTCCTGGACGGCTCTCGCGGTGGCGGCAGCCTGTGGATTACGGAGAGGGTGGGGCCCCGGGGCCAGCAGGTGTGGATCCAGGCCCGGCACGTGGGGGCGACCGTGGTGGTGCGGCGGGCGGGCCGCTATCTGAGCTTTGCCGCGCGGGTACCGGAGGACGTGCTGGACGGAGGCGACGCCGGCTCCCTGCAGCTCTGCCGGGATGGATGCCCGCGTAGCGAGCTGATCGACAGGCCCCTGTCGGGCCACCCGGAGCGAGCTCCCACTCAGCCCCACCCTCTCCGGCCGGCCTACAGCCCTGAGCTGGCCGCCACACTCTGCCGCCAGGCCCTGCACACGGAGGACGTCTATTTCCAGCTGTGCGTGTTTGACCTGCTGGCCACTGGAGACCTTGACTTCACCACGGCTGCTTTAGGGGCCTTGGAGGACTTTAAAGCCCTGCCCCCCAGCCAGCTGGAACAGACCGCCCCCGAGAGACCTCACCTCTGTAGCATGGCCCCACCATGGACACTAGGCCCGGTGATGACCACCCCTGGCCTTTTGGTGGCGCTGTTCCCCCTTCTGCTGCTTTTGTAAAAGGACGATCTACCTGGACTATAGTATTGTAAATTATGAAAGCTGGACTCCATCCATCCATCCATCAATTTTCCATCACCATTTGTCCTATTCGGAGGGTCAGGAGCCCAGGAGGGGGGGCGCCAACCCATCGCAGGACACACTCACACACCATTTACTCACACATGCACTAAAGGCTAGACCTCGATCATATAAAATAGATGCAGCACTATCTGAAGGAATGAGGATTCTGGGATGCATCTGTATGTTGTTATGTTACTTTGCTCAGTTTTCTGCCAGATTCAGGAGGCACGAAAAGTTACTGGGAATTGTGGACTTCAAGGATCAGGTTTTGATGGCTTGTCAAGAGCAGAGTAACAGCTTGAATGTGCAGTGCTTAATATCGCTTCCTGGTTTTCGTGTAGCCATGTAAAAGTGACTCACTGATGGGTGATGAGGCCTACTCAGGCACTGATTGTGCTAACTAGAATATATAATCATAAAGGTGATTGTAGTTGTCTTGTGAACATACTCATTTTTGTACAGTCTGCTGAATGGGGAGGAACTGAAATAACAGCTGATGACTGACTTTCACCCACAAAAGCTAGAATTCAAAAATAATACCTGATCTGTTGCTATGTTTGACTCTGTCAACAGCTTATGGTCTTTTAATCAAACCACACTCTGTGTGGCCTTCTGCTGTCAGTAGATTTACTTCCAGCCTAAATGTCCAAGTTAAAATATGTAAATAATAATATATTCAAAGAATGTATATACATATTCTCTATTATGTAAATGTTTGTACATAAGTGTATTACGACAAATCACAAAAACTCTATTTACATGTAAGATGGGAAAGAGTATTTGTTGCATTTATTCCACATTAACTTTTATATTAAAAATTGTTTTGCGTATCTAATCTGCTTAAGTTTCTTTTAAAAAGGGCAAACCTGAACTTAAACTATAATGGCATGATTTATTAGTAGATTTGTTAAAAATTCGAACTGCTTTCACTGTTCAGGTGATGTGGGCGTTTTTCTGAAGCACACACACGGGTGGTGTGGGTGTTTTTTTGCACACGGTTGATTGTAAATGTCACCTTAGAAGAAGGTGCTACTGCATTACATTTGTCCATACATGAAATGTGGCACTTACACACTGTGCTGCACAAAACTGTATTTATTCAGTCATTTTTACTCTGCTGACCTTACATCATACGGCACGGATCTGTGGTTTTGGAGAGGAGACGATCCATATAAAAGAAAAATATAGTTAAACATAGATTCAACATATATATCTACAATGTATGTCACATATATTTAAATATTTTGAATTGGCCACTTTACGTGTATTTACGTAGGTGGCACATGCAAATATCTGTACATATGTGTTGTGTATGTAAATATATGTCAAATAGTTTAAATATTTAAATATATGTTAAGTATATTGTAGGCATATATGTCAATCTGTGTGTATATGTGGACAATGGTGCTTGCTAAGACCAACATGTTGTGTTGACAAATGTAACACAAAGTTATTTCGATTAAAACAAAAAGTTATTTCGATGTAAGGAGTAAAAGCACTGCGTTGGGGGTGGATAGCTTTTAAATCTCATGTTGCCTTTAAACTATATCCACAAATAGAAGAGAAGGCACCAGAAATTGTGAAATTTGAATGCAGATTCAGTCAGGAACTCGCACAGCAACATGAAACAAATTCAGGCTGAGCAAGAAAACTATTCCATGCATCAACAAACCATGAAAAATTGATAGCTTTTGATCTGCATACATCCTCAGCGGTGTTATCTTGCTGTTGGGTGTACAAATTTGGAAAGTTCTTTTTAAAACTGATTGAAATACAGTCAAGTGAGAAACCATTACTTTTTTTTATTTTTTATTTTTTAAAAAATGTACCAAAATGAATCCTCTGGGTACTCTGGTTTCCCCACACAGTCCAAAAACATGGTTGATTGGAGTTACCAAATTCCCCGTAGGTGTGTGTGTGAGTGAATGGTGTGTGAGGGAATGGTGTGTGAGTGAATGGTGAGTGAGTGAATGGTGAGTGAGTGATTGGTGAGTGAGTGTGCCCTGTGATGAGTTGGCATCCCAACCTGGGTTGTTCTCTGCCTCGCACCTGTAGCCTCAGGGATCACCAGAGTCCCCACAGTCCTGAATCGAAAAACATGGATGGATGAAAATGTGTTGTGCCATCTTGTCTCTTTCTAGATTACTGCACTGTTAATCTCTGACGGGCAGCCCATGATTCGAAATTAATATCAAGCCAAAAACAAAAGCGCCGCTCTTACGGGATGTTATGAGATGTTAAGATTTAAAGATCCGTCCATCGGCGTGGAGACCTTAACTCCCTGTGGTCCGTGGCAGGGTCTATTGGCTAAGGAAGCTTAGAGGATCTTAGCTTATGCTACTGTTTGCAAGTGGGGACAGTGGTGGAAGCAGCAAGAATAACGGAGCTTGAATCCTTACATGCGTAAAACAGCTGAATATGTAAACTATAAGGAGTTAGCTGAAAAACTGAACCAGATTAAATGATGCCGTTGACACGAGGCCCTTGATATGGGCGATTTGTTCCTGACTATAGTGAAGAAAGAGAGGATGCATAAGAATTTCAAATTTTAAATGATAATTATTTGCACACACACAGATTTTGTTCCTGTGAAACATGTAGGGCTGAATCTCCTTGTGAGCTGCTGTGGAGTTTGGGCTGTGTGTGTGTGTGTGTGGGGGGGGGGGGGGGGA
>JAODJU010000043.1:13454860-13467635 GCA_026776725.1 Gnathonemus echidnorhynchus
GCTGTTCACATTTTTGGCATGGTGTCCCTGCAGCCCCCACCCACGGTTTGGCAATGTGTCCCTGAAAGGCATCTAATGTTTAACACCGACAGCTGGCTGTGACTGGCACCTTTAAGGGGGTTAGTTTCCCCCTGGGGGGGGGGTACGGGGCTGGGTACATGGAGTGGAAATGTGAATTGGTGTGGCAATAAAAACCAGCACTAAATCAGCCCAAAAATAAATACATATATACATACAAAGATTTACACGTGAATTCTACCTGAACGGAAAAAACCCACAATGGTAGCCAATGCAATGACACTTCATTTAGGGTTTGCTGCCCTAAGCTGATTAACGTGTAAAATGAGTTGCTCCTTTTAGTTGAGAGTGAGTTTTAGCTTTGGTTGGAGTAGTTCCGAGCTCCTTAACCCAGTCCTTGGGGACCCCCAGACAGTCCACATTTTTGCTCCCTCCCAGCTCCCAGCACACCTGAACCAAACAATCAAGAACCTAAGACCTGCTGGAGCTGCGAGGGAGCAGAAATGTGAAGTGTTTGGGTACAGGCGCGAGAAGACGTTTTGAGCTCGGGGTACTGCAAATCGGAACGACCTTACTGAAGTTCTTTTGTATCATCAGTAGCTATCAACAGCTAACAACGTGGGGAAAAAAATCACAACGTCGCCTCTGAACTAATGCTTAGTATTTTTTCCATGAAACAGACAATAGGGGGCGCTGAAGCACCCTCAGCACCCCTGCTTCCAGCACTACTGTATCTGGGGTGGTCCCTGTGGACTGGGTTGTGAAACACTGGAATAGTTAAAAGCTCACGTTCTTTATGAGTGGGCTTTTTCACACCTGTGATACAGTTTACGACTTCTGCTCTCTCACGGTGAGAAGTTGTGCTGTCCATAACCTATTGGACCCTGTATAACTGCTGGTCTCACCACTCTGCTCTACTGCTCTAGTCTATACCTTCAGGCCCTGCTTCAGCCATCTGCTGTTCACAGTTTCCTGGGGCTGATACTGATAGACAGACTCTGGGAAGTGCACCTCTCGCATGTCTATGCAGAAAGCCTGAGAGCAATGACCTGCCTTTATTTGGTCATCGATTGCTCATGCCTTGGCTCCCGCCAATGTGATCTGCAAGGCCGGGCCAGGTAGAGATACCCTGGTGCCATTGATTGCTCATGCCTTGGGCCTCACCAATGTGATCTGCAAGGCAGGGGCAGGTAGAGAAGACTTGATGCCATGGAATGGAGACTGAGAGGGCGAACTGGGGACAGGGACGGCTGTGTGGCAGTTTTATAACCAGCCTCTAGGCAATTGGTGGATTTTATTAACAAGTAAAAGATTTTTAGTGCATTTAACTGCATCTGACTGCTCTACCTACATAGTACAGCATGTATATATATATAAGTTTTTTACTAACAGATCTTGCTGTTCTTGTTTTGCTTTTGGTGGATCTTCTATAAGTTGATGCGTCCTCGGATCATACACCACCCACCTAACGAAGGAATTCTCGGAGTATTACTGTATTTTTACAGCTGAATTGCATGGAATAACAAGCTCAATTTGAATCACAGCCTCATCAATCTGTCCCTCCACTGGTAATCCGACCGCAGGTGCATTAGCTTTGACTTGTGAGGGCAGCCGTGGTTTAATAGTAGGACCCACACAAGCTAAAAGTCCAGAAACACTCTCATACAAAACACGTCACTGCGTGTAACTGCCAGCATGCTCTGCAGCAATGAGGCAAATCATTTTGTAAAAAGACCATTTGTAATAGAAGTGCCAGAGTAGCTTACTACTGCATATGGATTTAGTCATCTAACACTTTCTTCACCCCAGTGGATTTGTGCAGTTCAAAACTGGCCTGCCTTACAAATTATCTGAAGTATATTAAATTATGTAATCCATGTCAAAGCTTCAAAAGTTTGCTGGATGCAATCACACTATTGTGTGGATTAAATAGATGATCCCATAAATGAAGGGAGAAAATGACTCTGGGAATGCATGTCTCCATGGATTGTGCGGGAATGTATCAATGGTTCAAGTGTAGAGGGATCTGATCAGGGAAGAGATGTTCCCATGTATGAAATGTGCAGGAAATGGATACGGGAAGAGATGGTCTCACGGATAAAGTGTGGAGGAAAAAGATCTGGAAATGCATGCAATCAAGAATGATATGTAGAGGAAATGGATCTGGAATCGGATGAGATTGTGGATGAGATGAAGAGGAAATGGATCTGATTCGGATGTGATTGTGGATGAGATGAGGAGGATATGGATCTGGATTTGGATGTGATCGTGGATGACATGAGGAGGAAATGGATCTGGATTTGGATGCGATTGTGGATGAGATGAGGAGGAAATGGATCTGATTCGGATGTGATCGTGGATGAGATGAGGAGGATATGGATCTGGGAATGTATGCTCTAATTAATGGAGTGTGGTTGATTTTAGGCAAACAACCTGAACATACCCACATCAACCGATAATCAACATAGACTGCACCAATAAAACACCTTAAAATACTCTCCTATTATAATTTAAAATCTTTTTTTAGTTTTTTTTTTTTCCTTTTTGTTTAACTTTTCGAAAACCTCCATAGGCTGGGTGAAGGAAATCAATCAATTTCTTCCATTGCCCTGAAGCTAATATTTTGTCTTGTTCTTGTTCGTTATACAGTATTATTAGTAGTAGTTTGTGGTATTTAGCATAATTAATGTGAATTATATACATTATGGTTTAGAACAATAAAAACTTTTGGTCCTTGGTCCCTAAGGGGGGGGGAGATTTTCGGTCCCACGGTTGCTAAGGAAACTGCCGTGACCTCAGAAAATCATAGTTCTGCACTTGCTGAACAAGAGGGAGAGAGCAAGAGCGAGAGAGAGAGACAGGAAGTCTGTCAGTGGGACAGGAAGATCTCTCCTACTGAGTTTTCTTGATCTTCAAGTTTTAACCCTCATTTGTTCTGTAGACTGAAAGCCCAAAACACCCTTTACTTTGTACATGTGAAGTGTGTGTGTACGTGTGTGTGTTTGTAAGTGTGTGTAGAAAAGTCTTTGTTGTAGTTGCTGTATTTCTTGTTTTTTCACTCCTGGCTAAAAGTTTGCTTCTGTTCCATGTCTCCATCATCCCTGGCTGTTATTGATCCTGTTTTCCAGAAGGGGAACGTATCCCAGCCTCCCATGCTGCAGTTTGTCCTTGAAAAGTAAACACTGATATGTCTCCGAAATCCCTTATACAGGTTGTGTTTGTTTTTATGTTTAATATTTTGTTTTTAGAAAAAAAAAAGTTGAACTCCTTCGAGATTTCTTCTTGACTGCCTTCTTCTTAACACCTGCAACATATTACACAGTTTGTGAAATTCTTGGGACTACTGAAAGGATTAAATTTATGGAGAAACAGACACAAGGATATAGCACACAGCACCAATTAATAACGATCACACCAGATTTTCACAGCTCCCTCAGTGCTACCTCAGATTCTCCCAGATATTGCATATTATTAAACATGTAATGAATAAAAGTGTAAAAAACGAATCAACATACTGCCTGTGCGTTGAGTTACAGAAGTAGTAATAAATGCACTTGCAACCAGTTTGCTGATCTGCAGGGGAGCAGATTAAATGTTCACCCAGCTAACAGGCAACATTCCCAGGACTTTATTTGGAGGTCCTTTAAAAGTTGACAGATAATGTTGTATAATAATGTCGTAACATTAATAGAACGTTATTTCCACGTTTTACATTTTAACAAGCAAGATAACATTATCACCTGAACATCTTGATAATTTTTTTTTTCAATAAAATAATATTATACAAAAGTGCTACATGTGCATATTGCAAATGCACCATCCATCCTCAAACCCATGATCTTTGAGGCGCTAACTGCTGCTTTATTTGTTTCTACATTATTATTCTTCGTTGTCGCAGTATTTACATTATGGGAACATCAGGAAAACTGGACGCTTTCAATGTTTCCATACCTTAATCGTAACATTCGGTAAATGTTCCTAGAATGAAAAATTGTTAGAGGGGCATGTCTGGGAAACAGACAGCATGAAATAGGAAAAGGCCCAGAGACTGATGGCTGCTGATCACCTGTGACTCACCTGTGCTGTGGCAAGTCATGCTGACAGCATCTCACTCCTGTCAGTAGGGGCGGCTGGCGTCCTTTGGCCTCTTGAGCTGCACTTTTAGCCGCTTCATGCCGATCTGGAAGCCGTTCATGGCCTGGATGGCGGCCTGGGCGCTGGCTGGGTTGTCAAAGCTCACAAAGCCTGCAGGGGGCGACGGCACGGAGTCACGCTGTCCCGTTAACGGCGCTATCAAAGTCGGGAGACGGAAGGAGCGCCGTGTCCCACGTCACCTCTGAAACGATCATAAACGCCCCAGCAGCATCGACACTAGCTGGGGAGCACGGCACCACCCACACGGACAGGCTTGAGCCTGACCTCTACGGGCCCCGGGGAGAAGAGGACACTGAGCACCAGAGGTTCAAGGTCACAGCTAATACAAAAAGTCAGGGGAATAACAAGAACTCTGATGGACGTTATTTGGGGGGGGGGGGGGGGGGGGAGACATGTGTCTGATGCAGTAAAAGTTTCTCTCAGACACACAGGATGGTTCCCACACAAACTTCCACTTACTGTGTCTTTTTCATAAAATCGTTTGCCTTTTTAGCAAGACTCTTGTGGCCCTTTTAGCTCTTCACGCTGTGCCACAACCACGAGGCAGCACTACTTACCAAAGCACTTGCTCTGGTTGGTGGCCCTGTCCATGAACACCTTGGAGGAGATGACCGTTCCAAAGGGCAGGAACGTCTGCATGAGCTCGTTGTCCCCAAACTCCTGTGGCAGGTGGTAGATGAACAGGTTACAGCCCTCAGGTCCTAAAATGGGAAACAGAGAGTCACACATTCATCTAGCATGTGATCTCACAGCCTTTCGGGTCCCCGATCTCTCATCCGGGCCCAGTTAATTAAAGAAAAACCCGTCAGCGCCATCGTACTGATAGTCGTCACGGCGGCTGCTCGTCCTCATACTCTGAGAACATTATTATAGCCGCCATAATTCTGTTCATGTCTCTTTTGTATTCACGGTTTTCTATGAAATAATTATAAAATGAAAACGTTATTTCACATGAAATGAAAATGA
Source organism: Gnathonemus echidnorhynchus (assembly GCA_026776725.1). Classification (NCBI taxonomy): domain Eukaryota; kingdom Metazoa; phylum Chordata; class Actinopteri; order Osteoglossiformes; family Mormyridae; genus Gnathonemus; species Gnathonemus echidnorhynchus. The sequence continues at coordinate 13,460,000 of JAODJU010000043.1, forward strand.
AGCATAGATTTTGACTGAAGACGTGAATTTAGGGTCATGGAGGGGCAATCGTGGGGTATGGCCCCCCCAAAATGAGCCATCATGCGCCCCCCCCCCCCCCAAACACCACCCACCAAGGACACCAACTTTTTTTTTTTATTATTTTATTTTTTGATAAAAGCATTTGTCTTACTACAGATAAACACCAGTCTCCCCCGGGGGCATGCCTACAGATCTTCTGCTTACCCAAAGCCCCCCACCCCCGAATCGACAACTTTTACCAGCCCCACCCTTCACATGCTCCCCTCCAGATTTGTTCTGGCACCAGAAGACTGAAGGCCACAACCCCATTGCAATAAAACATGTTAAATGCTTTTGACTGTGAAACAATGCTGTATATTCAGGGAGGGACATAACTGGTACACAAATACACATTCACCTTTAAAAACGATACGTGCGACAATCGATTGTTTGTAAAAACGCTGCTATGACAAGACAATACCTTGCATTTTAACCTGTAGACCACAAATGAACTAGAGTTAGCATATAAAGATGAAATGCATTATATTTTCTTGTCGTAGCAGTGCAAATGCACATGAAATAAGTACACATTTACACTGTTACCACAATCGATTGTCGCACGTATCGTTTGGTGACTGTGACTGTGTACTTGTCCATCCCTGTGCATGTTCTTCAATTACGAAAACAGCAGCATAGCCAACAATGAATACAATCAGCAGTTCTGATTTAAAATGTATCATTCATTGATTCCTTTAATAACCAAACATTCCATTGTCCAGTTTTGTGGGGCCGACGCGTCACACTCACCTTCCCTTTGCTGCTGCTGCTGGATCACCTGAGCTGGTTGTGGCAGTGCTTGTCCAATAGGGGTCAGTGTAGTTGCTGGATAAATAGCTGCCAGAAAGAGAATATATTTGCTTTCAACTGAGATTCTTTTAGAAACGCAGCTGCAAATGATATTCACATCATCCTTACTGTGAAAACTTGATCTGTCAAGATAAAAACAAAGTTGATTGCATAATAGTCATAACTACATTTAAAATATGTTGCGATTGAAATTGCAATAAGATTACCCTTATAAAGGGTTTATGAAAGTTCTATAATTAAGTTATTAATTAGGTTGCAAAACTTTGTAATTCATTAATAGACAATTATAAACAAGTTATAACATATATATATATGAGTTCCTACCATTTACAAGTGGCAGAGGGGGCCTTAAAGTGGTACCACATATAAATGTATATAATGCAGTGGAGTGTCTGGTGAGGGATGCTATGTGGACAGGGTTTACCGGTGTACTGCTGCACTCCAGTGAAGGCCTGCTGCAGGGTGTCCGCAGCTGTGGGGCTCTGGCCCGAGTAGGGGGACAGGCCGTTAGTGTAGACGGCCTCCACCGCCGGGTGGCCGTTGGGCTGAGGGGGTAGGCCTGCGAAGCCATTCACGATGGGCGTGACGATGCTGGGCACGGCGGAGGTAGCGATGCTGGCTGGCGGGGAACTGAGGCCTGGGAGGGCGGATCCAGGGGGAGAGCGTGAGCCGGCCGGCACGGCGGGCAAAGGCAGGCCTACAGGTGAGAGAGGTCTCTCTGGGGAGCTTTGTGAACGCTTTTTATTACTGCCATATAAATGGGTTTAGATAAAATATTAGGTAACACTTTCTACAAATATCTATAAGAATATATGAACAGATTCATAACACATTCATAAAGCATTATAAATGTCTATATTTACAAAAAGGCATAAAACATTATAGCCATGCTTATTATGCATTATGAAAGCTTTATGAAGTTCTCATTTATAATGCACTGTTGATACCTTCATAATGCAGTATAAAGCATCCTTAATGCTTGTACCAACCATTATCATGCATTATGAAGGTATCTAGATGAGAGCTGCACTGGAGCTTATGCAGTATTATAATCCTATAATGCCTTATGACTGTCAATAGAAGATGCTGCAATGCTTTATTAATTATTATAGCAACCATTATCATGCATTGTGAAGGTATTTATAGTGCATTATAGATGAGAGTTTCAAGTGTTACCAAATATTCATGTAATTTTTTTGTTAATCTGACAACTCACTGTATAGCTTTAAAATACTGTATTCAGAGGAGACACAGAGCATTCAGCCAGACAGAAAGTCAATGTGACTCCCAGGACGTATGTTCATGGTCAGTGGTTTGTGGCTGGGGTTAGGGTTAACCCAAGAGCAGCTTCAGTCTGCAGCAGAGATGCTACTGAACTGATAAAGGGGTTGCTATGGAGACTGCTGTGCATGCCGTCTCTGCAATCTGACAGCAGCAGGACAGTAAGTGGCCGCAGGCAAACAAAGACACACAGGCGTGACGGTCGCATAATGAGATGCACGCAGTCACTCACAAACACCCCTGACTGCCAGGTAAATGCATTGTTTTATGGTCCCCAAATTGTTAGACCCCCCCCCCACCACACACAACACAGGGTGAAAACGAAATCAGTTTTGGGAGTTTTTGTGAGGCAGTCATGCAGCGAGACAGAGGAATGGGCTGTGAATTTGAGATGAGAGCAAACAGAGGAATAGCTGAATGAATATTATGAGCTGGAACATTTCTGCAGTAGGAAAAGTACACAGCATTTCAGTAACTGTATACACTGCATACAATAAAGAGACTGATAACATTTCAAATTAATTCTCCATATAATTTCCCATACAACATTCTTGGAGAAAAAATATTCTAAACTTGGCATTAGGAATTAGCCTTTTGATGATCCGACCCTAATGGTCAGAGACTGCATGGAACAGACAGTTTAATTAAGGTGCAGTGACATCAACCATGGTTAGTATTATAAAAGATACAAATGCTCTCCACGCACCAGTAATTAATTTCACATTATTTTAATTGCCAATGTTTGCCGAACCAAATTCTCAGATTTTTGCCCTAATTAAGTAATGGAGGGCGTTTCTGAAAGGCATGAGAATGAGCTCAGAGAAAATGCATCTGGCAAATCAAAGGCAAAATGCAGTAACTATGCTGACAATGAAACTGAGAATAAGGGCTTCAAAGTTTGACTCTCCCCACATAGTGTACTTCAGTGCTTCCCAACCTGGTCCTCGGGGACCCCCAGACAGTGCATGTTTTCGCTCCTTCTGAGCTGCCTGCCAGGCAGTCCGCATGCATTATTGCTCCCTGCCAGACAGTGCATGTTTTCGCTCCGTCCGAGCTGCCTGCCAGGCAGTCCACATTTTTGCTCCCTGCCAGAGAGTCCATGTTTTCGCTCCTTCCGAGCTGCCTGCCAGGCAGTCCGCATTATTGCTCCCTGCCAGACAGTGCATGTTTTCGCTCCGTCCAAGCTGCCTGCCAGGCAGTCCACATTTTTGCTCCCTGCCAGAGAGTCCATGTTTTGTCTCCCTCCCAGATCCAAAACATGGAACATCTGAGGGTCTTCAAGGACTGAGTTGGGAAACAGCGGTGTATTTATTCATAATTGAGCATATCATAGTTGAACTAAGATATTTTGTTAAAAGGCAGAACTGAGGGTAAGAGACCCTGAGTCGTAACTCAGAAAAATAGTTTCGGTGTCTCTCCTTGGCAGGACAGAATTGTACACACACATTTCAGTCAGCACGAAGGAACAGCATGTCGTTATTGTTTAACATATACTGGTTGCGCCACTAGAGACACCAGTATTTAACCAAATCAGTTTTTCGGTTCATACGTCTCATATCATAAGTTAAAAACACTTCACATTCATTTATCCATCTGTCAACCACTTATACATTTACTGGATATTTCATGAACAGAGAATATAAATAACTTTTCAATCAATGCGCAATTACAGTTTTACAGCCTCGACCTGAGCTGAAGACACTGAGTCTCTGAAATGACTCTCCGTTTGCAAGGTATTTATTGTGCTAATTATACATTCAAATCAACAACGAGATGATGCATCCGAATGGGAAGCATTGCACCCACAGTAATCGCTCGTTTGTGCTTCCATCAAAGTGTGAAATTCACATTAAATCAAAGATGTTCTCATTTATTTTTCTAAAACTAAATGTCATTATAAAACAATGGGAGCTGAGTTATACACATGCATGGCCTGTAATTTACATGTAGATTACCTGTAGGTTGCGTGCGATTGTTTATTGCACTTCTTGGTATAACTTCGAACGACCGCTTTACTAAATTCCGGAACTTTCTCCTGATTGTCAGAGAACCTTGGAGAAGTTTGTGTCAGGGCACGACAACCTCTCTCTGGACGTCAGCAAGACCATGGAGGTGCTCGCTGACTGCGGGAAGCCAGGGCTGGGTGTGTGTGTGTGTGTGTGTGAGAGAGAGCCAGGGACGGGTCAGCTGTAGAGACACTCAGCAGTTTTAAACTCCCGGGAATCACCCTCACCCTGGACCTTAAGTGATCACACCAGGCTTCAGCTGCTGTCAAGAAGCTCCTTTGGTACCTCTGCTTCCTCAAGCATCTGAGGACGGCCTGGATGTCACCCACAGCCCTCGCAGATGTCTACAGGTGCACCACAGAATCCACCTCAGGAGCTGCATTATACCTTGGCCTAGCAGCCGCTCAGCACAGGGTAGTGAGGCACCACAGAGAGCAGCCATGGAGCACAGGGTCTAGAGCAGTGTTCCCCAATCCGGTCCTCAGGGACCCACAGACCATGTTTTTGTGTGGTCTGTGTATGTGGACTGTCTGGCAGGGAGCTCGGAGGGAGCAAAAACATGGACCGGCTGTGGGTCCCCGAGGACCGGATTGGCAAACACTGCTCTACACACATCCTGTATGGGCAGTTTCCCCCCCTATATCCAGCTGCTCAATTCCATATATTCAGGCACTTTTTTTGTGGTCCAAAGGTCCAAAGACTACTTAGGCTACATTTACATTGCACTATAATAATAAAACTGCTAAAGTGTGACTGTTATATAATGGTCTTTGGACTGAGGCAGGAATTTGTAGCACCCAAAGGAAAGCTGTGTAACAGGGAAAACAGGCAAAGACACACACACACCTACACACACAAAAACACACACAGACCTGTATTCATATCTTTGTGGGGACCGTCCATTAATTTCTATGGACAAAACCATAATCCTGACAATGACCCCCCACCCAGCCCTAACCTTAAGCATAAGTAACCAAATAAATACAAGTTTTTCTGCAGTTTTAGTTTCTCGATTGCATTATGATAAATGTGATTCCCCCCCACACACACATGCACACTCACAGAGGGAATGAGACATGAGCGCCCCCCCCTCAGCCCTGGAGGTGTGAGGCAGCAGCGTCAGGCACTGAGCCACTGAGCCACTGTGCCGGCTGATAAAAGGACTAATGCGACTCAGTATTAATGTGTCTCATATTAAGGATGCTGTGGGAATGAAGGAAGATTAAAGGGCATGGAATTAAGGTCCTTTCATTCACCTCAAGACAATTATTAACAATATTCTCTCTGTCTCTGCAGCCTGGAAGGGCAGACCACAGTCTCAGATCATGTGACCTCATTTGCAGGCCTGTTCAGCCCCTCACTGAAGTGGAAATGGCTTCAGGGCCCAAAGAAAGATCAGTCTACACACACACACACGCACACACACACACGCACACACACACACGCACATGTCGGGTAAACATATCTTTATGGGGACCGCTCATTCATTTCTATGGGAAAAATGCTAACACTAACTATGACAACCTGTCTACTGTATATGTATTTTTCTCTCAGAGACATTAGCTTCGGAGGTTTACTTTCACACCAAGACTGATATTGCTTAAATGACAGAGGGAAGTGAAGGCTGCTGTGGAAAATCACATTCCCAGTCTTCCCAGTACAAAAAGCACCAGCAACATCAAAGCCCTGTGTAACAGGGATAAGATTCTGCAAAGACGACTGCATAAAGCAGGAGAAACGGAAAATAACATCAAGATGCAGCTACTGTGCACAGATGGGCAGTGAAAGGATTAATGATTTGACTCCTAGTATGTTGTAGAAAAGAAAAATATACTTCACAATAACCCTTAACTACTCTGACTTCTGGCTTGGATTTCTGACTAAATACAATTGGTCGAAAATGTTTTGACTGTTTACCTCTTAAACAAGAGCAGAGCTCTTCAGCGTTACGACCCGATCGAGGGTCTGACCGTATCATAAGGAGAGAGATAAATAGTAAAGCGAATGCGATGATTTACTGTGGCTAGTTGGTGGGAAGACAAGCATTTACAATATTTGCAAATTATTGGCAATAAAAATAGCAAGTTACACATCTGCACAAAAGGTACAAACATAGTTGAGCAACACGAGACAGGTAGGCAAGCGACTATCATTTATTTTGTGAAACAAAATACAGAGCGATCGACAAAACACAACACAGCACACAAAAACCAATCATGGAACAAAAGCGATTCGACATAATGACACCTGTATGATTCATAATTGAATAAATCAGCATAAAGGAAACAGGTATGATTTTCCTTGGATGTAAAGGGCAGAATGAAGTCACTCACCTGACACGGAGGTTATGGGGGTGGGTGGCAGCCCGTTCATGTTGAGTGCCCCCACCTGGTGGATCTGAGTGGTGGGGAATGCCACACTGGGCGTCATGTAGCTGCCATGCGTGGCGGCCATGATGGCGGCCTGCTGCTGCATCAGCTACAGGAAAGAAGAGGAGGAGGAAGAGATGGAGACAGAGATGTTAATCACACGTTTCGACGTCTCTCAAGCCTGACTCATACAGTACATTGCTCCTCTCGCTGCCCTTGGTCTCAGTCACTTAGACTAGTGTTTCCCAACCCAGTCCTTGGGGACCCACAGACAGTCCACATTTTTGCATCCTCCGAGCTGCCTGCCTGACAGTCCACATTTTTGCTACCTCCAAGCTGCCTGCCAGACAGTCCAAATTTTTGCATCCTCCAAGCTGCCTGCCAGACAGTCCACATTTTTGGTACGTCCAAGCTGCCTGGCACACAGTCCAAATTTTTGCATCCTCCAAGCTGCCTGCCAGACAGTCCACATTTTTGGTACGTCCAAGCTGCCTGGCACACAGTCCACATTTTTGCTCCCTCTGAGCTGCCTGCCAGGCATTCCACATTTTTGCTCCCTCCCAACTCCAGCAAAAACGTGGACTGTCTGGTAGGTAGCTTGGAGGGAGCAAAAATGCAGACTGTTTGGGGGTCCCCAAGGACCGGGTTAAGAAACGCCACCTTCGACGATCTGCTAGAAAAAAGAGTGCAGAACTAAAGCAGATGGTCATAAGCACATTGTGGAGGACTGGGCAGACCATCCGACGGAAGTCATGCCCCCTGGTGACAGCTATGCAGCCTCGCCTGTGTGTGTGCATGCGGATTCAGTCGGGAGCCAAAGTGTGTCCTCCACCTAAATGAATGCGCTTCCAGCAGCTGGTGATTTCCTGGGGATGACAGTCATTTTATTTGGCCTCGCGCATTATTTTTGCTACAAGGGAAGTCCGCTTTCTTTTTTTTTTTGGCGGGGGGGCATGATTTATTTATTCTCTGACCGCAAGTAGACTTCGAATGTCTGCCATGGACGGGAAAGTGGAATTGCCTTGGGCTCAGTTTTCATTACTGCGGCTGTAACCTTTTCTCTCTCTTAATAAAAACGGGATGGGGGGTAGAAATGGGGCCTTGCCCCCCCCC
>JAODJU010000043.1:13482654-13494168 GCA_026776725.1 Gnathonemus echidnorhynchus
AACCCCCGCCCTGACAGCCCTCCAATCCGCCAGCAGTGCCTTTTATCCTGCATTCTCACAATGCCTCAACTCCAAATCCCAATCATAGCACTGAGGCCACAAAACACAGCCTTTTTTATATCTGAAAGGGTGAAAAGTATTCAGGCTTTCATTCGTCGGCGGCTGTTTTTTCATGTCATTTTCGTTGCTTTGTGATGAAAGTACAGTAGCGGCAGTCGCGCTAGCCTCTTAACAAAAGGGAGCTTTGCATAGGAAATCGTGTTAAAACCTTGTGAGGGGACTGACCTTTTGTACTGGAAGACGACTCATCATGCTGCATTGTGGCTTGTCACACGCACACACCGAACACACATAACTATTATCACTGTGGCCTTTCCTAAAGAGCATTATATATAAATGATGTCTGGCATTATGCATCTGCCGTCTCTGGAGAGGACTACCAGACCAAAGCTGTCATGTGTGCCTCATTGGTATCCGGAATATGCAAGCCCCAGTCTGGACAGGGCTGGTTCTGTGTGTTCGACCCCTCTGTCCGTGTCTGGATCATGAGCCTGAACCAGTCTGCACACACATGTACACGCATTTACATGCATGTAACAGTTTTATTACCTTGTAAATGGTCTGCAGGGCAATTGATGTAGCTAATTTTAGGTTTATAATGGAATAAGATAGATTTGCTGTAAGATTTCATGCGTGAGAGTCTGAAAGTGTGAGTGTCAAGCCAGATGCGTGAGAATTGGCCAATACCAGAGGGAGTCTGGGTGTAGGAACCCAGAGTGAGGTGCCTCTGACTGGGGTTCAGAACCATCAGCTTCATCTGGGAGTCCTTATGGTCTATTAAAAACCTTCCACAACTGCACTATAGTTTAAATTGCATGGTTGTTGTACTCTAGTGGAGATACTTATATAAAATATAATTGAAATGTTTAGATTTTCTCTGGACATTCATTAGCCTGATACTGCACACGAGCTAACGTTACGTAACTTCGATAAATGCGACTTGAGATTTGAACCACTTTCATCCACCCTCTTGTACTCTTAATCAACCACAGCCAAAGCTCAGATCACCAGCCAGTGAGGAATAGCAAAGCCCATTAGAAGCGAAGCGCTCATATTAGTGCTGAGTCCCCGATCAGTCAGACCTTCCACCATCTTTTGTCAGAGCTGTGGTCACGTTCCAGAAACCTCTGAGACACCACTGGAAGACGCTGGGCAAAGGAACATTTCTGCTGAGTGTCAAGCCATAATCTTTCTGATTGTCAGTGTGAGCTGCCCTTTGACCCCAGCCTACCACTATGGGCATCTGGGAACTACAGTATGAAACACTTGTATAGCACACTGTTATATATGGCCCAAGCCTTCAGAGAGACAATTAGCAATGTTTGTCTGTATGACAGGGGACCATGTCTTTAGGTCAAAACTGGCAGCTTAGCGCATTTTAGCACAGTGCAACCCCAAGTGCATTTATTCACAAAAAAGAGTAATCGCTTCATTCCTTTAAATCAAAATCTCATTCTGCAAATACTGGCACATTTGATATCTATTCATACAATGATACAGATACAATGGCAGACACACTTAGTGTAAAACAATAAGAACATGTCACTGGCTTGTTTTTACAATTTAAGACATTGTTTCACAATCCGGTCCTCGGGGACCCAGAGCCAGTCCATGTAGAGAGCTCGGAGGGAGCAAAAACGTGGACTGTCTGTGGGTCCCCGAGGACCGGATTGGGAAACACTGATCTAAAACACACCAGTACTGCCTCCAAAACAAATATTCAGAGACCATGGAAATGATTAAGTTGCTCACTGGTGCTGCGAAACAAAAATCTTTGGTGGAATCCGATTATATCTCTGATTTATACCGAGGCCACAATTTAAATATTTCTTTGTTTGATCTGCCCACCTCCACTGCAACATATTCATGGAGTATATGAGACAATTTACAGGACCTTGCGACACAAATACATTTAGATTCAGTGGAGACATCAAAGAGACTGGGAGTTTATTTTCAAGTACATTTTGTTCTCTGGTATGAACCAACAGGAGGTATTCCAGGAGCAGGTCTGCAAATTGATGGTGTTTGTCCTTATGACAAAACTTTGGCCCAATGTAATCTCACAGTGAAGCCCAGCTGCTTTGAGCTTGAAGAGTAGGAGTATTTTAACTTTCTTACTTGTTTTTAATGTCCCCAGTAAAGTCTGAGTAGTTACCAATTTCTGGACCCTCCACATCTACCTCTCCCTACAGTGGGTGACATGTCTGTATCCTTAATTATGTTTTTATTTTCTGTAAATATAAAAATAAAAACATTCATTCTTCTCCAGTATCTCACTAGGAGCTATGAACTCATTTTAGCAAAGTGAAGTGTTGATACAAAGTCACAGCCAGCAAACCAACTGGCCTGTTCAAACGTAGATCACTAATATCCAGAATCGCAGCCAAGCCTGACAATCTGTTTTGTAGATGCATGTTGGGAATTATTGGCAGGAAAGCACTTCTCCATGCAGGACACTTAATACTGCAATGGCTCTTGGCTGCACCAGGAAGTACCAGGAAGCTGGTCAACAGAGAATAGGGAGTAATTTTATACACGCCAAAATGATATCCACCAAATATCTGGATGTGCACGAAATTCTGGGCTCATTTGCAGCTAAATTATGGATCTGAGTATTTGCCTCTGTCAACCCACAAGTGGACCAATAATGGGCCTTTCGCTCTTTGAGAAGATGGTCACTGATGGCATCATCAATCAATGAATGATACATTTATATAGCCCATTTCAACACACCCGAAGTGCTTCACAGAACCAATGGGGAGCCACTTGAACCACCAGCACTGTGTAGCCCCCCCACCTGGATGATGGGACGGCAGCCATTCTGGGCCAGTACGCTCACCACACGGTAGCGAAGGCGCTGAAGGGGTAGGAGAGAATTCACCAGCTAGATATAGGGGATGATTAGAAGGCCAGGTATGAAGTTGCCAAAGTGGACGGATTTAGCCAGGGCATCGGGATATCACCCCTACTCCTTTGAAAGATGCCTCAGAGAATCAGGGCCTCGGTTTTACGTCTCATGTGAAGGACAGTGCCATTTTTACAGCGCAGTGTCCCCGTCACTGCACTGGGACATTAGGATCCACTCAGACCACAAGATGAGCTTCCCTATTGGCCACAGTTCCCCGTCACTGCACTGGGGCATTGGGATCCACACAGACCACAAGATGAGCTTCCCTATTGGCCACAGTGTCCCCGTCACTGCAGTGGGGCATTGGGATCCACACAGACCACAAGATGGGCCAGTACTGGGCAGGCCCAAACCTACTTAGCTTCAAACGGATTACCTATTCTGAACTGCAGATGGTATGGCATGCATCACAGAGACAAGAAATTCACAGGTTTAATACCAAAGTCCGGATCATTCAGGGTCAAAAGCCGGGCAAAGTTAGATCAGGTACAAACAGGGTATGGGGAACAATCCAAAGTCAGAATGAGAGATAAAGCAAGAGGTCGAACACCAGAGAAATTCAAAACCGATAGTAGCGCTCAGACTGACACCAGAAAACAAGAGGCAAGGCAAAGATCTGGGGGGGTTTAAGTAGTCACAAGTAATATAGCCAAGTGCATGTGATCAGGGACTACAACAGTCCATTAGTATTCAGGTGAGGGGGCTGTCAGTGACTCTGTATGGGAGACACGGCACTCTGGGAAGGCGTGACACAATACTCACCCGACTGAGCAGACAGACTCCTCTCCTCACTGACCACCACTCCCACACGTCTTGCATCATTATTCACAATAACTGTTCTTACTATTATTACTCTTTGGTTCATAACCATGGATGTAACTTCATTTAGCTCAACTTTTTAAAAGCCATAAAATATTCAGAGGCAGCGCCGTCAGCCGCCAACTCGTCACTCATGCTGCTCTGAATATGGTCCATTTAACATCGGCGCTACTGAAGATAACGGCGATAAGTAATGCTTTTCCAAAACCACCCACCTAGATAGTTTTTGCCTCTTAAATCCACTGAGCTCTGGAATTAAGGGTTTATAGACTGTTCTTAATCCTGCCCTGGAAACAAAAAATATACAGAAGAAATCAGAGCCCAAGTATACATATATACTGTACATATAGCTCCTTCATACATCCACATTCTACCTGAAGTTGCACTCTGTGTTGTCAAGATCACAAGAACACGGGTTTGATTAATGATGTCTGACCAGTCTATCTGAGATCCTGACCACTGCCTGCCATTCATATTCCTCAGCATTCATCCTGAAGTCTTAACCTGTGCACTCCGCGGTGAGATGAAACCTGTCAGTTACCCGGAACTGTCATTGTGTCAAATGCCAGTTCATACATTTTATTTTCTCATTTATGAGGGTGTGTTCAATTATTCAGGTGAATCGACCAGTACAAGCCGATCACTTTACCCCAGTTAATGCAGACACAATGGTCTGAACGCCACTCCAGGGGTTTCTACAGCAGTAGGATTTTTATTATGTCAGTGTATTGATTGGACCTTAGCGGCCTCATGGACCTCTGTGGATTTACCCAAGCCCATAGCCATCCTGGCTATAAAGTGCCCTCTCAGTCCCAGGCTGAACCAGGGGGTCTTAACCTTATTAATTCTCTGTGGCTGTTCAGCAGACCACATGCAACTTGAAACCAACCACTAGCATCCATGCTGGGGTGGGTTTGCCGTTTCGGTGGCCCCACTCAAAAAGTAATTTCAAGGGCCTCTGTTTCCCTAGTGTAGTCACCGCTCGTGGCCAACAGGGGGCCCCCAATCTCAGGGGCCCCAAATAAAGGCATGGTTTGACAGTCCGAGAGGTGATTTTCAGACACAGAAAATGCCCTTAGAATCCACACCTGCATTCATTACTGCTACGTTAGCAGTGCAAAGCCGGATTTAACACCTTATCAGTTTTATTAATGCGCGGCTCTCTGCATCGTCCCAAGCTTTCCCCTCCATCATTGAGGAAAGTAAACTGAAAATGACTCCAGGAGGACAGATTAGGACCCTTTCCCTAAGAGGGCCAGAAGACATCATCCTCCACGACGATCACAAATACGGATAAATGATGGATTGGTAACAGAAGCATCAGCCATCTGGCCAGACGAGTGTTTGTTTGTGTATGTGTGGCATTTAGCTCAGCTGTACCACATGCACAGCAGCATCCACTGAGTAAACAGAGCATTTTATTTTTTGTTTTCATGGTGTGGTGGACAGATGTCCCCCCCTCCCCCCGCCCCGCTCAAGCTTGTTTACACTTGACCACAGCATGAGGATAGTCTGCAGTCCCTCGTCCGTTCGCTTCCGTGGGCTGGATGCATGATTGCAGTCCCCCACAGACCCATGTGGATCTTAATGTTTAGCTGGGTTCGTTGGGAGAAGCTGCCAGTTCTGTTTCACACCCTGACCCACACAAACACAGCTAAAACAAACACCCCCTCTCTCTTACGCACGGGCGCACACTGCGGCATGCTGGGAAGGGAGAGGTCACGGACCCGTGTCTCATTTGCATTCATAGTTATCCAGATAATGAAGCTCTGTGTGTGGGACACCTAGTGACAGCAATTCTGATGCCATTTATCCCCCCCCGCCCTGCCAAATGCCAGATGGGTGGGCCAGTGACCGAGACAGAGACAGCTGGGTCTGTGCCTAGGAAGCTCCACATCGCTGCACCTCTAGGCTCTCACACATGTGCATGGCATGCTTCAGTGCAGAGCCCCGAGTGCCAGTCATTACGCCCCCACTACGGACCCCCCCCCACACCCCATACTCACCCAGGACCCTTTGCCAAAGATGACAAGTGGTCCCCAACTATTGTTCCCCGAGGGCAAAATTCCATCAGCAATACAAAGCCAGGGTCCACTGGGTCCAAATGAATTTGACAACCATGGGGGGTCCCAGCAGTAAAGTTTGCCGACTTGGGGGGGGTGGGGGGGTGGAGGGATCGATCACATGGACCAGATTCAATTGCAGGTCAGTTTGGATGAGGACCCAAATTCGGAAGCAGGTGATGAAAATAGAACTAAACCAGGGGTCTCCAACTCCGGTCCTGGAGAGCTACCGTCCAGTAGGTTTTCTATCCTACCGGGCTTCTGATGAGCCACACCTGTTCTCAGGTAAATACCAGGCTCATCAGATGCCAAGTGGGACAGAAAACCTACTGGATAGTAGCTCTCCAGGACCAGAGTTGGAGACCCCTGAACTAAACAGTCTAGCCATTCGATTAAACTGACTGCTTGAATGGTTACATTTCTTTCATAAACCGATATTACGATTTGGGATTTTTTTTAATTTTATGTTTGTAAAAATGCAATATTCCCCTATCTTAGTCCATTAATGTAGATTACTGAAAAAAAATAAACTTGTAATTCAAGTGAGATGAAAATCTGACTCTTTCTTTTGGATCACATATACTATCTACCCCTGCCTATTCTAAATAGAAGCAATCAGTTAATTTCAAATCAAGTTAAAATTCTTTAGCATCCTATTTCAGGTATTACCTTCAAGGCATCCTCTGATAAGCTGAGAAACTGCTTGTATCCTTCTGCCGACAGGAAAGGAGCTTGGCTTTTCTGTGCTTTGTAAAATTATGCAGATGTTTATTCATGTCTCGTCAATTTCTCTCGTCACCAACAAACAAATAAAGATGCGGGCAAAGTCATATGATTTAAATAAGACAATAAAAGAATCAACATACATTTCAAACACATGCGTTTCTATTACAAAAACCTATTAATACTGACCTAATCAATGTAAGCCCCCCCCTTCCCCCCACCTTTTTCGCTGGGAATCCAAACTACATTCTGCAATACAGGTGTTACCGCATAGCAACAAAAGGAACCAGGCAATTACATAAAGAATGGCTTTAGCACAGATGGAACCTTAGTGAACGATAACAAAACACAAAGCAAGAAAGGTGAACAGGAGCAACACCAGTAGCAATAATGACTATTTTGTATCTATAAAGTTTCCCAGTGGTAGTAAAGGCAGTCACTCGTTTCACAATGTTGCAGGTTGTAAATGCATTTGCCTGTTCTTCACCGCCAGAATAACAAAGCAAAGCAAGACAGCATAATCTGTAGTGTCCATTAGTGCCCTGAAATAATGCGGTTATCTACAGTCCGTTATATGACAGGTACTCATATCTTGAAAGCCTGACAGCAGATAGATAGAAGATACAAGTTCAGAGTACACAATGAGATACAAATTGCACAGAAAAGCAAAACGAATAACGATTCCCAGAAACATTCGATATCCATGAAATCATATAGACAATTCACTGTTCAGAGCAGAAATAATCACAGCTGAATGCTGAGGACAATATAAAATGCGACGCTGTCATCGCAAATCAAATGTTTAATTATTTCCATGGAGGAGAAGATAGGACATGTGTTATATAATAGCCTGTCTAGACTTCAATGACAGTTCAATGGTTTTTTCTGACAAAAGTTAATTAGTGATTGATAGCCGGAGAATTAATTCTACACTGTACGGATTATAATATTTGCTATTTGCTACACAATATGTGGCAATAAGAAAGGTATTTTTCATAATCTCAGCTAATTTTCTCTCTGTGATCAATGAAGAGACTGACCTCTCAGTCAATTCAGCCGCTGAAGTTTCGCCAACAGTTACCACTGAACAACTTTATCAAACAACATCCATGTTTAATTATTATTTATTCCCTTAACCGACGTTTATTTTCTTCCTCATAAATCAATAACAGAAAATTGGATTCCCATACTTTTTGAATGGTTTTAGTGTGACAACTGCAATGAACCGGTGAATAATTGGGTTAAGTCATTCAGTGTATGTGCCATTCAAGGGATATTGCACACGTCGCATCTTTTCCTCAAAATGCATGCATGTAACTTGAAATGTTCGTAAGTCGTTATTCAACATTATTTTAAAGGTATACGCAAGTACTAAGAACTAGGATGCTGGAAGTATGCACGCTATGCTGTGGTGTGGTGGGAGTATCGGCTAGAAGTCGTAATGGGCGGAATTGGCTTGCAGAAAAAAAAAAATTGATGTTGCGGACAGAAAACGGGAGCCCAAGGAACACAATTTGGACTTACAGTCCTCCACGTTCGTATGTCTGAAAGTTCGCAAGTTGAAAGTTTGTAAGTAGAGGAGCGTCTGTATTTGCTTAATTTTTCACAAATCAATTATTGCACTGAAAACACACAACTAAGAACTTCAGAATTTCCCAGTCGAATCACAAATTGATGTAATCTCTCATGCTATAAGTCAAAACATTTTAAAAATCAGGGAAATGAATCCATAAATAAAGACAGACACGACTGTGGTTTCATCTCTCACGCGATTGCTTAGTGACCATCTGGATAGTCAATCAATGATTGAGAATAGAATTAAGCACAACGAAAGCATGCATGATGGACAGTCTGAATGATTCACATTATTTTTTTGTTCCAGGACAAGATTTTTTGTTATTCTCAGCAATAAAAAGTTGCTATTTGAGGAACATGTTAGTATTTTCTGTCTGGATATACATTTCATCTGTATATTCGCTCTGGCCAAAAATCAAACTGAATTTCATCCAACCGTGCATAACCTGGAACACACTGAAAGACATAAGCATTAGAGGGCTCAGACTAGGCCCCAAAGCAAGCCAAGAGCACCATCTAGTGGGGTCAAAAGATAGAGCAAATGGTTCATGAAGCTTCATTTAGCCATCACTACCTAACACCTCCGAAAAAACCTGTAATGGCTAACACCCTCTACGACGCAGCTTATTCAATTAAAAAATATCACAGCTTTTACAAAATGCAATCTCTTAAGCACATAGTCTTGATTTTACTTTTCTTATTTCCACATCTCATAAGTCTTAAAATATGTTGTTTTCTCCCAGACCTGAAGTGATTTAAGACATCCAGAAGCGGTATATGTTAAAATCATGATGATTCAGTGATACTTGCATGCACACTTGAGTACCAGTTATGTGCATCCGTGTGTATGAGACCATCAGTTTACGGTGTAATATGTGTCACTAATTACAGTTTAGTTAGTGTGAAGCACACAGCCAGCAGTGAGGGCCACATGCACTCTCTACTTGCGACAAAAACTATTGTTGGTATTTCAATAAAGATAATTTTCCCGGTAATATGAACATGCTACCTAATGTCAGTGCTCTCATAATAACATAACTGACATAATACACATGAATGCTGGGTTGCCAGATTTGGTCAGCTGATTAAAGAGAGATTTTCAATTTGAGACCAGTCTGCACAAACATGCACACACATTTACATGTATGTAACAGTTTTATTACCTTGTAAATAGTCTGTAGCGTTTGCAATCTACCTCAATGGATTTGATGAAGCTAATTTTAGGTTTATAATGGAATAATACAGATTTGCCGTAAGATTTCTTGGGTGAGCGTGAGAGTCTGAAAGTGCCAGATGCGTGAGAGCTGGCAACCCTATGAATGGGTAATGTGCTTGGTGTGCTGGGAAGCTCTATTGGGGATCATTCCTACCTGCTGCCGTCATGCACTACAACACCTCCCCCCGACGTGTCACTCTACACCCCCAGCAATAACATACCAGGAAGCAATCTGTCTTGGGCATAGAAGTCTGGCGCTGCCTGTTTTTAAATTGCAAATGTTAATTGCACATTCCCAACTGCTAATTTATTGTTATTTTTTCCTAATATTAATTTCACTAGTTCTCTATAACATTCAGTTTTTCAGGATTCTATTTGTGTCCTGCATACTTTTTAATCTATTTGCACCATGTTTACTCTGTGCACTGTCTGTGCATCTTGCCTTGCATGTCTCTTCCTCTGTGCTCTACATACTGGGATCTAGGATTAATAAAGTTGATCTAATCTAATCTAATTTAATCTAATCTAATCTAATCTAATCCCATCTTCTTGCCCATCTCAGTCTCATGTCCTCCACACCTACAGACAGGCATCCATGGAAACATAACAGCTCTTTTGAATCCCGGGGAATCTCTTTGTGTTTATTGAAAGGAGTGAATTCACAGTCCACTTAAAATCGGTAATGAATCCCCAGGTACGTCCTTCATGCCCCATGTCAGCTGGGTGTGTCACGCACTCCTGGCTTTTTCACGCACCGCGGGAAAGCGTAACAGTGCTCTGATTGCAGCGCCTTCACGGCACTGAAAGGAAACCCCGCTTTCTGTCTCCATTACGCGTGCGGCGGTTTGACTGCTCCGGGGAGCAGCGCCCTCTCCATGCTCACGACCACAGGCTATCAGAAGCAGCGGCCTTGATTGAAAGGGGTTTTGGGGCTGTAGTGTGGATCGTAGTAATATGCTGGTAAATGATAGTGAATGGGCTTCGAAGGGAAGGAGAATAAGGTGAGGCAGGGGAAGGCAGGGAGACGTTTGGACTTCCACAATGATATTAGCACATTAGCTAAGGAAAAAGATGTAGTTTGTGGGCTGGACATGAGCAACACCCTTTCTCTAAAACGCATTAGTGTACACAAGGGTATAACTTTGGATTGAGCATTAGGGGAGCTGAGGTCTCCACCAATTTAAGGGTGTCTAAGGGGTAGTATTGGCTGGTTTTGATTACTGGGGGGTTACACACCCCCCCACCCATCCCCCCCATAATTTATGCCCGTGAGTGTACCTCATAATGTGCTAATGTGTAATTGTCAGCTAATGGACCAAATTGGGTGAGACATTTCGGTGCAATAGCCTACGTATGTCTTCTGTTCCCGGCCTTATCACATGCTTGAACACACACACATACATGCGAGTCGATTTGGAAGGGAGCTGACTTTTAAAAGAAGAAGGTAAGCAAAAAAAAAATTTTAAATATGTGTCCCCTTATCAACATGGTACTGATAAAATAACCAGGAAAAGACGTGGGAGGAACCCCCCCCCCCCCCCCCCCCCCACCCCCCTCCCCCCCCCCCCCCCCCCCCCCGGAGGTGTGAACAGCCACCGGGCTGCAGAACACGTCACGCATCGGCGAGCGCAGACATGCGCCAGGGGAGGGGGAATTCACAGCGCCTGCACCTTAGAGCATCAGAAGCGCGATGCCGTGGGTGTGTCTCTCTGATGTGCGTGCAGTCAAGGAATGGGGGGGGGCAGGTGTTTAACGGCTCATCCACAGGGCCCCCACCCAGGAACGGGCTCAAATATCAGGTAGGGAGTCTCAGCTCATCCCCCCACCCACCCCCAAACATGGGGATTGCCCAGAACATGAGGAAGAGACCCTCAAGCATAACGGAGAAGCTGGCCACCTTCTGGGGAAGTCTCTCTCTAAGCACTTTGCGGCAATTTTGAGGGGGGGAAAAAAAACAGAAAAAGCAAATATTATTCCGCTTGACCGGACTTGATTTGAAACTCCCCATTTAAACATAAATCATCCAGTGCCCGTGCAGTCATCGAAATACAGTGGCGTGGCACTGCTTCGGCTTCTTAACGATTTTTTTAATTAACCGTGAGAAATCGACCCGCCCACTCGCAGTGCAGATAGGAGCTGGGGGGGCAAAG
>JAODJU010000043.1:13496429-13519527 GCA_026776725.1 Gnathonemus echidnorhynchus
AAGTGAGGTAAACGGAGTGGGGGAGAAAAGAAGGAAGAAGAAAACGATAGCAGAAAGAGTCGTTGGGAGAAGAGAAGTATTCTGAAGCTACCTCCACGGCTTTCGCTGTCCGCCGGCTTCACTTGGATGGGGCGAGTCATCTGGAAACGACAAAGGGGGGCGCGGTTAGCTCTGCTGTGTGAAGAATCCCCCCCACACACACACACCCCAAAACACAGGTTCCACACATCACCAAAGACGGGTCCAAGTCCACAGTGCATATGACATAAACATGGGCCACTCAAACTGACACACAATCGCTCTTACTAATGTATCACATGTTTACGGCAAAGCGGGTGACTGTGGTCCAGGGACAGAGCGCCAGAGGCAGAGTCTAAGGCAGTGCGTCTAACCTGTCAGCTACTTAAAGCTTCAGAGGAAGATGAACAGAGGGATGTCAATCCACAGACTTTGTTGGAGCGGGCCGGGTCAAACTAAATCCATTTGTGAGAAGGCTTCCATAATCCAGCAGAACTTGACAGGAATTCCATTTGCTAGATTAGATGTTTCTCTCTGAAAAGCCCTGCCTGCTGTCATTTATCGCATGTTTTTATTCTCATTATTGTTTCACCCTGAAGCTGAACAGTTTCCCAGGAATATCTCGTCTATAGCATGCTATACGTATGAAAGGTTATAAGATGATGAAATCACAAGTACAGCTCATAGATGACGCCGATTGGCTGCAATCTAACGCTCCAATAGGGAAGATGATGGCAATTAAGTTATTGAATCCTTGAATGCATTGCAAGTTGACATTGAAAACTATTCAGATTATGCTTCAAAGATTCGGCAGGGTTTAATTATGCCATAGAAGACAAAGTGGGAAGCCGATTCCTTCCCAGGCTGCCTGCTTTTAGCGTGCTTCTGTCATGCCCAGTGTCTATACAGAAAAACATGGCATTAATAGAACAGCAGGCAAATAAACACACCAGGAATCCACATCATTCCGTGACAAGATTAGCTCCTGTCCCTCAAAGCCCGCTGGAGCTCGCAGGCAAGAATAGCCGTCAGCCACCCTCTTCTTTGGTTTTGTTTTTGGCACAAAAAATTGAAGAGTCCACGTCCACATTAGTTCTATTCCTTCCTCCTCCACATCTCTCTTGTCGCGTCCAACTTAAAAAGGTCAGATTTAAAGACTGGTCAGCCCCTTAAAAGCGCGACTTGTTCAAGGAGAAACACCATGATGGGATTTTAAAGTGTCTTAATAACTTGCTGATATATGGGGATTCTGCCTAGGGCAGATTCATTATGTGCTAAACACATCCATTTTCACCTTGGGGAGGGCAGTAACCTTCATCCCTGTTGGTCTTTTAACATAACCATGGTAAATAATACTAGTTTGGGCAATATTTAGGGGGTTATACAATAAAAGAAAAATAAACTAAAGAAAAGCTTATTATCTGACACTATCGTGCCTCTAGAGAGTTGGAGTGGAAGGATTGTACTCAGGGATATACCCACTGTATGCAATCCCACTGTGCATGTTTGTATTTCAGCATGGCTGCATACATCTGTAGGCCGTGCATGTATGTCCTGTTCCATGGCCCCACCCCTGTAAGCAGTTATCGTTTTCGGTGAGCCCTGACATTCCAGCAGATGCTTCCCCCCCCCCGTTCCTCCTGAGCTGCGGGCACCTTGACGTCACTCCAGAACCTTCTGTCCACTTTGGATCAGGTGCACCTGATTGCCGGAGTCGCCATGCACTGTCCCACTAACTGCATCCCCGTTACATAAACGCCTGATTTCCCACAAAGCAGCATGAGAGGTAAAATTAAGCTAAAATTTGATGTCATAATCCCACCCTGTTCTGTTAGTGGAGGCTGCATGTTCCCGGTGCACTGGGCAACTTTCAACAGTCCAGATTCATGCAGGTAGATGATCTGGTGTTTCTACATTGCCCTATGTGTGCATACACTCCCGTAACAGCTTGGCATCCGGTCCGGGGTGTATGCCCTGTGCTGCCTGGGACAGCCTCCAGACCCCACCTATGATCCGGTATCGATCAGCAGTTGAAATATGAAATAAAAGCGTAATCTTATGCAAAGCTTAAATCTTGCTTACATTTGCATCATGACTGCATTGTAACTATTATTAAAAACTAATTTTCACAAAATCTTCAACATGTATGTAAAACATCAATGATGCAATTGCATGTGCTCATATATGAAGGTATAAATTTACGTGTCACACAATAACAATCCAGGCTTACACAGTCTCTCTCTCTCTCTCTCTCTCTCTCTCACACACACACACACACAGGTTTGCATTAATTTCCATGGGGAAAACTCTAATCCCAACATGGCGACCTTAACTCCTACCCAGCCCTAACTTTACCCATAAGTAGCCAAACAAAATACAAGACTTTTGGCATCTTTACTTTTTTGATTGCATTCACAGATCTTTGTGGAGACCTGAAAACAGTACCCACAACATCAAAAAACATGTTTTTATTACATTGGTGGGGGCCATTCGGTCCCCACAATGTAATATAAACCTAATCCACAGACACACACAGAAATAAGTTTCGCTATAATAAGTATGGGAGGTAATGGATATTGGCTGTTGTCAAAGCAGATGCTGGACCGGGACTGATGCCAGACCAAAGAACGACTCAATACCTGTCATTTCTTGACTGATTACCCATAATTACTTGCAAACATACATGGAGGTGATTCTTTTAATGGTCTGCAAAACCTCCGCATGCCGTTGCAGCCATCTATACGTCTGCGGAAGAGGAGGACAATTTCTTTGCGCCGTCAATGGAAGCAGAAAAATACATTAAGAAGCGAAATGACAAAGGATGGACTGGCATGTCACCTTCACAGGGAGAAGAGACCCAAAAGGCAGCTGGTTTGAGAGAAAGAGAGAGAGAGAGAGAGAGAGAAAGAGAGAGGGAGTGAGACAGAAGGGGAGGCCCACAGCTCAGGAGGTCCAGTCCAAAACCACATGACCATCTGCCCTCAGGAAATGTGCCCGGTTACAGCAAAAGAGCCCTCATTAATTTCAGTAAACAAATATATTCCAGGGATGTCTTAACGTTTCAACATTTTTTATTGATGGAAAAGGATTGTGTGGTGACGCATCAGACTGTCTTTATATACTTATTCATCAGAACACGTCTATTTTTATGTGGGTCCAAATTGGATGGCTTGTTTGTCCAAGCAGCTTGCAGTTAGCGGTGGTAGGGCCCGACATACAGTGTCAGACTTTGTCCAGGGCGTCTCTTTCAATTGGCCGCATCATCTGCTGCAGTTTGATTCTTCAGATAAGGGAGGATGCAGACAAGGGGGGAGAAAAAGAGCAGCTGGATTGGCCTCATGTGTGTAATACTATGTCAAATCTCACCAGAACATATTTTTGATGTTATTATTATTATTATTGGAATTATTGGAATTGGAATTATTATTTTTCGGAACTATTATATAATTTTTATGGCTGGATATGATGGCTATACTGTCAACAGCCACACCACCTGCAGTTAAGACTCAACACTGCACCAGAAGCTAAGCAGGTTTGGGCCTGGTCAGTACATGGATGGGAGACCAATGAAGAAAGCTGGGCTGCCACTGGAAGAGGTGTTGGTGTGGCCAACAGGGGGGGCCCATCCTGTGGTCTGTGGGGATCCCAATGCCCCAGTGTAGTGCTGGGACACTGGGTTATAAAAATGTTTAAAAAAAAAGTCCTTCAGATGAGACATAAAGCTAAGATCCTGACACTCTAAGGTCCCTGGGTGTCTTTTGAAAGACTAGGGGTGGTACCCTGATGTCCTGACTAAAACTGCCCTCTGCGGCCCTATCAGATCTGGCCTCCTAACCATCCCCTACATCTAACTGGTGAATTCTCTCCTGCCCCTTCATCACCTTAGCTACTGTGTGTGGTAGCAGTGGTGGTGGTTCAAGCGGCTCCCCATTGGGTCTGTAATGAGCTTTGGGTGTCTTGAAAAGTGCTATACAGGCATAGCATTCATTCAGAGCTGTTCAAATAAAGTAACCCACTTAGGAGTACAACAGCAGAACCCTGTCCAGGACCTGAAGCAGCAAACCTCAGGGTACAGATGTGGGTCCTTGGACCACCACCGTGTTGCACTCCCCTGTGGACCTGAGACCTGCCTGCTGTGTCCTGTTATCAAACCACAGCATTTCTGACGATTTTTCTAAAGGTCCTTTAATCTATCTGCCCAGAGGAATAATCAAATAAAGTTGGGGACCTTTACCAAGGGTACAAACAGTCACAGCCCTTTGGTATTTAATAGCTACCTGCTGAGTGCTTGGGGAGCACAAGCCCCTCCCCCCTCCACACACACACACAATCACACACACATGGCATGTTTCTGAATGCTGAATACCCCCCAGGGATCCGTCCCTCCTAACATCTCAGAAACATTGCTCTGTTCAGACAGGATACTCTGAAGGAGCCACCTTGTGGTTAATATGCACAGCATGCATACATTCACTCACGCTTAGAGAGTCATTCTCAGGTGTTTCCTCTTAATGTATATAAGAATCTCCTAAGTTTTGCAGACTAGCCCAGAAACTGGCAGTTGTGATATTGCTGACTGTCTTTTTTTTTTTTTGCAGGGTCGTGTGTACGCGAGCGTGGGTAGAATGGAGACCTGTTGGGCCAGTTTGGAGGCTGAACTGGATCCAAGGAACCACTGTCACCCTGTCTGTATGATCTCAGGCAGAGACCATGTGAATTTCCTTGGCTCTTTTTGCTGATATACCAGAAAATTCCTTTTGTTTCTTTCTTGTGGAGATGGGCAAATGCATGCATTTCTGTCCCTCTGATCTACAAGGCTGGTGTCATGCCTGTTGACTGTGACAGGTAACCCAACTTAGGTATCACTTGGAACATGATTTCAGATCAGTTGGGGAATTCAGGTCCAGAGAGAAAAAATCCAGGCCAAAATTTTGTTTTAACCAACCAGTTGAGCATAAAGAGTCACTGTCACAGAGTACTCAACTGGTTGGTTGAAACAAAATCCCGGTCTGGACTTTTACTCTCCGGACCTGAATTACCCAACTCTGTTTCAGATAGTAATACTCTGTTGCTTGGTATGCACTGAGAACAGCTCATTCTTTTAAGTTATCAAACAATAATACTCATTGAAAAATACTATGCTTTGCCCTGTACCAGCTGTTAGTCTTGTTACAAACAGAATGTAACAAAGATGTGCTACTGATCCATACATCTGGACACAGATATCTTTTAATGTCTTTTGGGAAGCTCTTGTGTCCTGTCACTGAGTATGACTCATTAGTTACTGAGTAAGACTCATTAGTTACTGAGTAAGACTCATTAGTTACTGAGTAAGACTCATTAGCTCTCAAGCTGCACATGAGTCCTCTGCTACTCCTTTTTAACAGCTCTTCCCTGCCAAGTCATATTGATCGCAGGTATACATTTTGTACAGAAATGGGTAGTTTAGGTTCAGGGAGTAAAGACTTTATACTCAACTGGTTGGTTGAAACAGAATCTGGGTCTGGACTTTTACTGTCTGGATCTAGCATGTCCACCTCTGATTTTATAATATGATTCTAGTTAATTTTCCAATATTTATTGCATAAATATACTGTTCAGCATTTTCAATTCAGGACCTAAACTATTTCAACCAGTACTTTGCTCTCTTAGTAAGTGGAAAACAAATATCCAGAATGAATCCTGGCCCCATGTCCAGGGTGTCCTCTGAATTCTGTCCTGTACTAACTGGGTTATGCTGCAGGCTCATTTCGACCCTTTGATGTGGTTATGGTTAGAAAAGATCTTGCAACTATCCAGGAGTCTCAAATGAGTCTTTATTTCTCTAGATCTGCTCCAACTAAAATGGAACGAACCCCACTGAAAACACAGGAGAAAACCACTGCAGCATGTCGAAATATGGCATATTAAACTCATTCCAAACAATGCAATATGACAACTACTCTCAGCATACAAAAACAAGCCCAGGAATAATGTGCTATTGCCCAGGACTCTGCACAAAACATGGGTCAAGTGCAAACATGAGCGCGGAGAGTTCTAGAAATAGAAACTTTGGAGTGTACGAAGTGCAGCAGATGGCAGATAGATATTCTGTGAGGTCAGCAACATGCAGGTAGTCTGTGCATGTATTTTACATCACTCTCTATCAGGCTAGGGGACATGCACAGGTTTTTTTGCAAGCAATGTACAAGCAAATTCTTTTAACATTTGTCAGATGAGTTATGGAAAGAAATTTTAGACCAAACGCTATCTCACATAGTGCCCACAGAAACAATGCAACGAATTCTATGTTGTTAAATGCAACACTGGGAAAACAGTAAACACCTGTATAAAATGCAAAAAGCCTGGATGGCCAGCTAAACACCGTCGGCACTGCAGTGGGTACACAAAGGCAAAACAATGGTCACACTTTATTTGAGGGGCACAAATAATGTCATAGTACATGCTTACTTAATGCATGAATTAACCAGTAACTACAGTAAGTGATAAGTTCCATACTGATCTCATGCTTGTTTATAATTAATCAATCATAACGGTTCATGTATTTCATGCAGTTACAGATTTGTTCTTGAATAGTAACTGAGTTACTGAATTATTTATGCCCCCTCAAGTCAAGTGCTACCCAATGTGAAACTACATTTTTCAGGTGATTTCTCATTAATTCCTAATTCAAATTATGTTGACACTTAACAATGAAAGGTAACTTAATATCAAAAATATTATAAAGCAATTTACGGCATTTTCTATTAAATTCACTGTTTGTTGTATATTTCCTGTCAGAGGCTCCATAGCAACACTGCAATCCTGTACTGGATCAGCAGTTACTGTATGGATGATGGATGTTTATAAATATGAAGTTATGCACAAATTAACATGCTAATTAACATGTTAACATGTGATTAATTTGTACTGTACTGTACTGAGTGGAGGACATGGCTCTCAGATCTCTCTGGAGGAAGCTCAGCTGACTCAGATCAGTTATGGCGATTCCATCTGTTTCTGGTTGAGTCCAACTGTTTCAACTGTAACAAAATATATAAACTTATGTCCTGTTATTTAACCCCAATGAGTCTAATCTTGGTCTTGGTGTCAATCCCAAGTGCCTTTTTAGTCCAGAGCCTGTTTGAGCTCTGATTCCTGCATTTAGATGATTTCTATGTTCCGTCACCCTCTTTATTTTCTTTCTTTAATCTTTATTTTTCACGTTTCCATCTTGTTTTCTGTAGAAGCCATTCCTGTCCCTCCTCATAACTCCTTAAAAGTCAATCCCAGTTCCCGAAAGATTTACCACCACCTGCCCAGTCTCTCTGTTACATGTGTCTCATACGTGGCACCAAAAGCCCGGGAACAGACCACTGAGCCCATGCTCGGGAGATGCGCGCTGCCTGTCAGGATCCTGGAATGCTGCTCTGCCATGCGGGAGGGGGAACAGCAGGATCTTCTTGCTTTCCAACAGCAGCAGCAGGAGATGGTGCACCATCACGCTCACGCAGTGTCCACACCACGCTATCTCCTCTACTGCCCGAATATATTTAGATCCGGCAAACTGACGAGGATGAGGATGGCTGAAATGCTTTTTGTGCATGGGCCAGGCTAGCTGCTGTCCCTACTAGCAGATGAAGACCAAGCAGCCTTTTGGAAACGGGATAATGGAAACAGATGAAAGAGCTTCCCTTTCTGGGAATAAACAAAATCCCTCTGCCTTTGGACGTCTACATGTAGTCTCTTGAAGGTTGGACAAGCTCTAGCGCCATCAACCCCCTCGCTGGCTGAGACCCACCTCGCCGTCTGCCTTGGCACAGGACAGCATTTCAACCCCAAACCCAACTCTACTACCCAGGGCCCAATCCTTTTCAGGGCCCTAAGTAAAACTGGATTAAACCAGTTGTCATTTGTCATCTTCCTTTCCATTCCAACAGGTGGCGCGGTGGTACATTGTTTAGCACTATCGCCTCACACCTCTGGGACCAGGATTCAAGTCTGTGCCTGGGTTCCATGTGTGTGGAGTTTGCATGTTCTCTACGTGTCATCGTGGGGTTTCCTCCAGGTTCCCCAGTCCCCTCCCCCCCCAACAATCCAAAAACATGGCGAGGCTAACTGGAGTTACCAAAATGTCTGTAGGTGCGCTTGCATGAGTAAATGGTGTGTGAGTGTGCCCTGTAATGGGTTGCTCCCTGCCTCGCCCCCATAGCCTCTGGGATAGGCTCCGAACCCCCCCCACAACCCCGAACAGGAAAAGTGGTTACAGAAAACAGATGGATCATCAGATGGGGGCTCACTGGTGGCCGCTGGGCCCTAAGCATTGCTTAGCTATGCCTTGTGCCAGCCCTGCTACTACCTTCCATGCTTCTACATCATCCACTGAGACCCCCCTCCCACCTTCTTCCCACAGCTCATATCACCGGGCTCCCCCCTCATATTCAGAAACTCTCTAGTGAAGAATTAAGGCTGTTGGCATGATTGGCCTGAGCACCAACCACACTGACTCCTCCCCCTTTCCAGCACCGACCTATCAGATTACAGATATGATTACTTGTCATTGCTTGTCAGGAACAATGACAGCAGTTATCATTCCAAGCGGCAAAGGGCAGAGAGTGGCTGTACTTTAGCAGGAATCCCGCAGCTACTGAACTACCGAGAAGAACTGTTTAACCACCAAATGGGCTGTACCCATTTTCCTGGGACCTTTACTGATTTCCTCTCCCAGAAGTATTGGCGGCAAACAGGTTCCTCCCTGCCTGTGTCATCAGGGGAGGTATGGGCTGAGGGGCTAGCAATCAGAAAATGTCACAATGGTTTGTTAATGTACAGTTTGCGCAAACTAATTCAATGGTGGTTTTTAGTCCTTCCTGTGTTCTCCTGAATGCACCAGTGTCAAGGGCCCTCGTTGCCTTTTGCCTTCGTTTTTCCCTTTGTATTCTGTTGAAACAAACCCTGTCTCTGCAACTCCTAAAAAAAGAGACCACTCCCCCTTCTCTAGTAAATTGTTATTCCTGGCCATGTGATTCTGCTTGGTAGCCCAACCGGAACAAATTTCATCATACTTCATTTAATAGGTCATATGGTGAAGTTTCAGTGCTTATCTAATCTAATCTCGATCTTATCTAAGCTAATCTAATGTTTAGCAATATAATGGTTTTAAAAAGTCAAATGAATTATGTTATTATGCAAAAAGGGCTTTGACAAATATTTCGAGGACCAGGTTGCGGCTCCCTGCCATGTGGTAAGTTTAGGAGGGTCCTGCTGCTTTCTGGCTGAAGATCTTTCATTCCTGGCACCTACGCAATGGTCGAGATAAGCAAACCACTACAATGGCCGAATAGCGATTTGGTGCAGGGATAGGCTTAGGGATAGGCATAGAGATAGGCTAAGGGATAGGGATAGGCACAGTGATAGGCTTTTTTTAGCACCACTGATACACTGCACTTTTCCATCAACCTCCCAACCACCCCCAAGCACCTCACTACTGGGGCGGGGAATAGAAACAGCTGTCAGAGGAAGCAGAGATAAAATGATGGAATAAGAAGCAGAAAGAAAAAGGATGGGCAGGTCTGTCACCTCGGCTGGGAGAAGAAGCCAAAGGACGGCTGGTGTGCGAGAGAGGAACAGGAAGGAGGAGAGAAAAAGAGAAGGGGAGAGCCAATAAGAAATGTGCTGGGAGGTCCAGGCAAATCACATGTTCCAGTCCAGTCACATGATCCAATCTAGTCCCATCACATGATCCAGTCCAATCATATGATCTAGTCCAGTCCAATCACATGATCCAGTTTAGTCGAATCGCATTATTCAGTTTAGTCCAATCACATGATCACCATTACTTAGGACATGTTTCAGATACAGCAAAGGACCTCTTGTTGACTTCTGTAAACAAACAAGATCCATTTAGGCGAGGAATATGGGTATTGGTTAATTTTTCAAGTAATTTTTATAAATGAAAGTTGAATATTCATGTTTAGTTTTGGTTTAGGTTTAGGTTGTGTATTAATGTTTCAGCTTAAGAATCACATGGTGACTCATCAGCTTGTCTTTATACATGTTTAATGTGTTACACCCTTGTTGGCTAGTTTGTGCAAGCAGCTCAAGGCAGAGTTGCAACATTAAAGGCTAATACAAAGTGGATGGCAGAGATGAATGGCATGCTTTGTGAATCACTCTCGCTCAGCTTTCCCATCTGCTGTATCTTTGATGTGGGCTTACAGACACAGAGTTAGGGAGAGCAAACCAGTATTCAGGAGGACACAGACCCCTCAAGTTAGGCCTTGCAGGATCACATTATTATTACAATTCTTGTTTTTTTCCCCCCAAGATATTATATAATCCTCATAGCTGGATATTTCGGCAGAGCTGTTCAAATAAAGTAACCCACTTTGGAGTACAACAGCAGAACCCTGTCCAGAACCTGAAGCAGCAAACCTCAGGGTACAGATGTGGTTCCTTGGACCACCACCGTGTTGCACTCCCCTGTGGACCTGAGACCTGCCTGCTGTGTCCTGTTATCAAACCACAGCATTTCTGACGATTTTTCTAAAGGTCCTTTAATCTATCTGCCCAGAGGAATAATCAAATAAAGTTGGGGACCTTTACCAAGGGTACAAACAGTCACAGCCCTTTGGTATTTAATAGCTACCTGCTGAGTGCTTGGGGAGCACAAGCCCCTCCCCCCTCCACACACACACACAATCACACACACATGGCATGTTTCTGAATGCTGAATACCCCCCAGGGATCCGTCCCTCCTAACATCTCAGAAACATTGCTCTGTTCAGACAGGATACTGTGAAGAAGCCACCTTGTGGTTAATATGCACAGCATGCATACATTCACTCACGCTTAGAGAGTCATTCTCAGGTGTTCCCTCATAGTGGATGTATGCTGGCGGTTGTGATATTGCTGACAGCTGGGTTTCTTGCAGGGTCATGTGTATGATGCCAGCGTGGGATGGAGGGGGACCTGTTGGACCAGTTTGGAGGCTGATGTGGATCCCAACACCCACTGTCACCATGACTGTAGGATTTTAGGTGAATTTCATAAGCAGTTTGCTTTTCGCTGATATACAGGAAAATGCCTTCTTATGGAGAAGGGAAAATCCATGCCTTTCTCTCTGTCTTTGGTTCAGGAGTCTCATATCTCATATCTAGGCAGAAGCCCATCATCTGCATAAAGTTTTCTGGACCGAGACTCCTTATGCTCATAAGGTCCTGGTCTCCAAGTTGTACTAAGCATACCTAGAACATTGCATGTTTCTTCTATTATGGTTTTAAACAGTGGAGCGTGTGTATGGTGAAATACAATGGTTTAGCTTGTAGCAGTTTTTGGTATTTTGCCACCAGAGCCTAATATAGCTTATATATCTTAATTGTTTTTCCATACGAATGGACATTGATGCCTGTTAATGTCTTATTGATGTTAGGGGAGTTCTTCGCTACTGTCGATGCAGAAGAACTATTAGTGGTTTTACATTTTCCGTACGAGAAGCTTGCAGAGACGCGCTTGCAACTTAATCAGCTTGTGGCATAATGTGCATTTTAAGTGCTTCATTCAATATGCAAAGTCCGTGGGGGTGGGGGAGTATCGTATGCAAAGAGTGCATTCTCCTGGAAAGGGTGTAGTGAGAATCAGGTTAGTTCTCTTTAGTCATCTGTGTCTTCCGCTGTAGCTCGGGTTGTGGAGAGGGGCCTGTCTGAGACCGCCGGCTGCCAGCCGACTGGCTATGTCACCCATGTGGGTTTAGCAGCCTTTGTGAGACGCTAAGCCCCACGCTTGTACTGCTGTAAGCGGAACTAATGAGAATATTGATTATTCCGCACATAAGTTAAATTGGACTAAGCAGGCAGTCGTTTTCAAGGTGTCGTCCACACAAGTTGGGATTTGCTTGCCAGACCCGAGTGCTTGAGTTCTTAGGGAACTCCAGGTGACAGGCCAAAATAACAGCCACCTTGAAACGACCGGTGCACCCTCTCATATCAGCAAGGGAGCCCACAGGATTCTCTTTCAAGAAAAACTAAAGCGATCGATTATCCGACTCCCCGCTGATTCTCCTTTCTCAGCTCCTGGCTGGTCACTGGCGGCTCCGTGTCTCTCAGATGGTTTCCCCTCAATAATAAACATCACTTCGTGATGCCATCTGAGCCAAACCCAATGGGCCAGTCTGCCTCTGCCTCATCAGGGGGCATGAGGAAGAGGTCAAGGCAGCACAAAAAGCCCTGTTCTTATTAATAAATTTGCTCAGTAACTCTCTAGATGACGGGGGATTTCCATACCTATGAATAATCCAAAGTCCAAATGATTCCCAGGGCTAATTTTAAAAATCTCATGCTGTCTTTTCTTTCACGCTGCGAAAAGCTGTATACGAGCTTTGACTTTAGATTCCTTTTCCCTTATTCCTGATAGAATCGGATGTTTCGTGGCTTTGCTACTGCATGTGCTGGAAATTGCAACACTGATCCGAATCACCGGTATGACCTATGCATCTGTTGTGTTCTGAAAATGGGTTGGAGGTAGTGTTATGCCTTCACACTGGAAGGAGCACGATGCAATATCTTCTGGAAGGAAACCGTAGACAGAATCGCACAGAAGGCTGCAGGGCACCACAGAGATAGTTCAATCCATGCACAGTCTCTTGCCATAACAAGTTCCTTCGTTACTGGTATATCCTTCTACCATCAGCAACACATTACTTAAAAGAGGCCTTGTAAATCAATCGATCAATAAGTCAGCATACTTTTATTTATTTAGCAGATTCTCTTATTTTAAGCGACCTACAGACTGAGAGCGGGGTCAGCCGGTCCCTGGAGCAATTGGGGTTAAAGGCCACAGTCGAGCTCCCAATGGTGACATCACTCTTTCGGCCACAGGATTCAAACTGGCGACCGTCCAATCGCGGACGAGAGTCCTTAACCATAGAGCCACACAAGCAAGCCGTAACAAGCCGCCTCGCGACTTATTTTCCAGGGTAATCTAAGAAACAACATAACCTAACATGGGTTTTCAGATATAGGTAACACTACTGGAAAACAATGCTGGTAAGTAAGGGTCACACAGAATTTTGTTCAAGAATTATAGAGACATCACTTATTTTATTTTACAAGCTCCGACATTTAGGCGAAATGAGCCACTAACCACATACTTTCACGGTCAGGATGAACCCTGGAGACAGCATCGTTTTGTTAAAAATGAGCAAGTGCAGAACCTGCAATCTTGCGATCGCTGACATGGCCGTTTTAACTACTCAAGTTAAATTCCTCCGCAGAAGCTGTCTGTCTCCCTTGGCAGACAAACAACCACATTATCCCAACACAATTACCGACACCCATCTCTGCTGGATGCTTTCATTTTCAGGCTCATTGGGTGTATCGTTCAGGTCCCACAATCCCCCTCCTGTCAATTCCAGCCTTCTGTGATTCACACAGATGAATCAGTGCTGAAAATCACAGGATCTTCCCATAGTCACAGGTGGCACTATTGACAAGCCCACACCCATGGAAGCCAGGTCTACGAGACCTAGTTGACAGCTCAGTCTCTCAAACTGAAAGGTAAAATAATAAGTCGACACAGTCACCACTCTCTAATAAAAAATGTTTATCAAGCCTTGCAGAGTTCAGCAAGATGTTTATGGCTGAGGGGAATTATAATAAAAAAAATTTGAAATTATTTTTATTCTCTGAAAGTAATTGATCTTCTAATGGAAAATGAAGAATGAGAGGTACTCAAATATCTGTTGATGTTACAGATTGACATTTAGAAAACTGAAGACTGAAATAATATTACCAAAGAGTATTTTAATACCATCCCGTAACAATTTCTGAACTTTTCAACGAATCATATATATGTTTCATTTCCTGATATGGTTTGATGGCTATATAAATATGCAAAGGTCTAAAGTTAAAACGAAAGTAAATAAATTAAAAAAATATAAAGTTAAATATTAAATAATATTTAAAAAGTATAAGGAAATCATCAGTATCATCTGGGGAGTAACTAATTACATGTAATGGCAATATGTAATTAAATTACAAAATAAATGTAATTGTAATCCATTACAGTTGCTGAGGAAAATATGTAATTAAATTAGAGTTACTAATGAAAATGTTGGTAATAACAAAGAGGTTACATCTGAATATATTCATTTCAGTAAGAAATGTGTATGTAAAATATACCACTCGTGTTGTTGCTTTGCATTTTTTAAACCGTGCAGAAATGTCTTCTTTTGGCATATTTCCAGACAATGCGGGCCAGCAAAGTCATTGGGACAAATCTGACTTTTCAGCTTCATTGCCCAACAATTGTTAGAAAAGTAATCAAAAAGTAATCAAATGTACTAAGTTACATTACTTTGATGAAGTTATCTAAATAGTTACATTACTCGATACATTTTTATCAGGCTAACTAGTAATCTGCAACCTATTACATTTCTAAAGTAACCTTCCCAACACTGTCAGTGATATACTTATATACTTATTATTATGGTACAACAGCTTTTCCTTCCATTTGTTACAACGTCACACAGATCCACCCTCTTTATATTCAGCTGCAGCACCCTTGGTTCTGGTAGTGGTGGGGTTGTGTTTCTTCACAATGTTGCTGCGATAATGAGGTGAATGGCTACTGAACAATTTCCTCTCATTCTATTAAACAAAAATAAGATGCTGATTACTCACTTGTACACTGAACGCAACAGTCTTGAGCAATTAATGAGGCTACTCTGACTTCCTGTTTATATAGGTCAGATATTATCCTTGTTTTCAGGATCTAAAGAGAGAACCGGCCTGCCCAGGCTTAACTGGCAGCGTGACGCTTTACGGGCCAAATGAGCCGCCCCTCCCACTCATGGTTACGCCACTGACTCTCCCCCGGTCTGTATGCACTGGCTTGTAAAGCGGACAGCTGTCATATTAATGCATCGGCCGCCATGTTGACTGATCGTGTATGCCAGGCACCCGTGTGCAAGTCCGACCCGGAGCCACACAGACAAGTTTAGAGCTCCGGTTAATTCAGGAGCACTGGGAAAAATACAATAGGAATAATAAAACCATTGAGCTGAACAAAGACAGGCTTGAAGATTACGCCGAGTAGAGGTACACATGTGAATACCACCACCGAAGTACAGACGCTCCTCTACTTACGAATGAGTTACGTTCTGAACGGCCGTTCATAACTTGAAATGTTCGTAAGTTGTTATTCGACATAATTTTAAGGGTATACGCAAGTACAAAGAACTAGGATGCTGGGAGTACGCACGCTACGCTGCAGCACGGCGGGAGTAGCGGCCAGAAGTCGTACTGGGCGGAACTGGCGCGCAGGAAAAAAAATGATGCTGCGGACAGGAAACGGGAGCCCAAGGAACACAATTTGGAATTACAGTCCTCTTTGTTCGTATGTCTGAAAGTTCGTAAGTAGAGGAGCGTCTGTACTTTTTTCTGCGCCCCAATTCCGCCTAGTACGACTTCTGGCCGCTACTCCCACCGTGCAGCAGCGTATCGTGCGTACTCCCAGCATCCTAGTTCTTAGTACTTGCGTATACTTATGAACATTTCAAGTTGCGAACGCCCATTCGAAACGTTTCTCGCTCATAAGTAGAGCAGCGTCTGTATTCTGGATGCAGATGGGTCTCACAAAGGAGACCCGCACTAGCTGTGGAAGTCGTCAGCCAATAGCAGGTGTTCCGGATCTGAGAGGCAGGGAATGAGCGACATCTAACCTGAAGTTGTCAAGGCCACTATGGAGACAGAAATGCAGTAACTGGGTATTTCAGGGGTACACTGATCCCTGCCTGTCTGGCAGTAGAAATGGGACCAGATTAACATCAATTAGAATATTTAAGTACATGCAAATGCTGTCCTTCTCATTGGCAGGTGCTCACCTTCCTTGTTGCCTATTGGTCATTCTCTTTGGGATCTGTGACAAACAGAATGCCAAGCTGTGACTTGTCAGAGTTTCTTTGTTTCGCCTAATCGGAGAAAGCAGCAGTTTATTTAAAACCCTAAACCATAATCTGTATCCCACAGATGCCCAGTCAGTTACTTATTTCACAATTTTCCTCACCCCATGACTGCTTACCACTGCACTACCTCTTCCCTTTTCCTTTCCTGGTGTTTATACTGATATACTTATAAAATGCAGGTCATTTGAAAAAAAAAGTGTCTGTCTTCACTATTACTTTAACTAAAAAAAAACATGCCTTTGTCTTTATGATGTGAAGAATGGCCATTTGGAGCCCCTGGCCTTCCATAAACATTAGAATAAAAAAATTAACACTTTTAAAGAGACCAAAGTTCACTCAGTTATATGACACAGGATGCAGCTCTGCAGTGTGTCCATTTTCTGAGAGATGCATTAACCTAGCACGCCACAGCTAGCTCAAAGAACACACACTGAAGCTGGAAGCTTCTCATTCTGTGGTGTGTGTTTATTACGCTCTTAGAATTTAGAAGGGGAGAGTATGCTGGTCTTTTATGGGCTGAAAACGTACAAAAGGACTAAAGTATGAAAAAGCATCACTACTGCCATAAGGAGGCCCATCAGTTCTGGTCTGAGGTCAGCAGGTCCAGCTGATGTATTTGCTGGTAAAGCAAAGTTCACTCAGACATGCTTTCATGACATATGCCTCTTTTGCCCCAGCAAAATCAACATAAATAGGAGATGAATTAGAAACCATCGCATGGCAATATGTAACATCCGCGTCTTATCGAAACGCTTATGTAACGTAACATCAATTAAGGATCTTATTTGTTGCAGTCAATTCCCTCGATATTGATATTTGAGTAACACGTAGGTTAAAATCAATCAAAAATTACATTCAGTGAGTTATTTGACAGAGAATATATAACCAGAAAACTGAGACTGGAAGTCAAATGAGACTCCAAGACATTGCTGAGATCTATTTGTTTGAGCCAGCTGGGGCCTCTGTGGAATCCTCAAACAAGAATCAGAAAACTTAGTGCAAGAGGTAAGTGTTATACATGTGGTGTAACGTTCTCGTTTTTATACAGAAAAGATCTCATTACAATTTTTCTTCTCCTCTGGGATGTTAATTGTTTCGGCCTCAATCATTCTGCAAAGTGAAAATGTAATTATCTGAAGGAGACGATCCTATATATCTGAGGCCAGACCAGTAATGCCAGTCTATCTGCTTAGCACCTGCACTTCCAAATGACCTATATTTTATGTTTATTAGGCACCTGCAGCACAGACCTTCCCAAGCATATGCCAGCACCTTATCGGGAGCTGAAGGAGCGGACAAACTCCCAAAGGTCTCCATTTCACTGCTTGACTTGGTCTTTGTATCATGCACTCTCACA
This sequence comes from Gnathonemus echidnorhynchus, assembly GCA_026776725.1. Taxonomy (NCBI): domain Eukaryota; kingdom Metazoa; phylum Chordata; class Actinopteri; order Osteoglossiformes; family Mormyridae; genus Gnathonemus; species Gnathonemus echidnorhynchus. The sequence goes on from JAODJU010000043.1 coordinate 13,513,745, forward strand.
AACCTGGCAGTGTAACAATGCTCATAGAATTAGTACTGACTCGCACCATATTGAAAAATTACAGGCAGTTGGCGTACAGACAGAGAATGTTAATATTCGAGAATTCATAGGGCGACCAAATAATCAATGTCGGGTGGGACACTTTGAGCTAGGACGGGATTTGTAAACTACCATTTCAATGATGAGCACCTGGATTTCACTTAAGCACTGCTGTGTGCTGATTGGTCAGTCTCCTTTAATCATGCATGTGTCACGAATATTAATGTGCAACAGCTGGGTGAGTCTTTCTATCAAGGAAACAAACCAGTCAAAGCGGAACGTTTTTGCCCAAGTGCGGGAGCCTTTCAGTTTTTAAGTATGTTTTATAAAACCTAAAGTAGCTCAAAGTGTCCTCCCTGTCACAGATTATCTGCTCACCCTAAGAATACAGCAATATGGTTTTTAAAAAGGTACAAACTCCTTATCCTTATACAGCTAATAATAATAACTTTATATGAAAAATAAAAATGAAATCTTTCTAATGGATGAATACTGACATTTTTGAGCTGGCGCTCTCTCAACTAAGCGCAATAGTTGTGGGCATGACCACCTCTGCCCGCGAGTCAAGATGACGGGGTCTACGTGCTCGTTCCTTTCTGCACAGGCATTCCTGCAGAGAAGACCCTGCACATATTTAAAGAAATAGCAACCACATGCTGAAAATTTAAATATGGTGCATGTTCAATGGCACAGTGATCCCAATCAGGAAGGGGACACAGTCAGTGCATGACTTGCCATAAGCGCAACCATGCCATCACCAATGCTGACAGCAGGACGTTTAAATAAAAATTCCAGCCTGGCAAATTAACGAGAAACATCGAAAACCTCCTTCCCGTCCCTCAGGAAGGAAAAGGGTAGGACGGTGAGTAAGAGAGGGAAAGAGAATATTGCCATGGCAACACATGACCTTTAAAGGTGAACTCGTGTTGAGCAAGGTTGTCCTTCTTCCTCACTTAAAGGGGAGTGACATTCAATAATCCCCACAGGTGAAAGGAGGGTAAGAAACACCAAATAAAAGCCGGCCAGCAGCTTAAATAAAGGACCTCAGTGTTAGCAGTGTCCCTGGACCGAGGTCTGCAGGAGTAACCTGTCACTCTCTGCTTTTTATGGAGCTTAACCCATTCCGAACTGCGGTAGCCGGGGTGCGGGGGGGCGAAAACTCAACAGTCCATTTCTCAGGCTAATTCGGAATAATTACTCTAATGGTGATGTTTTGGCGCAGGTGAAATTCCAGTTTCATTCATTTTGATAGCATCATCACTGTTTTTAAAGTACTTCAGGGCCTAAGGACATATTCCACAATCTCCTATTCCTGCATTGTTGACATATTCCTTTTAATTAACTACCCTAGGGACATTGTTCAGTGTTTTTTTTTTCTGTAGTTATTTCTAAAAGTTTGAGTTATAATTCAATGGGGACATCTACTATGTAACTTCAATGATTTTGAAAGACTATGGGTTGACTTCAATCGGGTACATACCAGACCTTGATTCCCTAAAAAACCTAAACAATTTGGTTAAGAGAATAATCACCCCAGTGAGGATCTTGTTGCTTAAAAGGAGCAGGAGCCTAAATATGCCTTGTATATTATGTGTGTCAAGTCTGTTGACCCCACCATTGTTTACTGTAATGAAGCTTTGTCTTTTTTCAAAATTATTATTAGTGAGACATTTTCTCGTTCTGTTTACTGGACAAGCAATCCCCAAATACTCCCAAGTACTCCCAGATACTCCCAAGTGCTCCGAAATACTCCCGAGTGCTCCCAGATAATCCCAAGTGCTCCCAAATACTCCCGAGTGCTCCCAGATACTCCCAAGTGCTCCCAAATACTCCCGAGTACTCCTCCCGCCAGCCGGAGCACAGGGGTACCGTCACATCTGGTAACGGGGAACCTGGGCTAGAGGAGATCAATGTCAGTCCTAAATGGAAACACACAAGCACACAAAGCAAGATTCTTTCGTGGTTTGTTCACTTGGACCAACACAGAAACATGCCTGAAGACAAACTCAGTGCTGCTAAGTCTCAAAGCTTTCTGCCAGGGAAGAGAGCAGAGAGGTCAACGCTGTGTAGTTCTCCCAAGGGGATGGCAGCACCCAGCCTGCCAGACAGGAGCCAGCAGGACCGAGAGTGAGGGTCACTGAGAAACAGAGTGTCTCACTACCACCGCCTGGTTACAAGTTCCGAAGAAGCCTGTCCACCTATCTATAGCTACGTCAGTTATATCTGACACTGTGCCTTATTAGGCCTTTCCTACATCCCATAATGAGTTATTTCTTTCGAAACCACTAGCGGAGTATTGGTGTGACAGTGAGAGAGGATGCATCCATGCAGGAGCTCGGAGAGATGTTAGCATCGTGAATGTTTATATAGCTCGGATGTAGCACAAATCTAATAAGTTGTCAGGCTCCTGTCAGCGGCTCGTCCGGTCTGTGCCGGGGGAATCGGGAGGACGTGGCCATGGCCAATAAACACATAACAGGCGCATAAACAACAGCATCAAAACTTGTCTCACACAGCCGAGTGACACCTTACGCGCGAGGAAGTCATTCCCTATTTTCTCCTCTCCTTGCTTCTATCACTTGTTTTTTTCCCCCCACTTCTTCTCTCCCTGTATTTCTCTCTCTCTTTCTCTGTCTCTCTCAGTCCTTCTTTTCCCTTTCTTCTCTCCCTCCCTTTTTTTTTTTTGTTTGCTTTTTCCTTTTGTTTGCTATGTGCATTGAGTCTCTCAGTTTGCAGACTTGAGGTAACCCTATTCTGGAAAGAGATGTGGGGTCAGTTTATATAAAGCATAATATTTTTGGGGAGAGGCAGTAACGCCCCAGCTGAACTTAGGGAATCATTCTTAGATGTAATGTAGTAATGTGACATTTTACATTAATCGCCTCTAAACTACTATAAATACAACCCTCTTGCACCCCGTCATTCCTCATTGCTGTTTCGACATATCGCGGGGTTGGGATAAGAAATTAAACGGACGTTTTTCTGGGAGGTTTTGGGAGTTTGGCAGACGACACAGGAAGGCCAGCACAAAAAGAGACGCGGAAGGCTTCACTGTACTCTGAAACAGCTTGCTTGTTAAATACATCATAGCAATGCAATGCAACTGATCGATTGTAGTCCGGGTAGCAAATGAAAGACCACTGTAACCTGTCTAGTTTGATATGGATGCACAAACCCCCCCCCCCCCCCCCCCCTTGTCCCTTGTCCTGTTAACCCATAATTAGCCTAATACAAACGCAATGTGCAAGCAGCTGCAAATTAACGTAAATGCTTCAGTAAAAGAATTAAACAAGATATATGGTTTAAGATGCAGTGCATAACATAGTTATGGCTGATTTGCAGTGTATATATCCTTTATGAATCCTAAAAATACAACTTTTGGAATAAAGAAGGCTTGGGTGGGGGCACAACACAGTGGGAAGGAGCCATATGTGCAGCTGAGTCATACTTCCCCGGTTCTGAACAAAAACGCAGGTATAGGGGTGGTGCACCATTAAGGAAGCCAGAGGGCTGGGGCCCGGGTCAGCACCGCTGATATAGAGCCGGCTGCATGGTTCAGGCAGTTCTGGATTATTTTGGGTCTAGGGGGCAGCAGCAAAATGGGTGAGGGTGGGTGCACATCCAAAGATGCAAAGTGGAAGTTGCCTCTTCCTTTCTACTAAATGCACAAAAAAGCATTTCCCTAAAATCCACCATAATTATGACTGTGATGTCTTATTTTTCATGCTTTTATGCAGAAAATTATAGTCAAATATATTCCGCTGCTTTCTTTTAAACTTTAAAATATGCATATTAGTACTCTAGAATCGGCTTCAAAACAACGGTGTTCTGCAGGTTCAGCGTCACCTGCTTAGCAGGCTAATGCTCTCCTACACATCCAAACAACAACAAAGCTAATAGATAACATGGCACTGGCTCTTCCATTCTGATACCATGTAACTGCCCTTTGGAATCCTTCTGGGTTTCGATTTTTGACAGTGGGGCAGAGCAGTGCCAAGCGTGCCTATTCTGGGTCAGTGTTTTTCATGGTGGACCTAAACATGCAGTTGTTTGTTAAGAAAAAAGAAAAACTTTCTGAAGCATTCTGTTATTTGGTGTCAAACTACTGTCTACCACAGGGTCACAGGTGCCTGGAACACATCCCAGGAGCTACAGGTACAAGGCAGCCTGTGGTCAGTGCCCTGTGACCCATCACAGGGCACACACACACACACACACACACAATTTGGAAACACCAATTCACCATCGCAAACTTTAGTGAGGTACCTGAAGAAACCCCATGACAACACAGGAAGAACACATAAACTCCACACACGTGTAACCAGGGCAGAGACTCGAACCCTAGTCCCAGAGGTGTGAGGAAACAGTGCTAACCACTGTGCCACCCCAATCACAATTATTATTACAATTTATCGAGCAAACACGTTCGTCTAAAGTGATGTATAATCGACAGATCAGGATTAGATCGTATCCCTTGAGAAATCTGGGGTGAAAGCCTCCAGGGGACAACAATAAAATCACTCTGCCGGCCATGGGATTTGAACCAGCAACCTTCCGAGCATGAGCACAGAATCTTAGCCCACAGGGCCCCATTAATCATTATTCCTATTCATTGTAATTCTAAATATGAAATACAGAACCGATGAGCACCTGGTCACCCATATATAATAAATTACACTGATGGGACTCAACTGTGAGAAGAAAAACAATGAGCGGGCTGGACTGGGCAGAACCAGTTTTTGTCTGTGGGTTTAAGTGGTAAGTAGGTCTGGCCGGCAGCTGCCACAGTGGTCTACGTCCCTAATCCTGACCGCGGTGAATTTAAAAAATTACTTAGCGCAAAAACATTTGCCAAAAAACCGTAACAAAATACTATGTAATGTAGAGCAATGCTGTCCGGCCTCTCTGTGTGTTCACTGGCTCGGTAGCGGTCAGTGGAGCATACAGGCGTGTGGAAGATCACACCGTAACACAGACTGTGACATGCAGCCGCATGCAGATACATGCATTTCAGTACACACACGTGTCACAGGAACACATGGGGTCCAAACACACCGAACGTCAGTCAGGTACACAGAACGTGGGCGGAGCCGAGCATGACGGCCTCACAGAGGCCCCTGCTGCTGTGTGGTGTGTAATTAAATTCAACAAAAAGGTGAAGGTGAGGAAGTAAATCAAGTGGAAGCTGATTAACAAGAAGAGACGAAACTCCACTGAGGCATGCAGGCGGATTCTTCTGGTCTTTTTTTAACAGATCCCTTAGAGACCCCCCTCCACTTACCCACGCTCGCATCATCCTGGTCTAATGCTCCCGTTACCCTGCACCACGAAGCCCAGCGACCATAACCACCATTACCGTCAGCCTCCTAGCATGCATGTGCCCCACCCCCACCCCCCAAGAACCCCTGTGTCCGTGTCACCACTCCTGGGACAGTGTCATCAACATCTCTTCTGGCGGGGAAAAAAAAAATCTCTTTATTAATGACTTCTGAGGCAGCAATTAATGCTGAATAATGCATAAAGTACAGCTGAGTGCTTCTGAGTGAGGCCCATAATTAGGCGCAGGAGCGGGAGCTGAATGCTGCTGGCACACTTCAGGCCTTCATTACCCCTATGGCAGTTGGCCAGACCCTACCGTGCCCTGTTGGGCAAGCAGGAGATGCCCCTGAACAGAGACAGTGTCATCGACCCCACTGATGTGGAGCAGAGGTTTTTTTTTAGAATTTCCCCCTCATTTCACACAA
>JAODJU010000043.1:13519576-13532589 GCA_026776725.1 Gnathonemus echidnorhynchus
CAACAGGCGTGCCAGCTCAGGTATGGGGAAGACTAGTGCTCAGCTTCTCTGATGAGTGTGCTGTCAGCCATCGCCTTATTTTCTGCCTCTGGGCTGCACGCTTCATCGCGCAGCATTATGCAAGTGCAGGAGAGTGCACTCGCATGCACCCCCCACCGCAGACGCCCAGGTGCCAATACACTTTGCTGCAGAGAGATAAGAATTAGGGGAACTCAGCCACCTGACCTATCCAGCGGTGCCCAAGCAGGTTTTACGTGTTCTGGACCTCCTGTGGCACCACAGAGACTGTACTGGGCTTCCTGCTGTAGGAGGAATTTTATTACGTCGCCGGAGAGGTCGAAGTCGTGGAAAGGTTTTAATAAAAAGACCAAACTGGCACTAAGGGAGTGATATAGCTCCTTGTGAAAGCAGATCCTAAAATCACTGTAACTCATAAGGGGGGGTGTCATGTTGCCCAGAATACAAGGCAAGGCTGTGTGGCAAACCCACTGAACTTTAGCAGTCTTTGTGGCGGTCTGTGCTACTGGCTATCACCTCTGGGAGCTGCGTTCAAGTCTCCGCCCTGGAGTTCGCACGTTCTCCCTGTGTCATCACTGGATTTCTTTTGGGTACTGCTAAGGTTAACTGAAGTTACCAAATTGACTGCAGGTGTGAACGGCATGTGTTTATGCCCTGTGATGGGTTTTTATGCCCTGTGATGGGTGTCTATGCCCTGTGATGGGTGTCTATGCCCTGTGATGGGTGTCTATGCCCTGTGATGGGTTGGCACCCCATCCCAGGTCGCTCCAGGCCTTGTGCCCATAGCTTCTGGGATAGGCTTTGGACCCCCGCAACCCTGAACAGGACAAGTGATTACAGAAGATGGATGGATATAAACACACAGGCTGCTTCTGTCACGGGAGAAATGACCACAAAATGTGCTCCCTTGGGCCTCCCCAAAAAAATAGAAACCAATAGCATCCAAACAGACCAATCACGTTCAAACACATCACCATCCCTATATACATGACATGAAAGCCATTTTGGCAGCCAAGGCTGAATTGCCACTCACTATCTTTCACAGGGTATGAGTATGAATAATACTTATGACTATTGTAAAGAAATAATGAATGAATGCATAAAAACATTTTGGCCTAAGGACACCCATAAAACAACAATTAACATGATATTGAATTACAAACACATATAATCGTAAAAATCATCCTCAACCGCAGGTATAAATCCACAGAACCTAACCCTACACACAGTCTCGTAACAAGGAGGTATGTCATGTCACTTTATCACCTCCTTCTGGAAACTCAGAGCCGGAGTGCCGAGATAAATATTCTGCCATTCATAAGAGATACTCGTTCTGTGATGAGTATGACCGAGCAATGCGGTGGTTGGTGTCCATCCTCTGGGACAATCATTTGAAAGCCTTGTGGTCAGTCTCAAGGGTAAAAGTGTAGCCCAGCAGATAATATCTAAGGGAATCAAGAGCCCACTTAATCCCTAAACACTCCTCCTTCATGGGCCCGTAACTTGCAGCTGACGGGACAGGCTGTGCTAACACTGTCTCCAGATCCTTGTCAGCATCAGTCAAGTACTGGACCTCAGGTTCTGCTGGACTGGGCATTCAGCCATTAATGGCGAGCCCTGCAGCCTGAATCCGGTACAGCACCACCCCCAAGTGCTCTAAGTGCTGCTCCCGTATGGCACCGTAGACCACAGCATCATCCGAAAGGCCTCACGCGTCGCCAGCCCTCGGCCAATTAAATGCTGAATGCTAGCTAGTGCCCCCTGGAGGTGGAAAAAGGCATCACATGGAATTCAAAGAACTCAAAGTGGATCGTGAATGCTGTCAGACCCTGCGACTGCTGATTGAGAGGCCCCTTCCCTCAAATCCAGAGAAGAAATGACCTGAGTAGGGATAAACCACTCCAACATCTCATCAATACGAACAACCGGACAGCTGTCAAAGTCAATGCCGAATCGCACTGGCCCAATCTCCTTTGGCACCAGCACCATGGGATTTTGCCCAACACTCTCCAGCAGTGTGATAGCCCCCATCCAGAGCATTGCATTCGACTCCATCATCAATGAGATCATCCTTTCAAGTATATGGTGACTGTATTTTGGATCAACTTTGGACTGTGTTTGTTGAACAACTGTAATATGGCCAGACTGTTTTATGACAATCCACAGCAGTGAACGCGGGATGTATGACTGTTGTGGAGACAGATGAGTCAGGGCCAGTAGCTGTTCCCTTGCCTCTCAGCTCCTCACCTGCCACAGCTATAGCCTACAAATGTCCACTAACACTCTTTATGCTCTTTTGAAAGGTTCATAGTAAAGGTCGGATGTGGGTCATTCTTTCTGAAATGCAGACCTGGTAAGTTCTTCCGATTCTGCTGATGATTTCAAGTACAGCCCCTCATTTGCAGGACAGAGAAGATGACATTTAATGTTTCATCTGGGTCGATTCCCTTTCACACCTCTTTGATCACATCCAGGTGACTCCGCACCAATACACCTTAGATCAGTGTTTCCCAACCCAGATCCTCGGGGACCCACAGCCGGTCCACGTTTTTGCTCCCTCAGAGCTCCCCGCCAGACGGTCCACAAAACGTGGACCATCTGTGGGTCCCCAAAGGACCAGATTGAGAAACACTTGCCTCAAAGGAGTTAAAACGAAGAAAACCTTGTCGGTATTTGATGTACCTCAAAACAGACAAATTCGAATCACTGTCCCATCTCACTCGCAAATCTGCAAACAAGATTTTATGGCCCCAGCTAAACCATTCAAACAATACATTGGTTTGTGGATGACTGACTATTACACGTGCCCTTATTTCCTCAAACTTATAAAAATGTTTCAGCTGTATTGAAATAAAATTTGTGCTGTGATCTGTTGTTATTTCTGTTGGGATACTTACCTTGGAATTAAGCTGACCTAAGCACATTGCAATTTATTTCTCAAGGGGATCACTGAGGAAATTTAATAGCATAATCGCTCAGGACCAGGAAGAACTTGTACTTGGAATCAGTGGTCCTGCTATATTCATTGCTACCCAGAGAACGGCACATCAATTACAGGATGTGGACATAAAGGACTGTGTCCAGCCTTTTTAACAGTCATTGTGTGTTGGCACCCTGAATGTGTCTGACAAAATTTTACCACCTCAGGAGTCATTCCTGGGCAGTAAAAATAACACATAACACGAGCCAGAATCTTTTTTCCACCCAGGTGACCTGCTGTTGGGACCGAATGACTCACTTCCAACACTTTGTTTCTACAAACCACAGGCAAAACTAGCTGCTTATTCCCCTTGTGGATGCCAGCAGCTTGCCGTTCCCCACAATAAATTCCCAAGTGTATATTCTCTCAAAACACTTCTCAAGTGAATAATCTTGCCTTTTTAACTTTGCCATGTCCCCTGGTAAAATTTCTAAATTTCCCTCCAATTTCTACTGGGTTCTCTAACGTTTACAGTATCTGTGCTCTTGGTGGATTTGCAGACTATTATCCCATAATAATAATAATAACAATAATAATAATGTAGAACCATCTGCATATCCCAGCATGCATGGGAGTCATGTGTATGGCCTTGTGTATGTCTTGTAAATAGCCCCTGTTTGTGTTTTAGTGTAACTACTTCTTGTGCTGCTGATTGTCGCACGTGCCCTGATTACCTGTGTTGTATGTGACACCCTGACATGTCTGCAGTTGTTGCGTGCTTTGTGAAACCTCCCTGCGATTCCCTGCCATGTTGGTGGAAGTGTTGCTGCTTGTGTGTGGCCCTTCAAAGGGCTATATCAAAGGGTAGGTTTCCGAGCAACTGGCCTGCCTTGCCTTTTCTCCGCCGCTGCGATGCCTCGGTCTGCCAAGCGCTATAACAATAATGATGATGACACGTGATTGATCCCTGTGGTGAAGTTCTCTTTTCGCCCGCCCCATCTTGCTCGTCGTGACGCACAGACACATATGTAGGTGACGGCAAGCTTGGCACCATGGGGCAGCAAAGGGCAGCAAAGGGCAACCACCTGCATTGGTGCCCATGGGACTGGGGGGTCTAGGGCCTCACTCAAGGGCCCACAGACGTGACTATTCTGCAAAAGGCACACGCTGCCCCCCCCACACACACACACACACACATCAGCATCTGCGAAAGCCAGCTCTGACCGAACATGGTTAAATTGCGATTGCCTCGTTGCCCGGTTGCGATGAAACTGTGGGCTGACAAAGGTAATGACATGATAAATAAAAATTTACACCCTGAATGATGTCATACAGGAGCTTTGTAGCTACATAAATAACCATATAAAAAGCATACTCTCAAATGGTCACTGTCACTTCAGCCATTATGTATATTTTTACATAAACGCATCTAAATTCAACAAATGGCCCTCTAACATTAAAGTCCCCAGTTAGCCCAGAGTGAACCCATGTTTGCATACTACCAGTGACAACCAACAGTGACACATGTTTGCCATTAAGCGTGACCTTGTAAACACGCATTTAGAAGCTTTCTGGAGAGTGAGAGCAATTCGTACACCATGACACAAATGACCATGACAAGAATCACTTTTACTGGTCATACCTTGAGCTGCGTCACATCTCCTACCTGCATAAGAATGATAACATCCCTGGCTCTTTCACGACTATTGGTTACACTAGAGCAGGGTTGTCCAATTCTGGTCCTGAAGGGCCAGAATCCAACACAGTCTGTAGATTTCCCTGCTCAACACACACCTTAATCAGCTAATCAACTAATTACCATATTAATAGCTAGGGAAATCTGCAAACTGTGTTGGATTCTGGCCCTTCAGGACCAGAATTGGGCAACCCTGCTCAAAGGGGCCACACAGGTTTGACTGAGATATTGCACTGTGCTTACACTCCCATCCATAAACTTTTCACCTGTCCTGTCATAGTTGTCTGTAGTCTGTCATGAAGGAATGAAGCTCTTGGTGCGATGGACAGCCTCAATAACTGCCTTAGTCACATGGGTCTCAGCCCATTGGAGGTTCAAAAAAGGACAGGACTGCATTTCCCACCAGGGGATCAACTTCTTCACCAGATCCATCAGTTGAACTTGTTGGTCCATGGGCGCTTCTTTTAGCGAAAGTGTAGCTTCCTTAAATCATCAATGGTAAATCTGTTCATTTAGGTCATATTTTTCCAAAACTGCTTGTCTAAGATGCTGGTAATCATGGATGTAACTAACATGCATTGCTCCAGAAGCGTCCTTAGCCATGCGCGTCATCTGGCTGCCGGCGGCCACTGACAAATCTCAGTGACCCATTCAGACATTGTCAAGTTTCCCTCAACTGAAGAGCAAATCTGTAAAACTCACTCAGTCCCTATTTTGTTGTTTTTATGCTACAGCGTTGGTAACCAAAATTCATTCAGTGCTCATGTAATCCAACAAAGAACTTTAATTAAAATTCCAAAGCTCACTACAGTAAGTACACAGAAAATGTAACCTGAAGTCCGAGTGAACATTGGAAATTTGCTCTCTTCAATTTCACCTCTCTCCCTAAGCCTTGGTAAAACTGGTCTTCTAGAGTGTTCTCTGCCCAATGGTGGTACCAATCAGATCCTTGTTTTGTTGTTGCTGTGCAGTTCCCAGTGACAAACCATCCTCCATCCAATGGGGGTGTCACAGTGCTGGTATCATTACTTAAAGCTGAGCTTCTTCTTGATATTGTTGTTGTATGCCATCCTGAACCTGTATCATAGTCTCCTCCATCTGTCTCCATCCCTGCTCTCGATCTTCGTCTCTCATGTTATTCCACTCCATCATACCTTCCATCAGTTTGTCCAGTTGACTCTATCTCTCTCTCCAGGCCAGCGCACAGGTTAATGAAATCTCCTGACATTCCACATCAGCATCTCTTGGCATCAGTGAATCCTTCATGTCATATTCCACAAACTGTTTTGTCCTAAGACAGCATCAGCTATTTCTGACTACAGCACCCAATACTTCTGACACCAAACACCAAGAGCCGGCCCAGAAGTCCAGACCAATATGGCAAGACTATGAGGGAAATCAACTGGATGAATTGTGGGTGGGTATGCTGGAACCATCACGACAGCTGGGCCCCAGTGGAAATTTTCACTACTTACTTAAAACAAAGGGACCTCTTCTTTGTGGCGTGATAGCTCAAATCCCCTTAGGGGAGCCGTTGTTATGAGTGCACCTACGTGTGAATGTGTCAGCTGCAGGAACAGTGAGCAGAACCCTAGGATACAGGAAAACTTAGCAGAGAACTAAAAATTTCTGGAGGAAATTCTTCCCGTTGGCTCATTCATATGTATGCTTAAAGTCCCCCTGCAGCCTTACTATCCAGCTGTGTAAAACTCTAAGTTACATAAGATGCTTTGAATAAAAGTCCCTCCGAGCAAGGTCTTGTGTAATGTTAGATGGCCATACTGATGAAGGATTAAATATCAACTGTGTGAGCTCAGCTTTTTAAGACAGATTTAAACACACTTCATAGAGTACAAAGGTGACACGCAGTACCAGCCTATTTGAATGATAGCATCAGTTCACAAAAATAAAAATGCAAGCTTTTCAAAACAAAAGCACCTGCCAACGAAAGGAGAAGCACATCACAACGAAAGCTACATCAAAACAAAATGACAATACCAGCTAAAATGTGATATGAGCCTATGACTCCGACAGCACAGGCCTATCAAAATAATAGGAGAGGCCGCAAGAACAAAGATGTCATCCTGTCAAAATGAGAGTATTAGCCTATCAGAATAGCACTAGCCGCAGGAAAGACAGCATCAGCCATTAAAACAAAAGCACTGCCTATAGAAATTCTGCCTCTGTTTTAACGTGCTACTCAGATCATTAAGTTGTCATTCAGTTAAAAGACATAAGGCCTGTAAATATTGCGCAATTTCAAACATGTGAAGTGCAGTCATGGTGCTTATAGCATCTTTTTGCTGCTTAAGCGTGGTGAGATACTGTATGTAGGCCCACATGTTGTTGTGTTTGGTTGATTATTTTAACATTACTGGTCCTCATAGACTATTAGTCGCTCAGTTCCCTTCTCCCCTGCCTTCTTCCTGCAATGTTCCCTCCATCCAGCTCTTTCTATCCAACTATCGCCTGTTTCATTAATACTATTTATCATTTCGGCTCGGATTTCAGGCTCTCCCGCCTATTGCATCAGCCTCACGGGCGATAACACCATGCCGAGCTGAGAGTAATGGGGGGGGGGCATGCATCTGAGCTTTAAACCACCCCCCCCCCCCACCCACCCCTCAGTGCTGCTCAGAAAGGTGCAACTGCTGGGAACAGATTGCTAAACAAAAGACAAGCATTTCGCAAACAAAACAAAGCCTAAAAGACCCAGTTTATAAAACAAGCTTAAAATGTATGTCGTACCTTTACATTACCTGCGCCTTCGTAATGCATTCATAGAACATTCTTAAGCAGCATGTAAGCATACTTTAACATACCTTAACAATTGGAATATTGTATACCGTATTAATAACATACATTATGTGATAATAAACATTATAATCATATAATCACATAATTTGTGTTATAAACGTACATTAAAGCTGTTATGTTAGGGTGTTAAGGTATATTTACACGCTGCTTATGAATGTTCTATGAATGCCTTATGAAGGTGCAGTCAATGTAGAGGATTACCATTAAAAATAGTTTGTTTATTAGGATTTAACCATCTTACCAACACAGATCATTAACAGAATATATGGTAAACTATTATGCAGAAAATTGGAGATTAGAGTTTAACTAGGGTGTGTTGCCATCTGTTCTTCCATTAAAAAATAGGTTAAGATATAATTACAGTATTCCAGTGTAGCAGCGTTATTTCTCATAGGGCATGGTTCAGTGCTGGTGGGTTGGAAGATATGAGTCCTTTCTCATCACTGTTGCCATTCAAGGGCAGCGAGTGACGTAGTGACTAAGGACACAGTCTCATAATACAAACAAGCCTGGCTGTTGTACACTTGAGCAAAGCACTTAACCTCAATTACTTCATACCAACATATCCAGCTGTATATATGGATGGCTTTGGTCAAAATAGCCAGTTCAGCATGTAAATGTTGTTTTCCTTCTCCTACTGAAGGCACAGATCCTATGACATCCTACATCAGGGGTGAATCCCAGTATGCGTACTTGATGTACCCATTTTACGTCATCTTCCATTGCCGAAGACCAGTTCCATTACTAAGAACACCAGTACAGAGGATGGGAAAAATAGCCCCGGTGTTGGTCTTGCTACGCCACATTTCAGCGATACATCGGTTGCATCCTCGCCAGACGAGACCAATCCCATGATTCATTGCTCCCCAAGTTCGTTCTTGGAAGGCAAGTTTGCATGACCGGTCTTGCCAAGACTACAAGCACAGTATTTGCGTTCCTGGTATTGAGACTTACCCGTTCAATCCTCTCAGGTAGTTAAATAATTATTGATTCTGATTGGCCACAGACGCTTCACATCCAACTCAAAGGTAAAGGAAGGCAGGAAAATCAGCAGGGCTCGGACCTGGAGCACCGTGAATCGAATGACCCTGTCCTATATGCTTGAGGATGGAAATGTGAGTAAACAAGGGTAACCAGGGGCAGATTAACTTCTCTGGGGGTCCTAGGCTGACCACCTCAGGGGGGGGAGCCCTAAGCGGACCCTGATATATTTTTCGGAGCCAAAAGAGAAATGAGAGCGAATGAAAAATGATGCAACATCAATAATCTGCAATCCAGCGCACGGGGCACCGGTGGTAAAACTTACTGATCGGGGGGGGGGGGCTGCTGATTTAATACGTTTTAACGTTTTATTTTTTTGGGCCGGGGCCCCTGATTTTGCTGGGGCCCTAGCCTACAGCCTACTATAGTCTATGCATTAATCAGGCCCTGAGGGTAAAGGCATCGGTGTATCTTAAGGGTCAGGGTTGAAAAGAGACAAGCTGTGGCTACAGTAACAGCTGAAAGAAAGATGCTCAGCTCTGCCGTCAGTGGTCTCCCAGGAATGGTTGCTTAATGCCATTTATTAATAGAGACACAACTCCAGTAGCCTGGGATATACCCTGTTGAAAGTGAAGCTATCTGGACAGGAAGCAGCCAGCAAAAAATACAGGCTTGGCTATTGATTGGTGGGATTCAGGGGTGAGGCACTTCAGCAGTGTTTTGATTGGCTGGAGAGGAGCTTAAAGGCGGAATTAAAAGGTGTACACGAGATCATTTACTCATGTTCCCTAAAGGTTTCCCCTAAAGCACTGTTTCCTAACCCGGTCCTTGGTGACCCACATTCGGTCCGTGTTTTTGCTCCCTCCACGCTCACTGGCAGCTGGGAGCTGGGAGGTAGCGAAAACATGGACTGTCTGTGGGTCCCTGAGGACTGGATTGGGAAACACTGCCCTAAATGAATGGGCCAGTGACCACAGGCTTGGAAGACCATTATGATGAGCTCATAAAACCTTATGAGGACCAGACTGCCAGTAAAAACATGATGTGCTGTTTTTGAAATATTAGGCATTAGATTCCATTTAGCCTTGTCTTTATCTCATTTAGAATCAGTGGGCTTCACCTCCCTCTCACCCCCCCAGTCCTCAGTAATGATGTCATCATTGAAAGGAACCATGCCAGTCTCTCCATGGCCAGCTGTGAAACATCTCATCAGTGGAAGCATATTTGTCTCATTATAAATATGCTTGGTCGCTCGATATAATGCAGAAAAAAAGAATCTCCCAGTTTGTAAAAACAGGCAAACCATCAGGAAGCATAACAGCCATAAAATTGTTTCTTACCTGGGGAGGCAAGATCGATCAACAACAAAGGCTACTGCATAAAAAAAGGTTTTATTATTCATGAGTATAATTCATGTGCATTGATTTTCATACAGCACAGGAAAAAAACACTGGCATACAGCTACTCCTGCTTACCGCTATCACTCTAAGCAGTGTTTATAAGTTATTGTCATAATACCTACAAATACAGATCCATCACAGTCTGTCTGCATCATACACGCATATCGATCTTATTAAGACAAAATGAAGGCTTCATTAATGCACCTGTTCCAGTTTTGAAATTAAAGGACCAATCAGAAGGCGGCATGGCGGGTCCTGGAGTAACACTGTCATCGCGCATCTCCAGGGTTGTGGGTTCAAATCCTGTGTGGAGTTTGCATGTTCACCCTGTGATGCATTGGTTTCCTTTGGGTACTTCAGTATCTTCCTATAGTCCAATGTCATGCAGTTTTGTTAACTGCTGTCTCTAAATTGCCCATAGAGTATGATTGTGGCCTTGTGCTCCCTGAGATAATATGCAGGCAACCCTGACCAGTATAAACGATTAGAAAATGGCTGAATGAAATGCATATATCCTTTCCTTCACCGTGCCGTGGTCATTACCTCGTTTAGGGGTTAATAGGGTATTCATCTCTACTGTTGGGTGATCTGCATAACACTTTGGAATTCCTCCCTGTGTAATCCCATCTGCCGTCCAGCCCACGAAGGACAGGCATGGGGAGATTTCCCTAGGTGCTCCCTCTACAGGAGACAATGATAATAGCAGGTTGTAGCCACTCAGGGAGACATACAAAGAGACTCCAAACTTAACGGAAGGGACAGTGGCTGTAATTCATTACCAGCGTTGAATGTATAAATTTGTATTATGCTCTCAGATATATGGGCGCTTATGTAATTCATTCTACAAGTCCTAGTAAGTTTTAACCACAATCCTGTCCTAGTATATTAGTATACTAGTACTAATACTATAGTATATTAGTATATTATTACAGTGACTTACTATGGAGCTGCATGGAACTGGATTTGGGGGAGACACATTTTTGAAAAGTATCAGACTTTAGAATTAGCTGAGAGCACCTTTGGTCCGCAGTCGTCAGGCAGACGGCATCGAGTACCTGTGACTTCAGAACGTTTGTGCTGACATCGGCCGTGCGGGCGGAAGACACGGCTGAACCCTCCAGATACCTGATATAAGAATTAGCTCATGTTTGTTTGTTCTAGTAATAGAAATCCAAGCTCATCAGATACAGCAGGGAACAGGCTGGGTCTGCTTCAGCACCATGGAATGGGACAGCTCCACATACTGCAGCCTTTACAGCTATTTCAGTATTTACACACTTTGCCATCCCATGTGGGGAGTTTCAGAGGATGAATGGATGGACTTACCAAGTGAACCCTGCTAATTGTAACTTACTTATTATTAATCTTACTTGATTATTACAATTGTTTGCTACATTGCTTAGGGCCACAATAGCAGAGTCTTTCCTGTGATTTGAATACTCCCACTGGGCGTTATTTATAAATATATTAGCCAGTTTGACTGTTATTTCCCATTGCAAAGTTTCTCTGTTACATATGCTGTATTGCTGTGCGATTTAATTAGATCCATCTATTTATAAATGCTCATTCTTTATCGAATATGTCGTGCAAGTCATCAGGAAATCTTCCTTTCTTCTAAGCATGATAAGCACCAGTCTCATTCTGGCCCATTTTCACAACAGGGAATAGTGAGCAGCGACAAACTATCCAGCAACATACTCCGGTCCACAGGGACCCCCAGACAGTCCATGTTTTTGCTCCCTCCCAGCTCCCAGTAGAGATCAAAAATTTGGACTGACTGCCAGGGAGCTGGGAGGGAGCAAAAACGTGGACTGTCTGGGGAGTCCCTGAGGACCAGTTTGAGAAACACTGCCGCATAAGGTTAGCCAGGAAAAAAAGTGCAAGTCACTTGTTTCTGCTACTGATAAGTGTTATTTACAGTCCTTGGTAATTCAGACAGCAGAGAGGAGTGAAGGAGGGCTTTCTGTACCTGATAAGACAGACAGCATCTTTTGACACGTTCCCAGACCCAAGGAAGCATCATACTGTGCCAGGATTTGCCAGCCACATCCTACGTTTCTCTGATCTGTTGCCAGTCCTGCAGGGGATTCCAGGCAGTGGCCACACGCAAGTGATAACATGGGGGGGGGTTGCAGTGTGCTGATGGCAAGAAACAAACAGTGTTCTGGGCAAACGACCCTCGGAAATAAGACGGACAATAATTTGATTTTGAATGACGTCTGGGAAAATAAGACTCTTTAAAAAAAGAAAATGAGGTCGGTGCAAAGATGTTAGTCAAGTTGACAGTGACTGTGATTGAAATCGTTAAAAAAGCGCCAGGGGTGTGGGACAAATATTCCCCAGATGACTGACATTAACAGGATTGGACAGGATTGTTTACAGTGATATCTATTTATCTGGCCAATACTGCTGTTGAAGCGACAAACTCAGCACATACCGTTAGAGTATTAAGTGCTCAAACTGATTTCCAATGGACGTACTCATCATTTGATCAATTCCAGCACTTCTTATCTAAAAAAAAAATCAGAAAGCACTGCAAAAAATATGTCTGTATGTCACAAAAATGGAACTTCGCTCTAGTCAGTGACATATCACACAGTAAAAGCATTTTGCCGTCACACTATTGTTAAAATTCATAATGGTCATGGAGGCAGTACAAAGGCCCGATGCTTTTGATAGTTCTTCTTATGCAGGATTTGATTGCCTCCTGCCCACCCCCCCAGCCACTCCTGAATCCCCTAGACCATCCCACACGCATGCAAGTCTCCCACTTTAATCAGGCTGATGGCCGCGGTCCCAGCTCAGACAAAGTGCAATCAACCCAGTGATAATTTGACCTCTCGTTCAATCAGTTCTCCTATAATTGCATCAGTCACATTCCCTGTTTCATCCTTCATTCCCCTGGCGACGAGAGACAAGACTCGCGACTTCACTCGAGCCGAGACGAACACAGAAAGGCAGGGCTGAAATAATCACATGTAAATAGAACAGGACTGTAGATCTCGATGCAGATATTATTTTAATCACCCGCTCAAATACCGGCCTTCTTAATCTACCACAATTGTGCCTCTTTCACTCATCCGGGTGAAAATGCCATGTGTTTAAAATTGCGTTCAACAGAATGAGGTCATGTAACTTGACTACGCAATGAGAAGGTTGACAGTTGCAGGGTCGGGGGTGG
>JAODJU010000043.1:13532689-13545644 GCA_026776725.1 Gnathonemus echidnorhynchus
GGGGGGGGGGGGTCGGTAGACCAATTAGAAAGTGAAATTGGTTCCAATACTATCCTACTTAAAGCCATTATCACTTATCAACACGAATGGATAGGTCTTTGTGCATGTTTTCACGCCATAATTTCCGATTTTCCTGCAAATCTCCAATGTAATGTGAAGAATAATTAGAGCTATGGATCTTTTCACACGTGCCATAATGTATGTGAATTCGGGTTCTGAATGATTTATGTGGCTGGATAAAATTTTTATGGGAAACAGAAGCTGTGAGTATGGAACGTCCATTAAATAGCTGAGATCAGAGAGCGTCACAGGACGACAGAGGAGGTAGCCACAGAGTTTTAGAGTATCTTCCGCATCGGCTGGCTCTGGTGACCACAACACTGAATTATGACCTTCAGACTTGCAGCTGTCAAACTACCCCGTGTACGTTACCGTCTGCAAATTGCTCAGCCCTGAAGACCTTCCCAGCTTCTCGCCTGCACGTGTCACTTCAGCGGAGCGAAAGCTGGTGGCATGTTTCCGCACTCGACGGAATAAGGCGACAGCGATGACGAGAGCCGGGGCTCTGAAGCTAACACTCTGACGAGCTCCTGCTCCGCCGTCACCCAGGAGAGTGACACCCACGCCTTCCCCTCCCTCTCCACCATCGAACCCGTCCACGCCGTGCTACTGGTACGAAAAGGCAGACGGATCAATTTAGAAGATCTATGAAAGATATTACTAATGACATTTATGAATATTTTATGGAACGAAGAAAATGTCATCATAAATTTTTATATAGGGAAATGAGGCAGGAATATAAAGCAAACAGCATTAAAATTTGAGGGTGGTGGACAAATGGTGCCCAGGAGCAGAGAGAATGGAGCCCTGGGGACCAGAGGCTACAGGTGAGATGTGAAAGCTGACATCTCCCTGTCTGCCAGTGCAGACAGCGCCCCCTGGAGACAAGTGACTTAAAATTCCGTTTGGATTTTTGGGAGGTAACAGGTTAGCTTATCATAACTAGATCTTGCACTGAAAAGGCAAGTGCAATAGAATGGACATCTTTCGACCTGTTAACTAAGAAATCCTGAAATAATCTGCACAAAAACTTACAAACCGCGAAAACCCACAGTATGTGAAAGCAAAAGCTACTCATTTCCACTTTCTGCAACTGCAGCCACGTCCGCGTGACTCATTTAATATTTGTCACGTGACAGTTGATGACATGAGGTGGAAGATGACATCAGACGCAACCACTTTCCTGCTGCTACGTTTTTTTTTCCTGTATAAAATCACCTCAAATCAATGATGCAGAAGAACTAGATTTCCAAACCCGTGTCTGTAGGATGAATAAAAGAACTCGAATTAGGAGGAGTAGCTGGCCAATCAGACTGCACAGGCTGAGGGCAATCAGACAGGAGCTTAACTACACGCCCTGGGGAAGTCGGAATCTCATCCCACCTGCTCAGCCCACATCTCCCCATCTCCGCTTCTCCATCAGCAAATACCCTTAATTCTTATTTAATTCATCACTGTATTGCCAAATAAAATCCCAGTGGACAGTGGCAGTCGTGCATGTTTCACTCCCAACTAGCAGAGGACTCGAACAGTCCACATATTTACTATAACAGCAGCATTAGTGAGTAACAACCTGGGAGCTCTATTATTACTGCCTAATGCAACATAATCTCACATCTAATGGACTGGCTTTAATAAAAAAGAACAAAAAGCCACTCTCTCATTGCGCATGCAGACTGAGGCTTGCTGAGTCCTCTGGCCCCGTGATACACAGATAGCAGATAACATACAGTCAGCAGCAGCTCCCCACGGGAAGACACACTCCATGCTTACCATGATGAGGGTTAGCACGGCACGCCGATTTAGACATTAGCAGCTAAGAGGAAGGCGCCGCTGCAATCCTGACCTCTGACCTCCGAGGAGGAAAAGGCCGGCCCTACTTCCGTCGCATCGTAGACCTGATGTAGCGTCGGGGATAAGATCATGATTACCGGCGATCATTTACAATGACACCTTAGGCGCAACATCTGTTAAGGTACAACATGCTCCACAAAAGACCAAAACAAAATATGAATAAAATTAAAATAAATGGCTTGCAAGACCAGGTGGCAAAAAACAGATTTCCTTTGCTTGTTTTCTGCATCTTCTTGTCAGTGATTTTATGCCAATGGACCCATGTTTCTGTCTGTCCTTATTCAGAGTGTGATGTATAGACACTACGTGCTGTCCAGAAAAATACAGAGGACCAGGAGTCCTACTTCAGACATACCTACTGTAGTCCCTGCATGACATCGACATGCACCCTACAAACCCAGTACCCGGCTACATCTCAGCAGCATCTGGAAGAGAAAGCGATGTACACTGAACCGGTGGCCAGAAGGACAAACATCAGAAGGGTTCCAGTAACATAGACCAGTTCTAAGCCAAACAAGCAGACCTGCACCCAGCCTACGTCTACTCTGTATTCCGATTCAGCACCCTGCCTGCAAAACACTCCAGTGTGAAGACATAAGAACACTCCATATGTTCTCACATTTGTATGCATGTGAATGAGGAGTCGCTCCTGAAGCCCAGGTAGATATGCGTGAGAGACGTGGCTGTCCGCGCGAACACATGCGAAACACCATCTTGCAAATCAGCCACTGCACAACAGTACAGTGCAGTTTTGGGGGTATAGAATTAGCATCAAGATAAATACAAGGCCACAATGTTAGCTTATTAAAACATATTACACATATTGACAAGCACAATACAGGCAAATTTCCCAAGCACTGCAATCTGTCTATGGAACGCCAGTGTCAGAATGACAAAGGTGGGGTAGAGACAGGGTCCGTATTCTGGCTTTTATGTAACACACGCCTCCTTATGCCGACCGTATGAGTCCCACCCCTACCTATCTGCCTTGGCATTTATTCATACACATCTTGTTCCTCATTCCGAGCCCAGATTTCTGTTGCTCTGATGTCACAGGTTGGCCCTGCGCCAAGTGGGCTATGTCTTCAGAGAGGCGCCGGCTGTGTTCATGAGGTGTCTGCTCTATGGCAGATAAAGCCGCCCCCCCCCCCTGCTTACATATGGCCAAGCTCATCATTCTGCTTTACGTTCTAGTCGTTCAGGAGTTTTTGAGTTGCCCCAGCAGAGGGTACATTTCAGGTTCTCAAAGACCAAACAGAAAGTGTAATGTGATACCAAAACAAACACAGCAGAATTGTCTTTTTGGTATGTAACTGAAATAAATATTCTCCTGTGCATACACACTGGATTTATGTAATTTAAAAAAAAAAAAAAAACAGTATATTTTGAAATAAAGCAGGATGCTGAGTCACCGGAGCAGAACAGAGAACAAACCTCAGAATATAAAGCAGAGGATAAGCCTGTATTCACCACACTTTGCTGATCAAGGCCCAGCCCTCCGTCCTCTTTTAGCTACCAGCCTTCCCTCAGTCAGACAGCTTAGTTCTCCACATTTTTCTCACCTATTTTCTCCATCTCTATAGCTCTGGCACAAAAGGCGAGAAGATCAGCCCACTTTCAGTAGCCTGAGTAAATAAAACCTTCGAAAATAGAAAATTCCTCGGCGCAGATGAAATTCAATAAGCGCACGCCCTCAATCGCCACCTTAATCCTCGAATTTTGGATAGTGCCCGAGGGTGAGGTGTCGAATACATCCCAAAATACATTCCACTCCGCCTTTGCAAATATACAGCTTTCATGATTTCAATATATATGTATATGCTAAACTTATACTTCTGTATTTGGTATAAATGACACTCTCAGTTGGTTCGCTGGAAAATATTTTAAAAACCTTATTTTGAGGAGCACCTAAAAAACTATGCAGAATTTAAAACAAGAACTTCAAATTGCAAATGATGCAAACTATATGCATATACAGGTATTTATGGAAACACACACATATGAACATAATCCTTTATCTATCTATGATTTTAGTATTTTGCAACTTTCCTGAGCTACCTAACGCTAAGTACAGCTGTTTCCTCTATATTTAAGACAAAACAGTATCTTTCTGAGCACAGAAAACAAAGACGATATGAATAAAGTTTTAAAATATCATAAAATATCATGTAAATAGATTTTTGATGCTTTCTTTTTAAGTGACCTACATAATTTTACACTTAATTTTAAACTTAATTTTATAGGTATTACATCTTGGGAATTTTCCTGGAGTAATTTAGGTTATTTACCTTGCTCAAGGGTAAAACAGCAGGACCACAGGGATTTTTCAGATGTAGGTCCAGTTCCTTGACTATTATGTTACCTATGATTATGCCTTGAGTGACAATCTGTTTAAATGTTTGGAAACTGCAACAGTGGAGCCATGGACTACAGAATGAGGGGTGGGGGGGTGGACATAAAGTCATGTCCAGTTGTCTGCTTACTTTTGAAAAACTCAGATATACCCTTCGGCCTCTCAATTTTTTTTTTCGTAATTATCAAAGCCTGCTCACCTCACAATGCACCTTATTGCCTCGCAATGCATGTTGCAAGATTTTGCTACTGCTGCCGATGACGTAACAATAGACATACAGTCTAAAATCATAGTTCATTGGTAGATCTCAAATTGCAACATTCCGTGAGGAATCGATATCATTTGCCTTGCCTAAAATCAAATTGAATCAAAAATCTAAATTTTGTTAAAAATATATATGGATATAATTCAGCCCTTGATTAAAGTTTTATCGGTTCGCATTGAATTATCTGTGGGTGTTTTTTTTTTGTTCACTAAATGATTAATGATTCTCCAAAAGTTCCAAACCTAGATGCCCCCCAACCCCCTGCCTCTCACCCTGTTCCATGGCCCATACTTGGCTCATTGAACATTTGCACACTGCTCAGAGAAGACAGAATCTGGAGCTATCACACCGAGTTTGAGTCAAATCCCTTAAATCTGGTCCTCTGTGATGACACACAACCATCTGCCTTTTGCTTCCTATATTTATGCTTGTATTTATTCCTTAAATATACAACAATGAGCCAAGACCCATTATGTGATGCAAATAACGATGACTATTTTGTAAAAATGGTGCACGTCAAGGTCTGGGATATACGGGATATATGCCCCGTGTGTCGTGACACATTACTCCCGTGATCATCATCATAAATTATCTGCCATTTATGCCACAGTAGCCTCCTGTTGGTTTGTACCACACGGGGAAGCCTTCATTCGTATCTTGAATCGATGAGTCTTGGGCACCCAGTACCCTGTTGGTGGATTGTGGGTTTACCCTCTTCAGTAGGTACTGACCACGGCTGACCATAAGCGCCCCACAAGCATTCAAAAAATCGACTACAAATACCGAATGTTACCGTGTAATATATCCCAGACCTTAACAAACACTTTTTACAAGATAGTCGACATTATTCATTACACATAGGGGTGATCATAATGTTGTCTCAATCTTCCTCATGCAGTACAGGGTACAAGGCATGGATAGACCCTGGACAGTGTGCCCAACTATCGCAGGGCAATAGTAAAATTCACTCTCTGTGGACAGTTTTGAAATGGCATCTTTTCTTACTACCTATTGCTGGACTGCCGGAAGAAAGCGAGAACATGAGAAGGACAGGCAAACACCACACAAACGGCACAGATGGGATTCCAGCCCCCAGCTCTAGAAGCGTGAGGCGACGCTGCGATCCACAACACGACCACATCCCCCACACGCAGCTCCTCACACAAAATACTACCGCCCGAAAAAACTAGACAGAGTCTGAGTTTACTGAAATTTAACCCTCCGAATGGTAAGCAAGCTTTCCAGAACAGCTGGTGATCCTCTTCTGGAGTTCTCAATAGCTGTCAGGAAGACGTCTATAAAAAGGCACAAACACAACCCGGAGCTGCCACAGAGGGTAAGTCCTCACAGTCAGGTGAAGGAAAGGAGGGTGTGTACTTTCTCTCCTGGGGATGGACACAGACAGCAGTTTCCAAAGTAGTTTCTTTATAGTAATATTTCTTCATAAGTTATGTTTCCTTACAATATTTCCTCATAGCAATGTTCTGTGCTTTTGCACACAGGCTGATCTGACAACCAGGACGCAATCAGTGACAAAGACAAGTGGTTGATCATGGAATCTTGTCAGGGGTTAACCATGCAACTAACTACCCCCCCCCCCCCCCCCCCCCCCCCCCCCCCCCCCCCCCCCCCCCCCCCCCAAGCACCCCCAATTCAATACCATGCCTGTCTTGATCATCAGTACATGCTAAAAAAAGAAATGAAGGGAATGAGTGATGCAGACACAGACGGAGAGAGAGGGTGGATGCCTCTTAGAACTGGATGAGCGACATCAATAGAGTTGCCATGACTACGGGTCTTTTCAGTACTTCAGATCCGTTCCGTGTTTTTTTTTAAGGTTTAACTCCCTCCATGCTGGTTAAGAGGCACAATAAGATGCTGGCTTTCACTTCACAAATTCCCACGACACTGTACATACTGTTTTGCTCATTGATTATTACTTTTCTTGTGTGATTTTGTTTATGGGGAGAAGCTTGTACTGAAAGTACTCAATTTTAAGCCACGAGCAAGTTACTGATGTCATTTGACAGGTGTAGGGCCTATCTTTGGAGTGTGGGGGGAAATGAGAGCAGCCAGAAAAAAAAGCTGGATGTATGAAACAACAGTGGTGCCCACAGACCCAGGCAGAAGAAGCAAAGTCCACACACAGTCCAAGGGCAGGTTTACAAACCCCCAAGCCTAGAGGCATGAGACAACAGCGCCACCCACTGTGCCACCATGTCACCACATCAGTCGATTATGACAATATACACCATACAGGTAAAAGTAGTGATGGGCAAATGAAGATTCATGAACCATTTGCTGTATTTTTTGACCCCACTAGATGGTGCTCTTGCCTTGCTTTGAGCCCTTTTTAGAACAGACAGCACCATCTAGTGGAGTCAAAAAATACATCAAATGGTTCATAAGTATCATTTTGCCCATCACTAGGTAAAAGTACATGGGCACCTCTAATAATTAGATTAATTGCCTAATTAAGCCAAACTCATTGCTGACGTGTCTGATTAAACACTCAATCTCCTGCAACAAACTCTAGCGGCAGTACTACGGTCGTACAGAAGGGGTTTGTGACTTTCCGCTTTCAGCATCATAGGACGCCATCTTTCCAACATTTCTGCCCTGCTAGAGCTGCCCTGGTCAACCATAAGTGAAGTGAATGTGTTGCCGAAACATCTGAGATCAAGTTCAGCTGCATAGTGGCAGCCACACAAGCTCACAGAAAGGGACCTGTGGCCTGTACTACGAAGTGGGGTTACTGGCTTATCAGGGTAACTTGTCGGATTTAAGGTAGTCTGGGCAAAATGTAAGTCAATTCAATTCAATTTATTTTTATATAGCGCCTTCCACAACAGAGCTGTCCCAAAGTGTTTTACAGGGTTGATACATGAAACAGAAGTAGAGGGAGATCCAGAACAGGGGAAAAAAGGAAGGAAATAAATTGAATAAAGAAAGCCAGAAGACAATGGAGTAGAGGAACCAAAAACTCCAAAGTAGGGGGAAAAAAAACCTCGGGGGTCCAAGGTCCACTGGCTGCCCAACCCCCCAGGGCATACTAACATTATCGAAAATAGATAAGAGTGGACATGCTTGCTAAAAGGGAGGTATATGCTGGGACTAAGAATGAAGATAAAGTCAATTAATGAGTCTGTTATCCATGTTGGCCCCTGAGGGGTGACCAAGGTCTTTTCTCCATGTTGGGCTGTGTTGGGTGGCGCTGAAGGCTGCACCCACGATGATATAATTCGTATGGCCCATTTGCGATGTCACCCCTCCATGGGACTGAACCAGGACTCCAGCTCAGATGGTGCCCATCCTAGGCCCCACCCAGACATGTGGGAAGGCAGAAAGCATGAATGGTCAAAACATGCATTGACACATAAACGGACAAGCATAGTAGATAAAAATGAAAAGTGAACAAATATGAAGTCCATTTAAACTGTGGTACCTTAAATCTGACAAGTTACCCCGATAAGCCAGTAACCCTGCTTTGTAGTACAGGCCACTGGCCATGGTCCCAAAACGTCGATGACTTAGTTATCACTTTTGCCTTATGCATGCTAGAAAAGGCATTGTTTGTCACCAAACTGTTCTTGGATGATTGGAAGTTGCTCTTGGAGGATGTTTTGGTACCATTCTTTATTCATGGCTGTGTTCTTATGCAAAATTGTGAGTGACCCCACTCCCTTGGCTGAGAAGCAACCCCACACAGGACTGATGGTAGTGCTCACCTTTTCTTCTCTGGACAATCTTTTTTCCGGATGCCCCACACAATCGGAAAGGGGATTCATTAGCAGTCCAATCCGTGTACCTTTTGTGGAACATCAGCCTGTCCATGATGTTTTTCTTGGAGAGAAGTAGCTTCTTTGCTGCCCTTCTTGACACCAGGCCATCCTCCAAAATCTTTACCTCACGGTACATGTAGATGCACTCACACTTGCCTGCTGCCATTCCTGAGCGAGCTCTGCACTGGTGGTCCCCCGATCCTGCAACTGAATCAACTTTAGGAGATGGTCCTGGCACTTGCTGGACTTTCTAGGGTGCCCAGAATCCTTCTTCACAATAATTTAACCTCTCTCTTTGAAGTTGTTGATAAATGGTTGATTTGGGTGCAATCTTACCAGCAGCAATATTCTTACCTTTGAAGCCCTTTTTATGCAAAGCAATGATGACTGCACGTGTTTCCTTGCAGGTAACCATGGTTAACAGAGAAAGAACAATGATTTCAAGCACCACTATCCTTTTAAAGCATCCAGTCTACTATTCTAACTCAGTCAGCATGACAGAGTGATCTCTAGCTTTGTCGTCGTCAAGAGTCAGCAGATGTCAGAGATGTCAGCAGGTCCTTTTGTGGCAAGGCTAAAATGCAGTGGAAATGGGTTTTTTGGGATTAAGTTCATTTTCATTGCAAAGAGGGACTTTGCAATTGATTGCAATTCATCTGATCACTGTGCAGTATATGCAAATTGCCATCATAAAAACTGAGGCAGCAGACATTGGGAAAATAAATATTTGTGTCATTCTCAAAACTTTTGGCCACGACTGTAAATGGCAAATAAGTGATTTTTTTCTCTGCCATGACCTTCTATCATGCACCAACATATGACCTTGTGATCAGACCATTAGATTGTGGTCAATTTCCCCTCACTAGGCCTTCAGGCTGGTAGTGATTTATTTATTGGCCTATTAACATGGACTAATTGTAACATTTTGTAATTTGCAAGTTAATGAAAGTGACTGCTATGTAAAGGAAAGTAATTGCAGACAGCCAAAGAGAATGTCTTGGATGTCTGAGGACCAGCATTTTTATTGATCTTCAGCTGACATTGACATGTCAGTTTAAATGTGATTCACCATGCAAAAGCAGTGAGACACTGTCTGTGCAGGTTTGGAATAATCTGGCTGTTAAGGCCATTATGAAGGTTTCTGTAGGATATTAATGAGCATATATTGTATATGTATTTGAATGCATAATGGCATAGAAAGCTGGCTGTGGTTCTTTTGGTTTAAGATGGAATATAAGAATTAGAATAAAGAATAACCAGTATGAAAGAATTATGACTGTCTGCCATGATAATTAAATAAAATCAGTACAAAGGTTTTCTTCTGATCATATTAAAATCATCTGGAAATACTAAGGCAGTTGTGAAACTGGCCTTGGAGAGCTGTTACTCCTTGTCTCTGTGGGTCGGTGGATCTTGCTATAGCAATGTGAATCATGGCTGGCCTCAGCAGCAATATATGGTTTAACCCCATAACATCAGCATGCAGCTATATAGCTCAAAACCTGCTCAGGGCCCTGGGCTTTCCTTATTAGGGGGGTAAGTCAGTGACATTTTTCTTATCCTTTAGTGCTGGCCTGCATCAGCATTTTCCAATAACTATGGCTGACATTGACTTTTCCCTGGTTGGTACAGCCCTTGCTCTAGGGAAGGACTTGGTTCAATGCTAATAAAAATGAATGAGACAGACATGGCAAAGACACTCAAAAGCCCATTCCACATCAAGATTATATCTGCCTTCTCAGCTTTTCTCTCTTTCTTCCCATCCACAATCTCTACTGTCTGAATTTTTTGGCTCCTAGTCTTCCTGCCTCCACACCTCCAGCATGCCTGCTATATTTACATCTCGATTTATTGGTCTTTCTTTCTCAGAGGTAAACTTATGGCTGTCAGCACACTATAAAGGCAGTAATGAGATACATGACATTGAAGGCTTTGTGTGGCTTTCTGCCTTAGCCTATAGAAAGCTACAGGGCTTATTATCCAGTATCTCTGTTTCACAAAATCTGTCATTCTGCCTCTGCCATGTCCTTTCTCTCATTTCCTTACCTTCCAAATGGTCACCCTCTCACTATCCACCCATCAGATTCAGTGGTGTCCTAATTCAAACCATTATGTCTCTCCTATCATCTGTCTGGAAGGAAAAATAATGTAGAGGTGGGTGGGGGGGCGCTGTGGAACACTATTCTCACACAGCTGCTGTTACAGAATCTACTCAGATATTAAAATGGAGAAAATGAGCACATAGATGTGAAAGATGTCCACATCTGCACCAGAAGCAGTCACCACTTTGATGCTGAAGTACTGGCAGATGCAGGACATTGTCATGCATCTTAATGAATTACCACGGAAAAATAGCGGCACATACACCTACAGAAAATTTAGCGGCAGGCAAACCCTAGAATCAAGCTCTGTCACTGTCTTTTTCTTTCTTCTTTGAAGTACACTTCATGTAGCACTTACTACATGTTTAGATAAATAGGACTAGGCTCTAGGCTCAGGGAACAGTTATATACAGTTAACTAACAATGACAGTTGACATCCAGGAAAGACTGGAGGGTGGCCAGGAAAGACTGTTTGGCAGCAGGGAAGACTGCACCAGGGGTGGAAGGGTTAGTTACCCACTACACATGGCTACGTAACATTATTACTCGGCCACCCTACACAAACTACAAGCAGAGTAAGGAAAAGACAGTCCACCGATAGGCACGATGAAAGATGGACCAATCAGGACAGAACTTATGGTAATGACTAATATGGCAATGACAAAGAACCAATGGATCCCCAGAGAATGTGGCTGTGGGTGGAAAAAGGTGACAACTCACTGTGGCCTGTGTGTCCACCAGGGTAAGGCCAAATGTGGAGGAAACAACCAGATGCAAGCTTGCACTGCAAAAGCAGGTCAGACAAGGAGGAATCTCAGCCAGGTCGAACACCACAGTGCTAATGATTCCACCATTGCATCTGGTGAGGGAATGGAGCGGCCTTTACAGCAGGACATGCAACAAGATCTGCACCACCCCCAGCAACATTCCAGCAGAACAACCTCAAGTGTACCCACAAGAGAGGCACCAGAGAAGCCAGTCCGTAAAGCCAAGGAGGGGAAATCTGCAAAGTGTGTTGCAGACTGGCCCTCCAGAGTGGAGAGCCGGATTTGGCTGCTGGGATTGCTGTAGAGGCTGCTGGGATTGCTGCACTGTGATGGAGTGGTGTATACACTGTGTGGACTTGTGTTGTGTACCTGTTGAAGTGGTTGATTGGAATTGGAAGTATATTTGTTTGTGTGCCAGTACGGTTATGTGGGTGGTTGTTGTTACATTTAAATTTTTATTTTTGGTCAGCGTGAGTGCTTGTCTGTCCTTGTTAATAAACAGCGCGAGTGTTATCGACAGCTGCGGGTGTCTCGTGAGCAGCGTTTATGTCTGTGTACCTTCGCAGCAAACACCCGTGGGGTAATATTATCTAACGGCGGTAACATTAACTCGGAAAAGGAAAGTTGCTCCTGAGCTTTGCTCTGTCGCCAGTTGGGGCCGGGAGGACATTTTCCACTTTTTTTCTCACACTGGCAAGAGCCTGCTTTGAGAGGGTTTTTTTGTGGTTTTTTGACCACTCAAGAGCAACTTCGCTTTATTTTAGTTAAACGCGGTTCAGTAAGAAGTTAGTCTCGGGTAGGTAATTGTTAATTTGGTTATTTTAAAAGTTTCATTTCAAAGGTTGTTATCTCTGATGCTATTGGATAATTTAAGTTTCGTTTTAACACAAGTGTTAATTTAGTGTTTTATTGAACTCAGCACTTTATTGTATTAACTATATGTTAACTAGATTGACGAAAAGTTAAATACACTATATAAATATACTGGGCTGGGACTAAAGGATGGGGTCATAGTGAATCAGATAATTATGGGGACAGCTCAGTGTTGTGTTTGCAAGATGTTTGCCCTTCCGGATGTTTGCGTCCAGTCGGACTTCATCTGTGAGCGATGTAAGTTAGTGGACTCACTCATGGTCAAGGTTTGTGACCTCGAGGAGCAACTGGCTCTCATTTGACACAACAAGGAGTGAGAGGAGAGAGTTGCCTTTTAGAGAGACAGTGTGTATGTCACAAGCAGGGAGGGGGGAGAATGAAGAACAGATAGGTGGAGAGAACTGGGTGAACGTAGGTCATAGACGTAGAAAAGGGCGTACACAGTTTACAGAGGCGGCATCACCTGAAGTGACAGTGTCTAACCGCTTTCAGGTACTTCCAGCTTTAGAGCCGGAAAAAACTGGGGAGGCAGGTGGGCCCTTGGGCTCCGAGGAGCCCCTTCCCCTCAGGAAGAGGGAGGTTGTGGTAGTAAGGGATTCAATTATTAGAGGTGTAGACAGTTATGTGTGCACCCATGATAGAAGGTTCCGTATGGTGTCTTGCCTGCCTGGTGCCCAGGTAGGGGACCTTCCGAATTGTGTGCGCAGGCTTTTGGCCCCAGCCGGGGTGGATCCAGTGGTCGCGGTGTATGTCGGCACCAATGACATAGGCAAGGGCAGGAGGGCTGTTCTGCAAGATAAATTTATAGAAGTGTAGGAATTCTTAGCTCAAATAAATTTTAATATTCTCCACCAATATGTTTGAAATTAATTAAAGTTTAATTAATTATTATTTAATGC
>JAODJU010000043.1:13574866-13587425 GCA_026776725.1 Gnathonemus echidnorhynchus
CTGGCAGATTCAAGGGGTCCAGCACCTGACAAGGGACCTTGAATACATTAAATTGTTTGTTAAATTAGGCGGGGTGAGTGGGGGGGGGGGCAAGGCAACATTTTGAAAGGGGGCCGGAATTTCCAGGTAAGTCTCCGTCACTAGGTATGATTGCGAGAAACCAAAATGGAAAATTAGTTTCCAGCTTGCATTAACGTTTAAGATAAGAAGGGGGCGCTCTTCCCATATGAACTGTAATGGGATGCAACACATCGTGGCGTAGTTTTAATGATTCTGATTAACGTAGCATTTTAAACCCAGTTTGCAAATCTTATGTTCAGCAAACTCTAGCATGTGTTGAGGTTAATTTGGTGTATAGTCCTGACCAACATGAAAGTTCGTACTGAAATCTAAAAGACTGAAATATAATTTTCGCGAACTAAATTAATGCAACCTAAGCAATAGAATTGCTGTTTCATTTGAGAGCACACAACACAACTTCCACGAGAAAATCAGGAAACTAAAGAAGGGAGGAATGAACAAACGCAATAAGGACAATCTGACAGAATATTCTGTGCAAATATCAGTCAATGCTCAATTTACTTGCAAAATAGCATCTACAAACGCTGCTGCTGCTATTTTCCTCTTTACTTCCAGAGTTTGAATCACTTAAAAGCCACATTTCTGAACTTTTCTCAACAATATTGATGCAGGACAGGTATCAATTTTAGATGACTTTCAGGCAATGCTGTTAGACCTCTCAGAACCTAATTTGACGTGTTTAGGTTTGAAACCAATACACATGAACAGGGGCGTTTTCAGCTATCGAAAGATCGGTGGATAAGTCAAGTTTACCTGGGGCTTTTTTAAGAATGATTGGCATCGAGGCATGAATTGTATTTTTGTTATCACACAGCTAGAATTTGCATTATGAAGAATTACATTTCTTCTCAAATGCACTATAGAGATGTATTTCATGGGGCAAGCAAATTATCACAACATTCTTAACCTTTATGATAGCGGTTCCCAACCCCCCTGTCCATGGACTGATACTGGTATGTGGCCATTATTCCACTGGGTCGCGGAGCGCTGGAGGGGTTGCTTAATTTCCAAAAATAAACAATAAATTTTAAATTATTATGACCTTCACATTCACGATTTCTGTTCGGGTCTTTAAAAAAAAGGAAACGGTTATACTTTGAAATCGGCCATCGAATTTTTTTTTTTTTTTACGTCGTAAACTGGTCCACAGAAATCAAACAACTCTGTGGCACCTGCTGTTAATTTACAGGTTTGCTTGTTTTAGCTAATTGCATGCAGAGCCTAGTTTAAAACATGTAAAATCCTTTCACCTAAGCCTTTAATTCAAACGTATTCTAAAAAGATCCACAGTTATACAGAAGCTGCTAGAGTTGCTATAAATCGTTTAAGGAGAGACACGGTTCATTAGCAGAGCTGTCATCAGCTTGAGGATTTTATTCTGAAGCTCATCCCAGACCTTTCACTGTATATCCACATCAGAAAAGATGTCACGGTTATATCTTAATGCATTTAAGGGCTGCTTATAACCTACCGTTTGGGTATCATCATCGCGATGTGCACATGCGTAATAATTTCATCGCCTTGTTTCTGTTGACCCAACTTGCGGAAACGCCACCACATTCACACTCTATTGGTATATGAGTTATTTGGCTATAGTTTATTTCGGGTAACTTCATCTCCTTTTTTGTTTTATAAATATCGCAGTATTACTCGCGGAAATTTCACATGATATCGAGCAGCCCTAATTTAAACTCAATGGTTTATTGATCTCCAAGCAACGTTCTACGCTGTAGGCAGACTATACAGGCAAATGTGGGTGACAATAAGACGGTAAAAGTGCGGGTTGGGGAGGCATCATTGTTTGATTGGGAAGTCTGGGCCATAGAGGGGTTACACAGCGTTTAACCTATGGGGAGTGTCTCCTGTTGGTACTGTAGCAATCCACATGGGGGTGCAGTGATTATTTTTTAGCTGAGAGGTAAGGAACATATAGGCCAGGGGGTATTCATGCTTTTCATTGACTAGCATCATTAGTAATTCACTGGGCTGAAGAGAGCAGGACAAGAAATCAATTGGTCTAGTAGGCTCAGTGCAAACGAAAAAGCTATTTGCAATCTAGCACCCTTTCATTAACGCCACTGCTTGTTAAGCACCAAAACACTGCATCGGGATGTTCAGTCATGATTTGAGCAACTTGCGGAGAGAGCCTGTCATCCATTTTTCATGGTAGGACTTCAGGAAAGTAGCTAATCTTACATAGTGCTCCTTTTCTGTGAAATTCAAGACCCCGCAGTCTTTGTAAAGCAGTCTATGCAAATCTGGCTTTCAAAAGACCTTGGGTTCAATAATAACACACAGTTACCACATTTAGAAATGTGCAGGTTATAGTGTGGGGAAATCTCACTGCAAGCAGCATGCACAGATAGTAGATTGGGGGACGGTACACCAATATGCCAGTATGCAGTTCATACTTTAATCGCTAGAGAAGGCAAAAGTACCTCTATTCTATAACATTCTGTTTCTATAGAAAGGGACTAAAATACATGTCTATTCTTCCATCCATTTTCTATAACTGCAAAGGGGCAGGGTGAGCATTGAGCCTGTCACAATGCAGGGGACTCACCCTGGATGGGATGCTGATTCACTGCAAGGCACTCACACACTTTGAGAAACGCCAATTAGCATATTTTTAGACACACGCTAGACAAGAATGACATCCCCTCCCCCACCCCTGTGAGCCATGCCATGTCTTTTTGTGACAAAATGAGACCAACCTTGTGTTTCCCCAATCAATCACCCATTTTAGTGACGTTTTTAAGAGTCAAGGGGCCGAATAATTAACAGACTCAGTGGATCAGTGGGAGGTGTAGGTCTTGTGGTGGGTGGGGCATGTGTCAGGTGTGATCTTCTCCACAGACACCTGGGGGGTTGTTTCTCCATTTCTGGCCTCTGGTTTGCCTCATCGCCAGTTTGGATGAATCTGCATTCCATTCCTCTCACTCACCCCCCTAGGCTGAGGTCTCCCCCATCAGGGTTGCAAGTCTTACGTCCCTCCCGTTTTCTCCACCTCACAAAGGATCCTTAGATCCTCCTGCTGCAGAGCATCCAGGCAGAGCACAAAAGTCAGAACACTGCACTCACTAATCAGCAGTGTATGTGGACGTAATTCCCAAATCCCTGCATCGTAACCACTGTCGAACAATCCTTATTTACACTAAGCTGAAAGGACGCATGTGTTTATTACGGGTGTAACAGTACAGATTTCCCACGGTTCTATATGTGTCAAGGTTTTAGGATAACGGTAACAGAAAAGTTTCGGTGTCCTTATATTTAAGAAAATAAAGACATATCACCCTTTAATCAATGAATGATTTGTTTTAACAAGTCTCCATTCAGAAAAAAGGCAGCATAACTAACTAGGGTTAGTTTATGTCTCTACTGTACAAAACATAAACAAGAAAAACATAAACATTGATAACCTGCAGGTGCTTTGTCTGTTCTATTTGAAATTAACAGTTTATATACTATGTATAGTACATGTACAGACAATATTAAATTAAAAAATAATAAAGCATAATATCAAGCTACCTGTCTAAGCTTTGACAACTTGGAAGTGATTTGCCTTATCTATTTTATATAGACAGGGTACATGCTTGTATAGAAAATATTACACATAAAAATAATACAAAGTGCAAAATCAAGTTGGTACCCTAGTGAGAGAAGTATTTCTTGACGGTGAGGTTCTGTGTAAAAAGACAAGCATGTCAAGACTTTCTGAAGCAAGGCAACTGAGTACCAAATCGTCATAAAGAAGAATCGTTTTAACTGACAAGGACATATGCGAAGTTAAGTGTATCACTGCTAAAAGGTAACCAGAGGCAATCATAAGGGTAGATAAATATTATAAACTCCACAAGCCAAGAGAGCGCAGCATGTTTTCGTTGTGGCAGACACGTATAAAGGGGGTTTAAAGAAAGCATTGTGGCGAGTGTTCAAGTCATTTCAAGTCATTTCAAGTTCAAGTCAAGTACTATCTATCTATCTATCTATCTATCTATCTATCTATCTATTTTGATAAAGAAGATGACAACTTTTAAAATGAAATACTCTATTAACATCCATTATCGATTTGATATTAGCAGCGGCACAGACGAGAAAATCAGTTTACATGATACACTCGGTTACACGCTAATGAAATGCATGCATTCCACGGCAAATATTACAGTTACATTTACAATGAATGAATACACATTAATTTACACCATTTAAGGATAAGTGTGGTGCAGTACAAAGTATGCAGGCAGCTGACCAACCCCACGGCGTCACATTATGTCAGACAATAGTCGACAGTGGGTGGGATCAGAGCTCATACAGTGTCGTACTGCTAAAGTATGCTGCTACCTTTAGCTAGGAGGCAGATCATTTACGCCATCTGCTGTTGAATAATGGCATTTAAATTCTAGCCCTCGAACGTAAGACAACCCGTTTCTTAGATGGGGAAAAAAACACCATCTAATAATTGCACCAGTATGTGCAGGATCGCAGATTACATGTGCGTATTGAGCCGCTGTGGGTATACCGAACGGTACAATAATTTACCGTGTATATGTACATATTAACTTGTGCGATTTGTGAGGTGGAGATACCACAGATTGAACTTGTTCCTAACCCTAAACCTAAGACAAAGGTGTGGCAGGTGTCAGGCCAGCCTAAAACTCATGACAGGAGGAGTGTCAGCCTCTGAGCTGCATGCTCAGTACATTGAGCTACAGGGTGACCCAGGGAACAGGGAAGCACAGTAGGTGAACACCAAACAGGATGGCTAGTAGGAACTGCTGGACAAACAGGGAAAAGACACATGGGGCAGGGGGAGACGGGCACCAACACTGACACACGAATGCCCCGAACATTGCCCAAAGCATCACACTCCCTCCACCAGCTTGTCTTCTCACTCCAGTGCATCCTGGTGCCACCTGTTCCCCAGATAAATGATGCACATTTTAACAAG
Source organism: Gnathonemus echidnorhynchus (assembly GCA_026776725.1). Lineage (NCBI taxonomy): Eukaryota > Metazoa > Chordata > Actinopteri > Osteoglossiformes > Mormyridae > Gnathonemus > Gnathonemus echidnorhynchus. The sequence continues at coordinate 13,579,896 of JAODJU010000043.1, forward strand.
AAATGGGATTAATCAGGGCAGGTGAATTTTTTTCATTTATCTAAGGTCCAGTTCCAATGCTCGTGTGTCCTTTGTATGCACTTTCAGTGGTGGACAGGGGTCAGCATGCTCACTCTGACTGGCCTGCAGCTACATAGCCCCATACACAACAGGAATCAATGCTGTCTATGTTGTGACACATTACTCCGGTAACCATCATTTAGATTATCTGTCATTTGTGCCACAGTAGCCCTTCTGTTGGTTAGTCCCAGATGGGATGGCCTCCATTCACACCACGCGTTGCCATTAAATGGTTCTCCCTTCTTTCCGACCAATGTCAGTAGGTGCGCACCTTGTCATTTCAGAGATGCTTGTATCTACAATATTTAATTTGGCTTCCCCCCACGCATAAATAGGCCTTTAAATTTAATTTATATTTATAAAGAATTGTCTCCACAACATCAAATTCTCGCCCATTCCTGTCCCTGGCAGTATTACTTCCTCTATGTTTGAGGTTAAATACATAAAGTAACTTTGAAGTAACTTATTACTAAAATTTTGCAATTTAGAAACACATTTTATCTCTTTTCGGAGAAATTCACTGCTGTTATATTGACAATGTATTATCTTCTTACCTCCTCAATTTTTTAGCCACCGGCTGCCACTAATTCAGTGAGTTTTATATAAATTTATATAGTTGGGGGACTGCCGGAAAGCGAGAATGGTGAGCATAAAATACTATATGCCAAATTTCACAGCCCGTCAATAAAAGACAATCTAATTGTAAATGATTATTTGTTTTCGAACAACATTCTATACCTTCGTATAATTTTTACAAATCTTATAAAACGGAATACTTAATCTAGAATAACTTCCTATGTGAGAATACATGACATCATACGCTGGAGAAGGGGCGGTGGCACGAGACCGGAAGCGTGGCGCTCGCGATCAGCGACGAGAATCCCTTACCGGCGCGCCGTATTACGTCATCCGTTTGGTAGAGCCTATTCGTTAGTTGTGCTGTGTTGTGTGTATAGTGTGTATGTAAAAGCAGTATAAAAAACTTTTAACTCTTCTGATAGTGAAGCGCAAGCCGGCAATGTCGGTGAACTACGCGGCGGGTTTGTCTCCATACCCAGACAAAGGAGTATGCGGACTCCCAGAGGTAAAAGCCCGCAGCAGGTTATTCTCGGTTTATAATAGAGTAGCTGGCCTGATGTTAATGTGCATGGTGTACAATGTAGGAATTATTTAGCCAAGCACTACCCGAATATATGCATGCATATGGTTGTTTGTAATAATATGTAAATCCATCGAGAGTAGTTAAAATGTACAGAACTGTTACTGCTGGTGTTAAGAATAATCAGCAAGCTATAAGTACTAGCAGCTTTTATAAGCTATATTACCGGCTGTTTTTTGAGCTTCTGCGATTTGTCATCCAGGTGTTCGACAACCCAGAGCAAATGCGGAACAAAGTGGCACTTCTGGCCCAGATGATACGGCAAGCACAATACATGGTTGTCCATACCGGCGCTGGAATTAGTACCTCTGCAGGGATTCCTGACTTCAGGTACAAAATAGTTTAAACGTTTATTCCGCTCTGTGAGTTGTGTTTATTCCAAATCTTTATCCATTGTATTATACACAATTTCGATTGTTTTTTATACGGATTTATGTTTGCATTTCCTGTACATATTTATAGCTAATTGGGTGACATAACCGTCATTCAAATTAGTAGTATAGCAGATGTTTTACGTTTCATCCAAAGCCATTTTCATTTTTACGCACTCAGATAGGTCAAAGAGTGTCATTAAAACTACTTTTCTCAACAGTACAACAGCAGGGCTCCTCAAGGGAAGTCAACTGAAAATCTTCAGGTTACAGGTTTAGTCATGATTCCTTCTCAGTCTATTTCCATTATGAGTTTAAAATAAACCCTTATATAGTTAAATACATTAGAAGCTTAAACTAAATTTATAGGTATGTGGTGCTTTTAGAACTGAAACAGTTGATCCTCACAGGCATCCCTCCCAGACTTGACGAATTTTCTGCAATTCCACAGTTCTGCCACTAGAGGGATACGGAGCTCTCTCGTGCACTTTTTATTCAACTACTGTTGTTTGTCAGCCAAGTTTCATTTTAGTCTCTATATCTTCTCTTGACTAATTTCTTAGTTCCTCTTTTCATTGGGGGAAAGAGGAGATTGACTCACAGTGCACAGTACTATAGATATTTTGTTAGCAATATTGGATTTGTTTCCAAGCTATAAACGTATATGTCTGTGTTCAGCCATAGTGCGTCTTTCAAAATCAGAATTCTTTTTGGTGGCATACATTCACAGACATGGAACATAGATCAAGAAACATAATATAGACAGAAATAAAACAAAATAACATAGATGAGTATGGAAAAGATTGATGTATTGATTAGAACCCGCAACAAATATGCAGAAAGTTCAAGAAGGTCCAGATAATATGTGAGCAGAGGTCCAGAACTGTGTGAACATTGTGGGAATTCACTCAAGGCTGATTGATCAGCATTGCTGCAAGTGGGAGGAAGCTGTTTATGTGACATGTTTTGTTTTGATTCTCCTCACTCTAAAACGTGCCAGAAGGTAGTCTTTGGAATAGATAGTTGCCTGAGTTAGAGGGATCAGCAGTGATCTATGCTGCACGTCTCCTTACCCTGGACGCATACAGGGCTTAGACAGGTGGCCGATGATCTTGTCACATGATCTGATGACAGGCTACAGTTCATCCTTGGCCTGGGCAACAAACCAGACAGATACAGATGCGGTCAGATGGTGGCTGTGTAAATCTGGAGCAGTATTACTGTAGAACATTGAATTTCTTAAGTTGGTGCGGGAAGCACATCCGCTGATGAGCTTTCTTTAAGATGCGTGTGACGTTCTCATCCCACACAATACTGCTCCAGATTTACACAGCCACCATCTGACCGCATCTGTATCTGTCTGGTTTGTTGCCCAGGCCAAGGATGAACTGTAGCCTGTCATCAGATCATGTGACAAGATCATCAGCCAACAACAGGTTCTGCAACAGCATGGCACCCGGAACCCTTAAATAACTGAACTGTGTTGAAGAACAAGCCGTTCGGTTCAAGCGGTAGATGAGCGGGTAGCCGTTTCTGGAGGTCAAGCAGAAGTAAGTACCCAGTCATAATATTATCAAACGGTTCTGTCCTTCTCATTGACTGAGAGCCCAGATGTGGTCTTCTCTGAAATCTGGGGTCTTTCCTTAAATCTGGGGTCTTCTCTGAAATCATTGTTTATTAGTTTGGCCCCGGATTAAGTATGTTGATGCAAGACAGTTAATGAGCATGAGTTTTCTGGTCTGTCGTTAGCGCTTCAGAGATTCTGCCTGTCGGGGGAAGGGCCCCTCTGGACTGGGCCCAGTGGCATGGGTATAGTTTGAGATGGGGGTCAGCCAAGCGAGACCAGCTGGTGTATACAAGCCCTTAAAGGGGCAGGCCACCCTAAAACTGAAAAAAAGATATACTTTAGAGGGGCTTTAGTGCTGTCTATCCATCTCAGTTGTTCTGCTGGGAGTTGCCCAGTCATGGAGATACCGGCCATAGAAATGAATATAATGAGCGTGAATGGCATTCTTTCTGTGGTGATTAAACAAATACATTTGAGAAATTCAACAGCAATGACTCTTACCAGAAATCATGACCCGTTATTGAAGACAATCTACAGACTTTATAGTGAGCAGTTTAATGTAGGAACTATTTTCTTCTACCGAACCGCCACACACCAATCTTATCACTGCGCAGAAGATTCGAGCTCGAGCATCCCGGTGATTTCACTGTTTCATTGTGGACCCATTGTGCATTTTTTTTTGTCCCAACTCTAGCAAAACTCTTACAGTTTTATTTTGACGTCGGAAATTTGTCTGCGACACTGAAATCACTTGAGAAGTCATTTGATATAAGACCAACATTAGTAAAGATATCTTGCAAAGCAGTGGTCCCCAACCTTTATTTCGTCACGGACCGGTTTAATATTTTCACGGCCCGGCCTTTAAAGAGAGGCAGATAAATATACGTATTTATACGAATAAATGATATGTATAAAAATGGGGATATTTTAAAAATATAATAATGGGGTAACTTTAAAATATAGTAATAAATGGCTTGTGGGACTATTTTTAGCGGTAACTATCACGTGACCGAAGTTTTTTTATTTTTTCTGTGCAGCCCGCGGACCGGTACCACATGACCCACGGCCCAGTACCGGTCCGCGACCCGGGGGTTGGGGGCCACTGTTGCATAGTATTAACTGAGGGAAAACATGTCAATGGAGGGAGAGAGACAGAGAGAGAGAGAAAATGAAAACATCTGGCTAGTCAAAGCCACAGCCAGCTGTGAGCCATCAGTTTCACCAGCGGCTGGACAGGGACACGAAGTAAACAGAGTACAACACGTCTTAGTTTTTCCACGTCTTATGCTCCATAGTCCAGTTTCCCTACAGAACTTATTAGCTATAGCAACATATCACAAGAAGAGTTTAATGCAGAGTAGCTAATATACAGAAACACTTATTGATCATATTTCTCTTACAAAATGTGACGTTACAGTGGATTATGGGCTGAGCGTCGTTTATGATCCTCTTCAGTCTGTCTATCTTGTCTTACCCGTCTATGTAATCCTTCTGTCTACCATTATATATAACCTAGCCTTCACCCTGTCTGCTTGCATGGCATGAAAACGCAGTTAACTGACAGTCAGTTGCCGCTGTCTCTGCCTGATTTAGGGGCCCCAAAGGTGTTTGGACGATGGAGGAGAGGGGCGAGGCGCCTCACTTTGACACCACCTTCGAGGAGGCTCGGCCCAGCACCACCCACATGGCCCTCCTGGCGCTGCAGCGGGCCGGGTACCTGAAGTACCTGATCAGCCAGAACGTGGACGGCCTCCACGTCCGCTCCGGCTTTCCCAGGTGCCGCATTCCGGTCCGCCAGTCATTTTAAAAACGCCATTCGGGGCCACCAAATCGCGGCCCGTCTTATTAATCCGCCGGATCATATTGCCTCATCGTTTTTCACGTGGCCCCTGTTTTCGCAGCAGATTCCTGCAGGTAGAATGAAGCTCTGGTGACTTTAACTGTGATGCTTGTTCTTTGATTTAACAGATAAGGAAGAATTATTGTAAGGAAATGAATGTAAAGGGAAACATCCCCTGTTTAGCTGGTGCCCTCAGAGGCACTGGAGGTTTTCACATGAATGAGTCGTTCGGTTTGCTTTTATTGAAATTAGTTTAGCCTACGATTTAAAACGTGTGTGTGTATATGAATCAGTTTTAAAGTGTATAAACAATTAAAGTGTTTTAATATATTTTATTGATCTTTTAGAGACCTGCTGTCTGAGCTCCATGGAAACATGTTTGTGGAGGAGTGCTCTAGATGTGGCAAGTATGTCTGTCTGTGTGATTGTTTATATTACATTGTGGGGACCAAATGTCCCCCACAACGTAATAGTAACCTGTTATTTTGACGTTATGGGGACCATGGGGACAAAGGTCTCGTATTTTGTTTGGTTACTTATGGTTAAGCTTAGCACTGGGTAGGGGTTACAGTCGTCATGTTGTGATTAGAGTCCCCACAAAGATATAATTACAAACTTTTGTGTATGTGCGTATGTGTATTTTAATTATTTTTTTTTAATTTCAATTACAATTGAAACCAACTACAATTAATTTCAATTGCTTAATGGCTTCCAATGATTATCAAACCAAAATAGATAAAGAAATAAAGATTATTGTGCCTGCATGGGGGTGCAGTGGTTAGCACTGTTGCCTCACACCTCTGGGACCCGGGTTTGAGTTTCGGCCAGAGTTTCATTTGTGTGAAGTCTGCATGCTCTCCCCATGTCGTCGGATTTCTCCAGGTACTCCAGCTTCCCCCCGCGGTCCAAAAACATGCTAAGGCTAATTGGAGTTGCCAAATTGCCTGTAGACGTGCATATGTGAGTGAATGGTGTGTGAGAGTGCCCTGCTATGGGGTGATACCCCATCCTGGGTTTGTGTATATATACATATGTGTATATATATATATATATATATATATAAATGTGTGTGCGTGTCTGTATATGTGTGCGTGTGTGTGTATATATGTGTGCGTGTATGTATATGTGCGTGTATGCATATATGTGTGTGTGCGCATGTGTGTGTATATATATGTGTGTGTGCGTGTCTGTATATGTGTGTGCGTGTCTGTATATGTGTGCGTGTCTGTATATGTGTGCGTGTCTGTATATGTGTGTGTGTGTGTGTGTGTGTGTGTGTGTGTGTGGGAATCTCCCAATCACTGTCTGCTCACATTCCCTCCTCGCAGGCAGTATGTCAGAGAGAGCGTGATCGGCGTCATGGGCCTGAAGCCCACAGGCCGCTCCTGCGAGGAGACGCGTTCCCGAGGTCTCCGCTCCTGCAGGTGCCCCCCTCTCGCTTCGTCCGCCGCTTACCTCTCCTTCTTTTCCCACCACAGAAAAGAGACCTGTGGCTGTTACTGATTTATACAAATGGAAGTTTTCCTACGGTGATACAGGTTAAGTACTTAAAGGTACAAGAAGGCTCCAGGGAATCTCTGGTCTTGAGGGGCAGTTTGTTTAAACATTATGCTGCTTGTTCGCCAAGAGAGTCCATGCCAATTAATTTGAGGCAGTGCTTGGATGTGAAAGTGAACATACTGACTGAGCTGGAAAACGGCCCTGAAGGTCCCCAGAGGCCGTGTAGCTGTAGCACGGCAGAGCTGCACACATGCTGCTGTCTCCTTTTTATTTTCACCTTATTTATTCCACATTGCTAGTTATTTTTAACAGGTGTGCTGCAGGGTTGGTACCTCGCATGGTAAATCCCTCTCAGAGGACATGAATTATTCTTTAGCTGCAGAACATTTTGAATGCAAGCTGGCTACATGAAGTACTGAATTACAATTACATGTCTCTGTCTGCCTGCCTCGCTCTCTGTCTGTCTGTCTGCCTGCCTTGCTCTCTGTCTGCCCGCCTCGCTCTCTGTCTGTCTGTCTGCCCGCCTGTCTGCCTCGCTCTCTGTCTGTCTGTCTGCCCGCCTGTCTGCCTCGCTCTCTGTCTGCCGTTCCTTCCTTCCTCCTTTCCACAGGGGCAAGCTAATCAGCACCATTTTGGACTGGGAGGACGCTTTGCCAGACCGAGACCTGAGTCGCGCCGACGAGGCCAGCAGGTGGGCTGTCTGAAGGTTATCGCTGCCTTGTTTGGTTCCCCTGGTTGTGGGGGGCTTCATGCCAGCTGATCAGTGTATAGTAAGCCAGGAGTAATGGCCGGGCTGGGGAGGGCGGCTAGTACAGGCTGGGATGGAGCGCTGGCAGAATGACACTGCACTCAGCTTCAGACACTCCCATTAGTTTGTCATAGTCCTGTGGCCTGTACTACGAAGCGGGGTTACTGGCTTATCGGGGTAACTTGTCGGATTTAAGGTGGTCTGGGCTAAATGTAAGTGAACGAATATGAAGTCCATTTAATCTGTGGTACCTTAAATCCGACAAGTTACCCCGATAAGCCAGTA
>JAODJU010000043.1:13587525-13602212 GCA_026776725.1 Gnathonemus echidnorhynchus
TGAACGAATATGAAGTCCATTTAATCTGTGGTACCTTAAATCCGACAAGTTACCCCGATAAGCCAGTAACCCCACTTCGTAGTGCTCTCCTACCAGCAGGGCTACACGCACTGCAGAGGTGCAGATAGATTCTCCTTGGCGGGGAGTAAAAATGGAGAATGGTGCTTGTTGTTTTGTTAGGTACCTGAATGCAAACACACTTGCTATGTATACTGTAAGACTCGTAACTTTCTTGCCTTTAGCTGTTGGAATTACCTTAAACAAATGTTGTTCAGTGAATTGAGTGATAACAAATAATACATAAACACACAAAAGCATAACAATGGATAATAAGCAGCATATTGCTATTTTTTTATGATTCCTTATAAGGAATGTCTGTGCTTTAGTCGGTTAGGGGTCACGCAGGTCAAATCCCAAGGTCAGTTGGGTGATTCCACTGTTAGGACCTTGAGCAGGACCCATAACCCCTAGCTGCTCCAGGGTTTGTCTGACCATGTTTGTATTTTGGATAAGTGTCTGAACACGTAGAGCATTGTGCTACCTACACAAAGGTTGTGAGTTTGAATCCCAAGCAGGACATAAATTGAAACCCTTCCCTACTTGTATAAAAACATCAGATAGATAAATGTAAGTGAATGTTGACCATGTCGAAGGGTCTGACATTTCATAACAGATGCCTCGTTCCCTCATAGGGCTGGGTGATATCGTACCGATATTGTATTGCCCATGTGCAGTAATCACCAGGGCTTCGGATGACAGGCGAAACATTTGGCCGGAAGCCAGTTTTTCGGTGTTATACGGACGCTTATTTATGCCAATAATTTGTTAAGCAGATTAGTAGTACAGCTAAAATATTAACGAGGCTTTATATGATGCCCAAAAGTCAGTATCCGTATAAGTACAGCTTATCCTTATGTTTAATAAACATGTCAGACTTTAACCTGCAGGCACCACCACACCCCCAACGTCCTTTTACCTTATTTATTCACAAGATCTCCTCTTTTAAAAGATGTCGTGGCTGCTATTCTTCACCGCGACTTAAGTGCATATTGCACTGAGGTATACCAAACCATAGTATACCAAAACAGTATTATGTGGTGTACTCCGCTAATCAAATTTAATTAAACCTCATGGTTATACAGATTATTAACTTTTTTGGGTGTCACAAAACGCATCTCATTAATATTTAAGCCATACTACTAATCTCCTTACCAAATTATGGGCATAAATAGACGTCCATATAACACTGAAAAGCCCTGGTGATTATTGCGCGTGTGCGATATATCGCCCAGCCCTATTCCCTCATATCTTGAGGAATCTGACTCCATGTTGCCCCTTCGCAGGCGGGCCGACCTGGCGCTGACCCTGGGCACCTCGCTTCAGATCAAACCCAGCGGTAACCTGCCACTTTGCACCAAGCGCAAGGGGGGCAAACTGGTGATCGTGAACCTGCAGCCCACGAAGCATGTGAGTGTGAAACGTGCACACTTACAGACTGCCTGATAGCCCGGTGTGTCGCACGTCACAGTGTCGATATCACTATCGGAGACCCAGCAGGTGCCCCAGGGCTCCTTTTCCTAAGCAAACCCTCCTAATTATCGTTATACTGATTCTCCAATCACTATATATACCTGTGTTTACCTGCATCCTGGGTCATTGGTGTACGTTACTGCCGTTAATCTGTACCTATTACTGTTACACTGCATTTCATGACTTTTTCATTGCTTAGAGGTGTAATTGTAGTATAACATAATTTTATTTATATATATATATATATATATATATATAAAATGACATAGTATCATTGTATAATTATAGTGAAATTGTAGTTTAATATATAATAATATAGAATATATATAATTGTAGTATGATTGCCCATATAGTGTAATTAGAGTGTAATTTTAGTATCAGTCTTTTTGGGATCATTTTATATAGTTTAATACAGAAATATGAATGCTGACGTGAAACCTTTATTGTGTTAGGACAAGCATGCCGACCTGCGTATCCATGGTTACGTGGATGATGTCATGACCCAGCTGATGGACCTGCTGGGATTAGACATTCCTAGCTGGGCGGGGCCGACGCTGTGTGAGAGCTCCACGGCGGACTTCAAGCCCCCGCCGCCCATCAGCCCGAAGGCGGAGACCAAGCGCAAGCCGAAGGCGGAAGACGGGGCGGCGGTGAAGGCGGAGGTGAAGGCGGAGGTCACCGGGCTCGGCGTTTCGAAGAAAGAGGAAACCGCCGGCGAGCGGAATTCGGCCTCTGACCCGGCGCCAGGTGACGGTTTGCCCATTAAGGAAGAAAAGGCGCAAGGTGCTTTAGCTAATGGGGCTCCACCACCAGCCAAGAGACACAAAGCCAGCTCTGAGTGCGCCGAAGACGGCTCGGCCGGCGCGGTGTGACAGCCTTCGGAGAGCTGGAGCAGACTCACCCTGCGTAGGCAGGTGCCAAGTCAGGCCAGGGCGCCATGAAGCCTGGGAGCGGCAGCCTGTGCCCCATCTGATCGGCTCTGAGCCAAAGGGCTGCGAGGGCCGTCCTGCAGGGGGCGCTGAGAACCCCTGAATGTCTCCATCGGCGTCTCTGTCAATAGAGATACTTCCCCCTCAGTCTCCCCCCGCTGCCAGTTCATTTCAGCGCTAAGTGAGCGTCGCGCAAGCAATATATTCCTACCAGCACACAAAGTCCTGCTAGAAACACTGTAGCAGACCTTTCCACGCATCTACTTTGTTTGGTATTTCTAATAAACGTGTTTTTCTGTCTTATTGTACTTTTGAGATGTGCTATTTCGGGATCCTAAATATTCATATGCGTTTATGCATGATGTGCAGTGTGGATTTCTTTTCTTTGTCTGTAGCTCTTGTTGCCTATAGAGAATGTGAGATGAGTCATAGCTTTGACGTGAAATGGGAAACCGCTCCTGGACTTGCCTGATTTTTTTGTCATTTTCCATTTTTACACTACATGCGTTTTCATACTTTTTCAGCTTTCAGGGATCTGTAGAAATTGTCTGTTGTTTTTTTTTTATTCTGTATTTGTATTTTTTTAAGAATAAAATGTTCTTTTTGCAGCAGGTTTTTTTTAACTTGTGCGTGCGTTTGTGAGGATGGAGAGCAACCATGGCGGAAACTGTTTGGGTGGTGATGAGCAGCTCACAGGAAGACACTTCCTCAAGTGATGATGAGCGACCGTCTTCCTGCACACTGATTGGGTGGTGATGAGAAAACATCTTCCTGCAGTCTGATTGGGTGGTGATGAGAAAACATCTTCCTGCAGTCTGATTGGGTGGTGAGCAGTTCCAGCAAACAGGTTGGGTGATGATGGTGAGCAAACATCTTCCTGGTGCCACTCTCCTATCAGCATGCTAACTTCTTGTGAGGTGTATAAGGTACAGGTCCTCGTGCGTTACCTGGACTTTGGTGATTCCACTTAGATATGGGCAGACTCTCAGCTACTACTCCCAGAATCTCCAACAGTAATGTTACCCACCCGTATGAAAAGATGGGCCAGCACACAGGTCAGACTGACTCTACCTTGCTGTCTTGCTTTTGGCCAGAATTTGGTTTTGTTTACTTCAGATATATATTCGTACCTTTCTTCACTCAGGAGAAACAGTGCATACCAGTGATCCTTAATCTTCATTTAAGAGGTTCTGTTGAAGTACTTTAATTTTCACTTGTACTATGTAAAGAGAATGGCACTAGATTAACTTTTCTGGCTGCCTGACCACCACCCGTTAACTTTCTGAATTATGACCATTTCAACTTGAAGCTAAAAAGAAATTCTCAAAATTTATCATCTACAAACTCTTAAACCTCCTTAACTAGTCTTTTTAGTCTCCAGATCATATGTTTACTGCTAGAGGTATTCATTTTTTATTGTTGAATCAACAAGAAGATAAATTCTTATTGTTGATAATATGTTGTCTATTATTTTCCCAGTTTTGCTGTAGAGCTTTGTGTGATTGTGTGTTTGATGTTGAAATGATGTGCAGGACGACCTTTGTGTATCCGCTGCCATTATCAGTTTACCAGGCTTGACCATTGTCAGGGGGCATTCAGGAAAAGTCAAAGAAAGACATTAGATTAAGAAAATAAAAATTACAAATGAACGGAAGTTTTTCAGCTCCATTTGGTTTATAACTATTACAGAAATATGTCCGCAGAATTAAAGTACATATTTAGTTTTTTCTGTTCTCTTAAATTGTTTTGTGCTTCAGAGGCACCATGAAATCAGATCACGTTTACATTTGTACTACTGCTCACCCTGGTCATGATAGGAATTAAGCAATAATATATTCAAGGATTAATTTGTGTTTCATTGTTGATTCATCATTAGTATGAAAGTGACATAGTATAAAGTTCTCAGTGCCTGAAGTGTAAATTGCAATTCAGATATCAAATACCTGTATATATCAAATGTGGTTCTTAAGTACAGTTAAAACAAAAATATAAATAACAAATTATTACACAAAAAAATATTTTATTCTGTTAGTGGCAGAAAAAATGTACATTATCAATGAGGCACTAGGACTATCAAATGGCTATTTTCCTGTCTACAGTCCTCATCATACCGTGTCAGGTCTGTACTTATTTTTTTTTTTATCCACAGTGTATCTGTGTTTTGTCTACCTGCTCAAAACTCGAAGGCCGTTGAAGGCCGTCCTCACTGAGCAGTGAAATTCACGGCGGATGTTAAATGTATGATGGAAGTGTAACTGTGTGTGCAGTGTAAACACAATGCTCGCCAAAACAGATCATTTGCATTTGCAAGCAGGTCGGCGCATTCCTGCATCACTGCCTCACTGCTCGCGCTCGGAATTCTCACTGGCACAATCGCAGCAGAAGAGGGAGAATGAAAGTAAGACCAGTGCACACACTGCTTGTCCAGTGAGTCTATGAGCTCATATTTACATTTATTTATTTCATAGATGCCTTTGTCCCAAGCGATGCATGAGTGAGGCAAATCATAAGCTTCTGTGGTGCAGACAGGCTGTCAGACTGAGTGCTAGCTAACAGAAACCTAGGAGCAAATCCCATGTAATTCAGAGTGAATAAATTGGTGAGACAGTTGTCACCCATCCACCTGTGACTAGTTTGCATTAAATATGCTTCTGTGTCTCTCTGCATTTCTCACTCATTATGCATGATTTTAAAGCACCAAATGCTTTAATGAGAAAGTGACCCCCTGAATCACAAAGAGGGAAACGTGACGATTGAAAATTTGACCTGCTTTGCGCAAAATAATAAGCATATATACTGAAAACAATCCTCCGCAGATGTTTGTGTCTGACAGTTTGGGAGACAGTTTGGACAGGTCAGATAAAGCGTATGCCTGACGTCTGCCGTAACACACACGCAACTGCTTGCCAACGTTTTAGATAAATGAGCAGTAGAGTCGCCCATGTCACCAGGACCATTGCTGACACATGCGTCTGTGATTTGCGTTTCTGCAGAATATTGAGTGCTATATTGAGTGATATTTTGGTTTCAGCAATATGGTATCAGTGAGCTGCCACAGAACTAATTGCAAGCAAAAATAAAAGTCATAGGTTTGAGCAAGCTCAACGTAATCTGCTTTATTTGAGTCTCATTTCCTTGGCAAAAGAAATAACAATTTTAAGATTAAAGTCTATCCCCTACTGCTTACTGTCATAGCAAAGACACAAATGAACAGTAGGAGGGGGGGAGTGCAGGGGGCAGAGTGAGAGAGAGGGAGGGAGGGAGAGAGAGTGCTGTGCAATGATGCAAATGAAAGTGCAGGAGCGGTCACAGCACTGACGACACACAACTACAGACATACAGTACACGGAGGCCCAGAGCACGCCTGACGCCTGGAACAGTCACACGCAAACACAAGCATGCAGTGTGTCTCAGTGTGGCCCTAACAATAGGCAGCAATAGGCAGATACAAAACACAGACAAAATGCCTAACAGGCACATAGACAACTACCTCCCCAAAATCAGACACGTAGCCAGGCAACAAGTTTGAACCCCCTTCGAAATTGAAACTCCCCCCCGTCAAAATTAATTTCTGGCTCCAGGCCATGGCCTAACATACCTGCAGATATAGTAACATGCAGTTACAGTCAGAATATGTGCACATATACTCATATATATATATACGTGTGTGTGTATATATCTTGGGTTAGGTATGTGTTATGTATATATACAATACACACACAGAAAAAGATGGAGACATAGATGCCGATTATCACAGTGATCAACTAACTAGCATCATCACTTCTGCTTCCTGTCCATCACCTGCCAATCAGAACCTTCCTATTCTTCTCTGTTAGAATGGCTCCTACCCCAGTGATCCAGTATTTTTATTTTTTTATTATACATTTTATTTACAGTGTTTGAAAGTTCTAAAAAAAGAGTGAAAGCATGGAATATTTTTCCTGCATTTTCATAAGACAGAAGTTCCCGTGATACTCCCCTCCCACCCCCAGGCTTGACAGAGAGCATTCATACATAACATATGAAACACACCAGTTAATGAAATCAGTTCACAGAATTTTTGTGGAATTTTTCCAAACTACGCTTAAACACTTCATGTAAGGAATGTTTTCAGCAGAGCCCAGGTTCCGACTGATCTTGTTCATGCATGAAGTTGGACCAGAATTTGTTTGCACAAAGAAAATTAACACACTGCCATCCCAATGCATCATTTAATTAATCCCCTCAACTGTCTTAGAAAAATCACCATCATATCATGATACTGTTAATAAAATTTTGACAAAACATAAGAAACAACAAACAAAAAATGTAAAAACTATAACAACAAATGTCTGTCTCCCTAAAATCACTTCTTTGGGACCCAATGCTTCGTGTCAAATCTCCTTTGGAGATTCATAAGCCTCATAAAGACACTTTCAGTTTGATTGGATTTAAAAGCAGCAATAGGTATGTACATTTTTGTCAGCCAAAGGTCCTAGATCAATATTCTGCATTTGTAGAGAAGGATAAGGAAAGACAGAAAAATAAGTCCTCTGAGATATTAATTTACACCTATTTTTTTTTTTTTCTTTCAAACCTTACATATCATCAGCATGTGGACGAAGTGTTGTGTCCTGTGCTGTGGCCCAGGTCACCGTGGCAACATGACCCGTGATGGGGTCTCCATGGCGATTATGTCGCTCCTCCAGGGTATGATTGTGAGGGATGGCACTGGATTCTGGGAAATCTGACCTCAGCTGCATCTTAGCCAGCAACGCTCCCACGGCCTCGACCCCCCGATCCACCAAAAACGCCGGAAGGGTCTGCGGTGCCTCAACCACAGAGTGCAGTGACCGTGACTGGACTGCAGTGAGCAGGGTGAGAGGCAAGGGGCCGTGCATGAGCCAGGGCACATCTCTTCAGAACCTTTCTGTACACTGGCTTCCACTGAATCCAGGGCTGCTCCTGGAATTTGGCCAAGTATGGAAAGGTGACTAACCTCTGACTGCACTGAAGTCTGTTGTCTTTTGGCTGATCCTGCTGGAGGAGAAGGGTTCCAGGCTGGGAAAAAGGATGAGAGAGAAGGACAGAAGCAGCACCTGGGCAAAGAGAGGATAAAGAAAATGTTCAGCATCACCTAACTCACAGTGGTGCTTCTTTCTCGGGACAGCAGTCCTTACCAAGATGCAGGTCCCAGTCTGGGCCATTTTATTGGAGCCATTCATGACCAGTGCCTGCAGCCTGCGCAGCTGCTCCACCAGAGACCTGCGGAATGGATAGGAAGTGTCATTGACTGCGCAAACATATGAACATCCTCTTCCTGCGGGATATAGTGGTGTAACATACGTGTTGGTTTTCTCCAGTTGCAGGACTTTTCTCTGGAGTTCCTGGTTGTGTGCGTTACAGGCTGCCATTCTGTTGGAAGAAAACTCATTAGCTTCTTCTGCTGCCAGTCAGATATTAGCGTGGTTAATGATCACGACAGTCATTCTGGTTTACAGGGTCTGCTCTTTCAGCGTTTCATCAGTTAGTCTTTGAGGATGTCACCCCCAGTTAAGGGTGCCATAAGTGAGTGACGGGGGGCCTAAAATATATGGAACATAACTGGATTTGTCTGGGTTGGGGGGGGCAATATGATATGCTTTCATGGGGTCCAGAATCTCTAGTGGCACTCTTGCCCCCAGCTTCCAGGTATTTTGGCCGCGCTCCATACCTCCCCTCAAGACCATCGATGTATTCCTTCTTCTTCCTCCTGCTTTCCTGGGCTGACTGCTTATTCCGGATCTTTCTCCGAATCTTTTTCAGAATCCTCTCCTCAAACTGGTGGGGGCACAGTCGGGTAGAGGGGAGGCAGGAGTTAAAGGGCTGGATGTTGCAAAGCATGCTGGGAGCACACTGGGGAGCAGACCGTGGAGGGACTGTACCTTGGTGAGGGGCAGCTGAGAGGGGAGACTCATGCCTTCCTTCGCCAGCAGCTTCTTCTCGTCGTCATTGAGGACCAGCTCCTGGAAGGACTGCTGGGCAGACTGCTGGGGCTGAGAGAAGGACAGGCCGATTATGGTCTGTAAGCATCATGAACAGAGCAGGCTGTACAACTCAGGTCCAGATACATGGGGGGTTGCAGTGGGCCTGACCCACCCAATCGAAAGCTCAGCCCACCCTTCGAATCCCTCCCAGCCGCCTTCAAAGTGGTGCCGGGCCTGGTACAACCCAGCTTGCTCATCCAACTTGCTTAACCAGTAGTGGTTTTTGATTAAGGCAGTGTTTCCCAGTCCGGTCCTCAGGGACCTGTAGACAGTCCATGTTGTTGCTCCCGGTAAGAATGCGGGCCGTCCGGCAGGGAGCTCGGAGGGAGCAGAATCATGGGCCGTCTGCGGGACCCCGAGGACCGGGTTGGGAAACACTGTACTAAGGCTAACGTGGTTTCTGTAATCGTAGGAATTTTCTCAGTTGCCCCCATACCCACCGGCTCACTAGTGCCGGAAAGCAGCAGGTCTTTGATAGTGAGCGGGGCCCCCAAGGAGAGCTGGGCTCTCTGAGCAGTATTCTCCGGGAAGAAGCCCGTCTCCCAGCCATCTGTGGGCAAGAGACTGTCCGTTATCTGAGGGACATTACATCTGCTGATCGGAGTTTAATATTTACATTTGACATGCAGTACAAGGTAACTTTTAGTGTTTAAAATGGCCGCCCAGGTGTCTCACCCAGATTGATGGAGACATCGCCATCCATGTGTTCCAGAGCGACCGTGCGGACAGGGGGGGTATGGAAACACTGGGTCTCCAATGGGGGACTCTCGGGGGGTGGGGGGCTGTCCATGTGGTCTGAAGGGGGGTCCTCACTGATCCCGCTGTCACTGGGTGAGGGGGACCACAAGGGGGACCCCGAGGTGGACAGAGAGTCGTTGCCGCTCAGCAGGGTGTCCAGGAAGGTGTCACCGCTGCTGCAGTCCCCCGCACTCAGGACCTGCAACCGGACGCATAAATGCGGGACTTAGGAACACACGGCGCGCGGGTCAGATCCAGGAAGCGGCACCGTGAGCAGCCAATAGCAGAGGCTGTTTGAGACGCATCACTCACAGGGGTAAACTGACTGTAGGGTGACAGGACAGTGCTGTCACCCATGGCGTGATTTCGCACTGACCAGGCTCTCGGGCTCACTATTTCCTCGTGACGCAGGATTCCATCCGTCTGATCGAATAAGAGGTCGAGGAGTTCCATCCCATCGTAACCCTGGGGGGCGCCGACACAGAAATAATTTATGATCATACAGCAGCACATGGGCACCGAATCAGGTGATCACAAAAAAGTCATTTGGTGTGTGAAATAAATACAAATGTTTTGCGTCTTCTTCAGATGCCAGCGTCAGTGTCATTGTTACTTATTGCTTTTTTTGAGATTGAATTCCCAAAATTCTTATACATGCAAGCAACACATCATATGAGGTTAATACTTCCTTGTCATTTAAAATTGTTGGCATCCTTTATTTCCTTACACATTCACTTTCACTCCAGTGGCACAGTTGGGTCCAGTAAAGACCAGCAAATGTGACATTTTGCGTCAAGATATTAGAGGGCATTTTGCAGTATTTCCCGCTATAGCTCTTGAGTAATATGAATCATATGGCAATTTCATATTAATGGTAAATCATATAAAATAGAGGATTTTTTACATAGCAACAGCCGAAGGTAATGTATGGAAATCAACAGCGAGACGCAAAAGCTATATTAATGACAAATTGCCTGAACCTGGGCTGAAAATTTGAAGAAAAAAATGGCTATTATTCTCGAATCTTCTTAAATGAATAGAAGTGTCAACACAGATTCTGAATAACTGCTGTAGACCAATTTTGTACTTTGGACTGTAATTCCCAGAGATCAGCATGACCCACTGGATGATAACTTAAACTGCTGGTTGTCTGAAAAGTTGAATAATAACAAAGTGTAATCCATTTACGTACCTTGTTTGGGACGTGTGCCATCCTAAAGGTTCCAAAGTGGCAGCTGGAATAAAACTCAAGTATTGAGATGGGGAAGAAAAAAATGTCTTTTTCCTTGTTAGACACCAGTGCCTTGGACCATCGTGACTCCTCGCCTCTGCGTCTCTGCACGACTCTGCTATGGGGCAAAGTTTAAACTCCAACAAAGCAGTCAATGCTTCCAATCCAAGGCCTCCATATTGGCTGCCATGCCATGACAGACAGAACCTGCTCCACCAATCAGGCGTGTCGGGAGGAGGTGTTTAACGCGCAGGCCCCTCCCTGTAGAGATTGTAGTATTCAGGTTCTCAGGGATCATATTTTTTGCACTGACTCATGAAAGATTACCTTTCACACAATTAACGATTTGTTGGTTTTTTTAAACAGAGCATCCAGAGTCAATAGA
The DNA here is from genome assembly GCA_026776725.1 of Gnathonemus echidnorhynchus. Classification (NCBI taxonomy): domain Eukaryota; kingdom Metazoa; phylum Chordata; class Actinopteri; order Osteoglossiformes; family Mormyridae; genus Gnathonemus; species Gnathonemus echidnorhynchus. Next base: position 13,598,344 of record JAODJU010000043.1, read on the forward strand.
CAAACACAAATCTGTAAACATTGCTTGTAAATGAGTATATAAATACAATAAATAAGTACACAATGTTGTGCCCTCTACTATTCATTGTCATCTAGTTGTGAAAATGTGGCTTCTTTTCTATCATCTGTCTTATAGGACTGATTTTTTAAATTTAATCAGGTCCTGTTTGCTGCATACTGTGCTTATTGTTAGTACAACCTGTCAGCTTCTCTGATTGTTTTTAACACCTTAATGTTTCTGCTTTATTGTTCCTTGATACCAAAATTATTCTTCCTAACATACTACTACACAAACTTGTGTATTTGTTTTCTTTTTTCCATAAACCTTTTTGAATAATGCATTATATTTAGGGTGTGGAATTTCACAGATTTCATCCTTAACATCTTGTTTTTAACAACTTGTGTCAGTCTGCTTGATGATTACATGCCAAATCTAACACACAATTTGTAAGTAGAATTAAAATCTATCCATCTGCAAATCAGTTCTAGTGACGGTTGTGCTTAGAATGAAATAGTATTTTTAAATTTACTTTGATTATGATTTGTTTCGTTTAAAATAATTAAATTGAATATGATTATCATAGGATTGGGCATTGGCATGTATTTTGCAATGTACTGCATACACTTATAAAACATGCACATGTCTTGCCATTACGTGATCCCAGCATGCATCAGCACATGTGAGGATATGCATGGGTGTGTTCTTATTCTGCATCTGGTAATATGAGATAATGCTTTTTTTTCAACGCCCTTTCTGTTATCTCAAGTCCAGGGTTGAAATTATGATCTCATTTTAATTCGCAATACATTTCTGCATTTCAGTCCGCAGGGATGTCCTTCTGTGTTTACTTAGCTGGACAGGTAACATTAAACATCATATTTACATAGACCAGTATTTCACAATTTGCCCCAAAAGGGTCAGTGTAACTCAGCTAGCCTGGGATACACAAGCAATGTTCTGGTAACTTAAAACCAAGAAAATCAACCGCCGTTGCTATTTCAGAACCACATGGACCAAACAAAGTTCCTAATTATTGTTTAGATAGTTCAGGATATTGGATAAATCCTGTTGCTTCCACTATATTCCATCCAAATTAATATTTTTCAATATTTTAAAAAATATTTAGGACATCAGCTTAATGACATAAAACATGATAAAGTGAATACTAATCTATTCTGGAGCTTAGTCATATTGTGATGCTATAGATATAGATCTATATAAATATATAGTGTTCAGTACATCACCATTGTTCTATTCTCCCTAAAGCAGCATTCCAAACAGAACGCAACATAGCAACAGTATCATTTTGCCTACCAGAGGTGGAAATTTCAGGTCCTGAAAGTACAAATCCAGACCAAGATTTTGTTTCAACCGACCAGTTGGGTACTCTGTGGATGTAACGCTTTATACTGAACTGTTCAGCTGAAACTAAACCTTTGTGTGAATTTGTACTTTGTGGACCTGAACTTTCCACCTCTATTGCCTACTGCCTTTACATGATAATGAGCTGATTTCTTCTCCGTCCATCTTTCTCTGTTGATAATATGTTGCGACCTTTTGCCTCATTTCTGACCCATTGGCCAAACTTGTTTTCTTTCCTGTTACTACCATTGATTTTTCTTCCGCTTTCTCCTTCTGCGTTATTGATTGTTTTTTACATCAGCTTCTCCTCTTTTCTGTTGCAGGTCTGCATTCCTGTTCTACTGCATTGTATTGCTCTGCGTTCCATTATTAAATACATGACAGTAATTTGAAAAAATTATTCAAATAAACAGTATGACGTGCATAAATCATTTGTTCTGCAATGATTCTACACGAACCGCCTGAGGATTAATAATATAAAATTATACAAAATACTGAGTAAAACATGGCTGCCTATTTTTCTTACATAGAATCAGATTCTCTTTTATTTGACACTCCCGGTTGTTCAATTATTAAGGACAGGGCATATTTTGTTGTTATACCTATTAAACACTAAATAACTTCTGTTCTGATTCTGTGCTGTATAGAAGATGGTTGGATATTTCACTATCACTTTATTTTTGAATGGAAATTTGATAATGTATGAATATGTATCAGTATCAAGTATCAGGTATCCACCAATCAGCCATAACATAATAACCAGCTGCCTAAGATTGCGTAGGTCCTCCTCGTGCTGCCAAAACAGCTGTCGCTCACTGAGGCACGGACTCCACAAGACCTCTGAAGGTGGACGGTGGTATCTGGCACCAAGACGTTAGCAGGAGATCAAATCCTGTAAGTTGTGAGGTGGGGCTTCCATGGATCGGACTTGTTTGTCCGGCACATCCCACAGATGCTGGATTGGACTGAGATCTGGGGAATTTGGAGGCCAAGTGGACACCTTGAACTCTTTCTCATGTTCCTCAAACCATTCCTGAACAATTTTTGCAGTGCGGGAAGATACATTATCCTGGTGATAGAAACGACTGACATCAGGGAATTCCGTTGCCGTGAAGGGGTGAACCTGGTCTGCAATAATGGTTAGGTATGTGGTACATGTCAAAGTATCCATATGAATGTCAGGACCCAAGGTTTGCCAGCAGAACATTGCCCAGAGCATCACACTGCCTTCGCCAGCTTGCCTTCTTCCCATAGTGCACCCTGGCGCCATCTCTTCCCCAGGTAAACATCGCACATGCACCTGGCTGTCCACATGATGTGATAGAAAACGTCACTCATCAGACCAGGCCACCTTGTTCCATTACTCTATGACCCAGTTCTGATGCTTGCATGCCCATTGTAGGCACGGTAGTCAGGGTCAGGGTCAGGGTCAGTCACTCTGACCGATGTTAGCTGCACAGTCCCATATGCAGCAAGCAATGCACTGTCTGCTCTGACACCCGTCATAGACAGCATTGACTTTTTCAGCAATTTGTGCCACAGTAGCTCTCCTGTAAGATCGGACCAGACCCCATCACTGGTTCACAGTTGGCCTTCCTTGGACCTCTTTTGGTAGATTCTGACCACTGCACACCAGGAACAACAACCCAAGACCTACTGGTTCGGAGATGACCTGACCCAGTTGTCTAGCCGTCACAATTTGTCCCTTGTCAAACTTTCTCAGATACTTACACCCACCCATTTTTCCTGTTTGCAACATGTTCAAGAACTGAATGTTCACTTACCTAATATATAACGGCGCCCTGGACAAGTGCCATTGTAATGAGACAATCAATGTTATTCACTTCACCTATCAGTGGTTTTAATGTTATGACTGACTGGTAAACTACATGAAATAGTAAGTGGTCAGTTTGAACTTGGTTTTATAGTGTATTTTGGAGTTTAAGTACAGTATTATGTTTCAATCAGGAGCATGTATCACGAAAATATACTGCATAAACATTTAGGCAGGAATCTGTTTTCCTGATGTCTGTTCCTCTTAATGTGTTTGTAGAGTAGATAAGAAGAGCTGCATCCTATCAATGGCCTGGAAAGATTATAATGATTTCAGCACAATTACTTTATCATTATTGCTTGGGGATTCCAAAGGGCAGAGTTCTCTTGTGCAAGCAGGCAGCAGAGCTCATATAACGTTGCAACACAAGCAGCTCCTCTGCTTTGCGCTGGCTGCCGCCGCTCTGCTCTGCACTGGCTGCCGCCGCTCTGCCCTGCACTGGCTCTGCCCTGCACTGGCTGCCACCGCTCTGCCCTGCACTGGCTGCCGCCGCTCTGCCCTGCACTGGCTCTGCCCTGCACTGGCTGCCGCCGCTCTGCCCTGCACTGGCTGCCGCCGCTCTGCCCTGCACTGGCTCTGCCCTGCACTGGCTGCCGCCGCTCTGCCCTGCACTGGCTGCCGCCGCTCTGCCCTGCACTGGCTCTGCCCTGCACTGGCTGCCGCCGCTCTGCCC
>JAODJU010000043.1:13603656-13614075 GCA_026776725.1 Gnathonemus echidnorhynchus
GGAAGCAACGGGCACGAGGCAGGGAACAACCCTGGACAGGGGGCCAGCCCATCGCAGAGCACACTCACACACCATTCTAATTTATAAGATCGATAGATTCAAATAAGCAATAACCTTATATACGCTATATGGACAAAAGTATTAGGACACCTGGCCATTACACCTATGGGAACTTTTATGACATCCCATCCTAAATCCATAGGCATCCATATGGAGCTGGTCCCCCCTTTGCAGCTATAACAGCTGCCACTCTTCTGGGAAGGATTTCCATAAGATTTTGGAGTGTGTTTGTGGGAATGTTTGCCCATTCCTCCAGAAGAGCATTTGTGAGGTCAGGCACTGATGTTGAGCGTGAAGGCCTGGCTTTCAATCTCCATTCTAGTTCATCCTAAAGGTGTTTGTTGGGGCTGAGGTCCGGGTTCTATGTGGGCCAGTCAAGTTCTTCCACACCAATCTCACCCAACCATGTCTTTATGGACCTTGATTTATGCACTGGGGCACAGTCATGCTGGAACAGAAAAGGGCCTTCCCCAAACTGTTCCCACAAGGCTGGAAGCATAGAATTGTCCAAAATATCTTGGTATGCTGAAGTATCCCTTCACTGGAACAACCCCACACCATTATCCCTCCTCCACCAAACTTCACAGTTGGCACAGTGCAGTCAGGCAGGTAACGTTCTCCTGGCATCCATCAAACCCAGACTCATCCATAAGACTGCCAGACAGAGAAGCGAGATTCCTCACTCCACAGAACACGTTTCCACTGCTCCAGAGCCCAGTGGCGGTGTGCTTTATACCACTCCATCCAAAACTTGCCATTGCACTTGGTGATGTGAGGCTTTCACGCAGCTGCTCAGCCATGGAAGCCCATTCTATGATGCTCCTGGTGCACAGTTCTTGTGATGGGGTTAATTCCGGAGGAAGTTCTGAACTCTACAGCTCTCACTAGTCAAAATAGTGTTGGTGACCTTTATGCACTATGCACCTCAGCACTCTGCGACCCCGTTCATGGCTACATGTCATGACTGAATAAATACCACTTACAGTTGACCATGGAATATCTAGCAAGGAAATTTCACGAACTGACTTACTGTAAAGGTGCCATCCTCTGACAGTACCACGCTTGAATTCATTCAGAACAACCCATTCTTTCACAAATGTTTATAAACCTGACTGCATGGCTGGGTGCTTGATTTTGTACACCTATGGCAATGGGTCTGAATGAAACACCTGAATTCAGTGTTTAAGAGGTGTGTCCCAATACTTTTTTCCATATAGTGTAGATATAATATACAGTAAATGTGTCCTTTCAGTATAACTATTTTAAAAGGTCGTAACGTAAATAAACATTTAATTTCACTTTGTATAAATTGTTTTAAAAATTACATCATAAAAATCATTATTTGAACATGAAGCAATATAAATAATGATATATTATACATAGTACATTACTTATAATAATAAACACAATATATTTGATTAAATTAAATTAAAGTCCGTTCTTGGTAGTAGACCTTTCCCTGCATCCCCTGTTGTAGTTTGGGGGCATGCGCATTTTTCACGAAGTGGTGAGCGCGCACGTTTGTACACGTAGAGAGCGCGAGGCCTGCACTTGAGTATAAAACCGTGCGCGCCGACGTCTGCGTCCTTTTCCCTGCCTATCCCGAACTGCGGTAGGCAGTGTACTCACTGGGTCTTACGTTCTCCGAAAGCGAATCGTAAACCATCTGTCAAAATGGTAAGTCAAGGATTCTTCATTAAGTTGTAGTCTGTTACCTATATGCTCCGCGTGGCTTTCTGGCCGAGTATTAAGCCAGGGAGGGTTAGGTGTCTAACCGGATGACTGAGATAGACGGCGAGACAAGGCGGCCTCTGCACAAGATGGCACCTTTTGTATGACGACAAGTGAGGTTTCCGCATCTGTACAGCTGGGAAACTGAAATTCTTTTGTTTTCGCGTTTTTAAAAAGAGAAATGTGTAAGTTCTCGGGGCTTGATCCGTGTCTTAATTTTTCATCGATAGCCGGCTTTAGCGCTGCACATTTTATAGACCAACGTTTCATAGTCCGCCTAGACGTGACGTCACCCTCCTTACCGGAAAGATGGCTCTAAAGCTAAAGAATATGTATTGAAGCGTATTGCTGTTTTTAATGTGTATATTGAATGGCGTATGCTGGTATCCTGGACTACGCCAACGCATGAGCTCGGAGAGCGGTCGGTATGGAAGCTCCGCAGCGTCATTGCCGAAACGCCGGCATTTGGACACGTGGTCACTGCCTTAGGTGAACCTTCGCCCTTCCGTCCATAGGCCGCGCTGTTAAGCGTTTTAGCGATGCGTGGAATTGCGATAATTTTTGATTTACTTGTCCAACTTAACATTTCAGTGAAATTATATGTCGATGGCTCACCGGTCGTAGGCTTCGGGTTTGATTGAGCTTTCTGTACCTGCACACTGCCTTTCCACATAAGTCGCCACGTATAATGCGACATACCTTGGGCGCTATTTCGAATCAGTATGGGATTTCAGATTTGAAATTGACCTACTGATATTTAAATATTACGGTCAGTTATGTTGGGTGTCTACCTCACAAAAACTGGTTAACTGGTGGCGAAGACACGCATCTGAATGCGTTGCCTGGCATTTCTGAGTAAGTGGCAGAGTCCTGGCCCTTAATGTTATGTGAGCATTGTTTAGCAAGTTGATTCAGTGATTCGGGAGATAATGTTCATTATGTATGTCTTTGAAATGTTTATGTTGAGGCTGAGATTGCAAATTGTTTACTTTAAACAGGTGTCGCGCACATGCATAGGAAATAAACCAGGACAGTAAATTATTTTAACAGATTTGTATTTTACCTCATGGATATTGCAGTGCTGCAGCAGCCTCACATGACACGGTTCAGTGGTGGTTCATAATACAGCAGTAATACAGTAGCGTTAAATTATCTAGCTGAAGAACCGATCAGTATATCATAGTCGATAGGTGACCATGTTAGTTGTTGATTTGAATGTGTTGTGTACACTGCTGGAGAATACCTTTGGTTTAGTCACTTTCATGGTTTCTGTTGCTGCGACTGTCAACATGTTGGATGACCTGAACCGGCTTCTTTCAGGTGAATTTTACCGTAGACCAGATCCGTGCCATCATGGACAAGAAGTCCAACATCCGAAACATGTCTGTGATCGCGCACGTGGACCACGGGAAATCCACCCTGACAGACTCCCTGGTGTCCAAGGCTGGCATCATCGCCTCTGCCCGTGCCGGGGAGACGCGTTTCACGGACACGCGCAAAGATGAGCAGGAGCGCTGCATCACCATCAAGTCCACGTGAGTCTCGATGGTGGGGCCTGCTTGGGTTCTCACATGAAGGCTTCTCAAGTCAGTCTGTCATTCATCTGTCATACACAGAGATGAAATTTTGGATGTTGGTCACCATAGATATTGACATTAAACCTTCAACTGCCTACTTTCCTCATCTTGTTGCCCATACTGTAGGCCACAGTGGACCACCATACATTTCACTGCAGGCCATGGTCTGACTGTGTACCCTGCATGTGACTAATAAAATCCTTGGACAAATAGAATATAAATATGTACGACCTTTAGAATAACATTGAGTTACAGAAAAGTTCTCAAGAAGTTTCTTGAGACAAGTTCTGAAGAAATAGCCATCCATGTTAGCTAGAGCATCAAGCTGTTTTTGGAGATTTCAGTTACATGTGGGACTATGTAACCCACCAGTCAGCATTTCTAATCATTTCCGACGTCTCTCTCCTGCAGTGCCATTTCTATGTACTATGAGCTAAGTGAGAACGATCTGGCCTTCATCAAGCAGTGCAAGGATGGCTCTGGTTTCCTGATCAACCTCATCGACTCCCCGGGTCACGTCGACTTCTCCTCCGAGGTGACGGCTGCCCTTCGTGTCACCGACGGTGCCCTGGTGGTTGTGGACTGCGTGTCAGGTAGGATGACTGTGCGGCTGCATTTGACGTGGAGCCATTTCTTGTGTGAACTTTCCAAACCGATCTTGCCGTTTTTAGGATTTGCTTATGCATGCATGACCACTCTGGCTGTATGTAAAATTTAAATCCTTCAGTGATTTGAGCCCAACCAATCAGCTCACGGCGCGTTATTCCCTCAGGCGTGTGTGTGCAGACCGAGACTGTGCTGAGACAGGCGATTGCTGAGAGGATCAAGCCTGTGCTCATGATGAACAAGATGGACCGTGCCCTGCTGGAGCTGCAGCTGGTGCCAGAGGAGCTCTACCAGACCTTCCAGAGGATCGTGGAGAACGTGAACGTCATCATCTCCACTTACGGCGAGGATGAGGGTGGACCCATGGGCAACATCATGGTGCGGCTGGTTTGGGTTCTCTTAGGGGCTGGTTGTTGAATGATTGTCGTAGCCTTTTATTTACTGGTACAGTTATTAGGGACTCTAAATCTTGATGCTTGCCAGACTTCTTTAGCATTTCTTTTCCTGCGTCTTTCAGATCGACCCGGTTGTCGGCACAGTGGGCTTTGGTTCTGGTCTGCACGGCTGGGCCTTCACCCTGAAACAGTTTGCTGAGATGTATGTGGCTAAGTTCGCTGCTAAGGGGGAGGGGCAGCTGGGGCCAGCCGAGCGCTGTAAGAAGGTGGAGGACATGATGAAGAAGCTGTGGGGAGACAGGTGAGAACATGCCGACTTGACGTTCTTGGTGGACGTCACCTCGGGTGAAGATTTTGCCAAGTCGGCGTATTGATCTCATTCGGTGTGGTTCGTGTCTCCATAGGTTCTTTGACCCAGCCACTGGCAAATTCAGCAAGTCCGCCTCTGGCCCTGATGGCAAGAAGCTTCCCCGTACCTTCGCTCAGCTCATCCTGGACCCTATCTTCAAGGTGAGGGGTGTAGGGTAAAAGAGATGGAGGTGGGGGTCTCTCGTGCTACCGGCACTGCCTGCTACCAGAGGATGACTTAAACTTTCTTCACTTTGACCTGATTGTTCTGTGATGAGAGCTTTCAGTCTGATGAGCATGGCGATGCTGCCTGGGAGGGATTACAAAGTCCTAAATGAGACCTGGACCAGAGAGGGTGAAGAGGGGGTGTGTTTCTTGTCATGATGTCATAGTGTCTGTTATCTGACCGGTACAGTTGGACTTTTGTGCTTCAGTGCTGGTATAGGATTTGTTGTAGGTGTGCTTGTCTAGGTGTACATGCGCCACTGCATCTAAAATCAAGTCCCTTGCATGGTGCCGGCCATGTGTGCAGTGGTCCTAAAATTTTAAATCGCTGCCCGTCTCCTCACCAAACCGTCAGGTGTTCGACGCCATCATGAACTTCAAGAAGGACGAGACGGCCAAGCTCATTGAGAAGCTCGACATCAAGCTGGACGCCGAGGATAAGGATAAGGAGGGCAAGCCTCTACTGAAGGCCGTCATGCGCCGCTGGCTCCCCGCTGGAGAAGCCCTGCTGCAGATGATCACCATCCACCTGCCCTCCCCCGTCACGGCTCAGAAGTATCGCTGCGAGCTGCTGTATGAGGGCCCCGGTGACGACGAGGCTGCCATGGGTACGCAACTGTCAACGCCGTGTACAATTGCTGCTAGGATGAAACCGTAATGCATGGCTAGTAAAATATGGTAGCTCTTGCTCCAGTGCTGAATCGAGATTAGGTAGATGGATTAGTGTGGTTAAGCCTTGGTTACTCTATTAGTGGTCTGTTATACTAGTTAGGTGAGAATTTAGGTTTCATATTGACGAACCGGAATTGTTGTGATTGGACAGCAGAAATGTAGATGATGGTCTTCTGTTGGAACTGCTGCTGGGATGTTTTGCGGGTGCCAAGTGACGCTTCCCCCCCCTTCCAGGTATCAAGAACTGCGACCCCAAAGCCCCCTTGATGATGTACATCTCCAAGATGGTGCCCACCACTGACAAGGGCCGCTTCTATGCCTTCGGCCGTGTCTTCTCTGGCTGCGTGTCCACCGGTCTGAAGGTGCGCATCATGGGACCAAACTACACTCCTGGAAAGAAGGAGGACCTGTATCTCAAACCCATACAGAGGTCAGTGGGAACATCTGTACAGCTCTGGCTGTCCCAAGGCTTGGCAAGATTTAGTCGGTTATGTGGCTGCTTGTGTAGGCCAACACCAGTGCAGTGTCTGAACCAGACTCGTCCTTCTGTCCTACAGGACCATCCTTATGATGGGTCGCTATGTGGAGCCCATTGAGGATGTGCCATGCGGGAACATTGTGGGTTTGGTGGGCGTGGACCAGTTCCTGGTGAAGACGGGTACCATCACCACCTTCGAGCAGGCCCACAACATGCGTGTGATGAAGTTCAGCGTCAGCCCTGTAGTGAGGGTGGCCGTGGAGGCCAAAAACCCAGCGGACCTGCCCAAGCTGGTGGAAGGCCTGAAACGCCTGGCCAAGTCAGACCCCATGGTGCAGTGCATCATCGAGGAGTCTGGTGAGCACATCATCGCTGGAGCTGGAGAGCTGCATTTGGAGATCTGTCTCAAGGACTTGGAGGAGGACCATGCCTGCATTCCACTGAAGGTAAGCATCCTTGGGCTGGAAGGAGCTGCTCGTGGGTATTTTCTGAGGTCCCTGGAGAATGTCAAGCGGAGTCGTAGATTATGTTGGTCTGTTTTCTGAACGGTTAAGCAGATCACAATGCAGACATGAAATGGCCTCAGCCGTTGAAGGCATAGTAGGGATGTCACGACAACCTTACTCTAAGCAAAAATAAATTGCCCTTCTTAAGGCTTGTCTTGCAGCGCCTGCTGACATACCCATTTAAACTCATGGGCTTTCTCTTTAACAGAAATCAGACCCTGTGGTGTCCTACAGAGAGACCGTGAGCGAGGAATCTGACCAGATGTGCTTGTCCAAGTCCCCCAACAAGCACAACAGGCTGTACATGCGCGCCCGGCCCTTCCCCGATGGCCTGGCCGAGGACATCGAGAAGGGTGAGGTGTCATCGCGGCAGGAGCTCAAGGCTCGCGCGCGCTACCTCGCCGACAAGTACGAGTGGGAGGTGACCGAGGCTCGTAAGATCTGGTGCTTTGGACCTGATGGGACGGGACCCAACGTCCTGGTGGATGTGACCAAGGGAGTGCAGTACCTGAATGAAATCAAGGACAGCGTTGTGGCAGGTTTCCAGTGGGCAACCAAGGAGGTGAGAAGGGGCTTGAACTTGTTTTTACATGTTTGGGAAAATTCTAGGACTTATTGTAAAAGTGACTGGTCCTGCCTTGTAGTATTTTAGATCAACTTTGTCAATCTGTAACTGTTATGGGTTTAACAGTTTGGTGTATTGTTGCCTGGTCCTTCAGGGTGCCCTGTGTGAAGAGAACATGCGCGCCGTTCGCTTCGACATCCACGACGTGACTCTGCACGCAGACGCCATCCACCGTGGTGGCGGTCAGATCATCCCCACGGCCCGCAGAGTGCTCTACGCCTGCCAGCTCACTGCCGCCCCGCGCCTTATGGAGCCTATCTACCTGGTGGAGATCCAGGTCTGTGGACCACCCCGTTGAGGGCTTTCGTCAATAAGCCCTGCTTCATCGTCTCATTTCTGATGGTTTGACTCCCATTTTGCTCCACCCGCAGTGCCCAGAGCAAGTGGTTGGTGGAATCTATGGTGTGCTGAACAGGAAGCGTGGGCACGTGTTTGAGGAGGCCCAGGTGACGGGCACGCCCATGTTCATCGTCAAGGCCTACCTGCCAGTCAATGAGTCATTCGGTGAGTGACCCCCCCCATGCCCTACAGAGCCTTTACTGGTGACACATGGACTCTGTTTTTTAGAACTGCTTCTCTCTCCGCACAGGTTTCACAGCAGATCTGCGCTCCAACACTGGAGGGCAGGCCTTCCCACAGTGTGTGTTTGACCACTGGCAGATTCTCCCCGGCGACCCCAGCGACGCCACCTCCAGGCCATCTCAGATTGTTGCAGAGACCCGCAAGCGCAAGGGGTTGAAAGAGGGCATCCCAGCCCTGGACAACTACTTGGACAAGCTGTAAATGTCATTTCATTCTCCCTTCCTTCAACCCCCCCACCCCCTTTCCTCCTGATCAATCTGAGTGATGGACTGGACTGTACCATACATGGCCATCAGAACACTTGCCAACTTGCAAACTGACTTCATCAGTTAATGGGAATAAAATAAACAAATTCCAGATTGAATGTTAATGTGATGTTTGGTTTGTGTTTGATTAGTTGGTTAGTATTTAAGTGACTGTGCTTTTCCTCATAAGCGGCATATAATGCAGGTACCTGTCACTTTATATTCAAGGGATCTTGCCCAAGAACCTGTAGTTTTTATGCAGGTCTCTGGCTTGGAATTGTCAGCAGGCAGTTTATACCCATCCTTTTAAAGCTTGATAGACCCCTGCATTGGCAACTTAAGTCTCCTGCAGGGAAAAGTAATCAATACATTGATCCACTTATCGACATGTCTGTTCTTTGATTTATGCTTACATATGCATGTTACTAAACTCAAGAATCGACGTGTTGAAATAAGCTGTTAACTCAAGTCGGTCTTCTATGCAAGTCACTTTTATACCAATTGCCATTTAACTCTCCAGCTTGGTTTAGAGAAGTATTTGAAACGAAGGTATAACTTGGCATAATACTAGTTATTAGTGTACTTTTTTCTTTGTGATCTAGGGTACACTGGCCTGACCTTGAGTATATTAAATTTAACAGGCTTATCCAAAACGCCTTAAGTCCAGATAGGTGCAAGTCAGACAGGTTGATTTGGCTTATCAGTGCAGTCACTGCCAGCCACAGGATTTGAACTAACAATCTTCTGCTTATGGGCCCAGAACCATAGTCTGACACCACCCTACACAGCCACACTCGACTAAGGGCGTGGGGTCATTCATAGGTGGTTTGCCAACCGGCTCGGCGTGGTATGCCGCATCGCCTGTTACTATAATCTGGGACATCCGAATTTACAAATTCGTACAATTATATATTGATCGGTACTGCCCTCTTTATCAAACGTTATAAGTATCAAACGATATTGCTGAGTGTTGGGAATTGATAACTAAAACCTGTAATTTTAAACTGAATATTTATTGTTACATCATCAATAGTGTTACCCAAGTCTTAATTTAGAAAATCGGCTGCTTTCAGAAGAGTACAACTGAAAGGGTCACCTGACCTGGCATCGTTTGACGTCAAAGGCCCTACTGGTGATACTCTGGAATTTGAATCCCCAAATAAACAACCACGAAGGGACTCGAACCCTCAATCTTCTGATCCGAAGTCAGACGCCTTATCCATTAGGCCACGCGGTCCCTGGGGTGTACAGAGCAAAAATGTGCACTTGACCCTTCCACATCGTGGGAATTATGGGTGCAGGAACCCTGCCATCTGGAAAACTACGAAAAATTTTTGGCCAAATTATGACGGATGACACTTTCAGGAATATCTCAGCTTAAACTGTAGAGCATGGACACTCTGTAGGCACAGTAGTTGATGGGGCTGGGGTGGGGGGCAGGGCAAAACAGTTTAATCTGCACTGTGCAAGATTAACCCCCCCCCCCCCCCCAGGCGAATTTTGTGTTACTAGTGCTGCTGATGGGCTTTGGCCCTTGGCCAAGAATAGGGACCAAAAAATTATGGGGGAACCCAGAGTCAGCTTGTATTTAATTAGAATCATTTTAAAGTTTAGAATAATCGAGTTCACTTTTACCACTAATATGAGGGAAAGGTTGGCAGTACATGCTGCTCTGTAATTTTTGCTATGAGTTCTGCAGAAGCAGATCGTCTGATATGTGAATCAGCACGCCCTCTAGTGGCACAGAAGTGCATGTTAGGGCAGTAGAGCATTCATCTAGCCTTGTTAAAGGAGACCTATTGTGCTCATTTGCAATGTTCATAATTTTATGTAAATCTATTATAATAGATTTACATACTTCAATGCTCCAAAAACATTTTTTTTCTCATTCTGTACATCTGAATTCACCCTCTGTCTGAAACACTCCCATGTCTCTAAGCCCCACCCCCGATGAGGCCAGTGTGTCCTGATATGTCACTTTGCCCGCACCTAGACGTTCCGACACTGTCTTGCAGTCTGCAGGCGGATCCTACTTTCCTGAACAGCTATAAAAATGACTATGAATGAATGAATGAATGTTACATTTATATAGCCCTTTTCAAGACCCCCAAAGCACTTTACAGAACCAATGGGGAACCGCTTCAGCTACCATCACTGTGTATCCCCACCTGGATGATGTAATGACAGTGGTTCTGCGCCAGTACGCTTTATTTTTAGAGCTTTATGCTTTTGTTCCTATTGACTGGGGGTGGTATGGTACCCCAGTGGTTAGCACTGTTGCCTCACAACTCTGGGTTCAAGGTTTCTACCATAGCTCCCTGTGTGGAGTTTGCATGGTCTCCAAGTCTTGTTGTACTCTAGTCTCCCCT
>JAODJU010000043.1:13614175-13660393 GCA_026776725.1 Gnathonemus echidnorhynchus
CCCCCGAAATTGTCCGTAGGTGTAAATGGTAGGTGAGTGTCCCCTGTGATGGGTTGCTGCCCCATCCTGCATTGTTACTAGTTTTGTGTTCATACCCCTGGTGACCCTGAATTAGACAAGAGGTTACAGAAAATGGATAGTATCCATACGATCAATGATTAAATTCTAGTAAATGCCAGAAAACATGTCAGCCCCCTGCCGTTGATATTGCCAGTGAAATATAATGTCCAAGTAGGACTGGATGGGCGGGGCTCAAACTGCATCGCCACAAACTGCCACTAGGAGGAGTAATGACCACTGAGTTCATGCCATGGACACAGCAGTGCTCCTGGTCAGCAGAAGACTCCTGTCTGTTGAATGGTGAAGAACTGGCAATACATAGACATTTAGACAAGAAGATGCTTTTATTCAAAGTGATATAGAGCTGAAGAAGCAGGGTTAACCAGTCTTAGGGACAGTTAGGGATAATTATGGTGAAATCGCTCCGCCCGCCAGAGGAACTGGCGACTTTCCGATCACAGGCACACTGAGCCAAACTCAAGCCGTTTCCTGACCTTCTTAATGCGAGCAAACTGTTGAACTCAGAAGTTTTTTTTCCTCCTATAGCAAGCTGGAGTTCTGTGTCCTCTCCACCACAGTCTTTGAGCTTTTATTCACTATTCATTTACAATAATTGGGGGGGCTCGATTTTGAGGATTCAATATTATTTTGGCCTGCCAGTTTGTGGCCACTGTCCCAAACTTGCGCTGTTTCATACGTGGTTCAGCACTTTGGGAAAAACCTCTATATAAACTTGAACTTAATTACAATCTTTCTCAGTCACATTTCTCAGAGCAGAATTGAAATTTTCCAAACTATTTGTCCGTCCTCCACATCACTGAGTCACTTGCGTACATCATGCAAACAATTTCTCATTCTCTTGGGAAAATTGCAAATGCTTTGGTACATTCATGCAAATGTTACATGCAATTGTTTGCTGTTTCCTACATTGTCAATTGCTTCTGTCATGTTGATCAAATTGTATTATATTCATTCTCTGCTGAACAGTCCTATTGCTCCATACATCTAGGCATTAGTTCATTGAATAAATCGTTACATGCAAGATGATTGAACCAGTTGTCGTAATCCATCAAGCATATTTTCTATGCATTTCTATTGGCCTTCTTTTTGTAAATGTGTCCTGAATTGATGAATTGCTCTGAGGTATATCTTGACATTCACCAATGGAGGGGGATGTTTGAAGCATTACATCAACCAGTGATCAACCATTTCAGAGGGCATCTCATGAACCTCCAACTGGCCAACATATACTGACAGAGCAGAGCACGTTGCTACTATTTCTGACAATGGAA
The DNA here is from genome assembly GCA_026776725.1 of Gnathonemus echidnorhynchus. Lineage (NCBI taxonomy): Eukaryota > Metazoa > Chordata > Actinopteri > Osteoglossiformes > Mormyridae > Gnathonemus > Gnathonemus echidnorhynchus. The sequence goes on from JAODJU010000043.1 coordinate 13,615,528, forward strand.
GAACGTGAATTCCCCATTCCCTAACCCGACCGAGGAGCTCTACTCAGCATGGAGGTGGAAGGTTTACTCAGATGATCCTGCTGGTTGCCAAGGATACAGCATGTGAGGACATCGCAGCAGACGCCTGCAGAGGCTGGATACGACATTCCAAAACATTCTCTCCACGCTGCATTGCGAGGGAAGATACCCCTTGTGATGTTGATGAGAATCCGAGGCCTGAAAAACCGCACTGTATTTCCCCATATAGCACTGCATGTGCCGTTCAGCCTGAGTTTACATTTCTGTTTTTCTTTTTTTCCTTTCTTCTATGGAGTGCTGTAAAACACTCTCATCTTTTTCTTTTCTGTATTGCAATGACATGGTCTATCAAGAAATTACAGTACCTACAATAATGTGTAACTTTGTACTGTTGAAATTGATATATGCCATGCAGAAAAAGTGTAGTTTTGTGCAATATTTCAATCATCGTCATCCCAAAGTCATAGTTTACATCAGAAAATACTTAAAGAGTACACTGTTATATGACAACATGTCTAAGCGTTTTGGTTACCTTGTTTAGAAACCATGACACAAGGACTTATTATTCTGAAGGCACTGACATGTTCATTGACAAAACATATTTACTGCTGAGAGATGAACTAAGGATTTTGAGAAAGTGACTTCTGCAGGTGATCTATTGTGTGCTGCTCTTTGAACAAATTGTTTCATGAAATTACTGATTTGCAAATGTTGTTTTCTCAACTACTTTGGCGCATTTCTCAAATGACAACTAACATCAAAACAACATGCAAAACAACTAGTGTAATCCCTACATCATGATGTCACTTCTGCAGCAGAGCATCATTTTTCATTGACACAAATTTCACACAAATTTCCATTTGTCATTGTATAATTCTCATCATTTGGCAGTTTTTGACTGCTTTATTGTTGTTGGCCAAAATGGATTATGTAGTTTCCCATTGTAATAATTTGACACCCAAAACTATATATGTTTGTGATCATTGTGTTGCCACCTCCGGCAAAATCATTCATCAAACTTTCAGAACAGTTCGAGAATACATTCCACAAATTGCAGTGGCACAGGATTCCTGTGTTTTATTCCCACAGTACATGACTTTGCTGCCATTTTGTTGGTGAGCTGTTTGACTCTTCTGTTTGCTATTGTACTATGCCTTGAGATTTGAAATATGTGCATGTGAACGCTTTCTATTGCCAGTGAACTTTACATACTTTACAGTTTTTCTCAGTAGCTTCTATTTATGTCTCGTATCATCTGTAACATTTGCAGAACAGTAAGTGCATTTCTCGAAAAACTATTCCTGCAAATAGCACCACATGATGGACCGATCACCTGCCAAAGCCTGTAACTTTCTCAAATTCCTTAGTTCATCCCACAAAAGTAAATATTTATGTCAATGAACTTGTCAGCGCCACCAGAATGAAAAGAGCTTGTGTGTGTGTGTGTGTATATATATATACACACACACACACACACTGTAAGTATGCATACATATGTGTGTATGCTGCAGTATATCTACAGTATGTAACTGTCTAAAGTACATTTACTGTATACTATAAAATTATTATTTGCTTTTGAGACATTAGTTAATTGTTTTGGGTGAGTTACGGCCTTTTGCAGCTTAACCTTACTGTCATGCTATATGCATGAATTGTTTTGAGAAATGCTCTTATAGTCATGAGAAACTTGAGTATGTTTCATGAAATGTGCCAAAGCAATCGAGAAAAACTAATAAACATGATTCAAGAAATGTACCAAAGAGGCTGAGAAAAACTGTAACTGAATAGAGAAACTGTCTGGTTAGTTAGTGAAACTACAGCATTTGGTCTTATGTCCTTGGCATTGAGATCTTCCCCAGAAATGTGTGATGCGAACTGAGGCTGCGTGTTTGGCGTGTTTGGCTGCAGAGAGGTGTGGGGCTGCCTTCTGGTCACTGCTTGGTGATAAATTGGATTTGGTGCCCAAGCAGGACCCCAGATGGGCTGGGCAGAACCAGACTGGCATTCAGGCTTTGCTGCTAATGTCTGCCTGAAGCTTTTGTGTTCATTTTCGGCTCATACCTCCAACATAACTCTTCCCACAGTCTGAATGGACTATGTTAAAGAAGCTCTCCAGTAGCATGGTGGTACATAGAATGGCAGTGGTGAGGAAAGTAGAAAAGGTAGGCCTTCGGGGCAATGTATGTTCAGGGGCTACTGCTGCATGCTTTCGATTCCTGTATGTACAGTAAGAGTTTTGTATTGTTTTGCAGTGGGTGTTGGACACCCTTAAGGGTGTGTCGTCTCTCCACCCCTGTTCACAATTATCATGGACAGGCACATGATGACCACTGTACCAGTGAGGATATAATTGATGGACTTAATTAAAATCTGGTGGAAAAATCCAGAATTTGCTTTGATCAACTTAACGTTTAACAAGTGGGCCACTGCATTCACACTCTCTGGCTTAATCTTCTGGGAGGTGACATCTCACTCTGTGGGTTAGGATGCTGTGGCTGTGGTCGGAAGGTCGCTAGTTCAAATCCCGTGGCCGGGAATGCGATGCCACTTGTGAGTCCACAACCCTCTATTTTTCCAGTGATTCTGGCCAACACTGCACTGTGGCCCCCCCCCCCCCCCCCCAGCTTGCTCTCACCTGTATATGTGTCTGTGTATCTCATGCAGAGCAACATAGGATAGGCAAAAAGACTGAAGAAGAATGAAGTATCATATAACTATTCTATTTTTCCCCATGCCACCATGTGTTCGGGGACACATTCCTTATGCCTGTACTTCCACCTGCATCTAATCATGCTGCATACAATCCTACTGCTCCCTCTTCCTGTCACTTACCTTGCTCACTTGTCACTTGTCTTGCATTACTGCTTTTCTCTTCCATACTCGCTCATGCACTCTCCTAACCCACCCCCACCTGCGGTGAACCACTCCGAAGTTTAAATGCATGGGAGTCCCTTAACCAGTCTGCCTGTTCCGCCCCTTCCCGCTGACCGTCTGCCTAAACCAGTTCCTCAAACCAGTCCTTATCATAGGTGGACATTTCAGGTCCAGAGAGTAAAAATCCAAACCAGGATTTCGTTTCAACCAACCAGTTGAGCATAAAGAGTCACAGTCACAGAGAACGCAACTGGTTGGTTGAAACGAAATCCTGGACTGGATTTCTACTTTCTGGACCTGAAATGTCCACCTCTGGTCCGTAGGTTCATATTTTTGCTGGGAGCTGGTAAGGAGCTAAAATGTGTACCATCTGGGGGTCCCTGAGGACCACTCTGAGAAATGCTGGCCTAAACCACCTCACCTGCTCCATGATACATCTGCCTAAATTCACCTAACGTCAGTATAACGATTATAAGAATGGGGGCAGCAGTGTGGGACCTGGGGCAGAGTTTCCAGCACGAGTTTGCATCTTGTCATCAAGGGGTTTCCTCCAGGATCCCCCCACTCTCCAAAAACATGCTAAGGTGATGGTATGTGGTCCCTGTTACTCCCTGCCTTGTGTTCACTGGCTCCAGACCCCCCAGGACAGTGAACATGTGCACTGCCTGATACTAGCCAGAGTAAGATGGCTTCCCCTTTGAGTCTGGTTTCTCCAAAGGATTCTTCTGTCCTTGTTTGCCGTCACCTCTCTGGAACCTTTGGGCTCAGGATTCTGTAAAACACTTGATGACAATGCTCAGTACCACTTTACAATAAGGCTCCCTTTTGCCACTTATAAATGGTAGTAACTCATTAATTTAAAAAACTGCTAAAACATGATTATAATTGTCTATTCATTTCAAAGTGTTACAACCTAATTAACAACCTGATTATAAACCATTCATAAACCCTTTATTTTCTTATTACTCTTATTGTAAAGTGGTACACAGCGCTTCTTGAAGAACTACCTAAATAAAACGTATTTGAATATTGTAAATAATTCCATCCATCTATTTTCCGCCGCTTATCCCAGATCGGGTCGTGGGGGCAGCAGCCTAAGGAGGGAATCCCAGACCTCCATCTCACTAGTCACCTCCTCCAGCTCCACTGGGGGATATTAAGGCGTTCCCAGGCCACCCGTGACATAAAATTTCTCCGGTGTCCTGGGTCTGTCCCTGGATCTCCTCCTGGTTGAACATGCCCGAAACACCTCCTCAGAGAGATGTTTTGGAGGAATCATAGATATATGTGGTCTCCACCACCGGGTTCATGGATTGCTGCCACGACAAGCACCAACAACCTAATGGCCACAGCTCCACACCACAGTGGAATCAGCAATGGAATCCCGGAACATGGCCCATTCGGACTCACTGTCCCCTGACTCCCTCGGGATGCAAGAGAAGTTCTGCTAGAGTTCTGCAAGTTCTGCAGTTAAAGATCTCCCGGACAGGGGCCTCCACCAGACACTCCCACCAAACCCTCACTATACTTTTGGGTCGACCAGATCTATCTGGCATCTTCCCCCACCATGTGATCCAAATCACCACCAAGTAGTGATCAGTTGACAGCTCAGCTCTCTTCACCCTGAGTGTCCAAAACATGCGGCCGCAGATCCAATGATACGATTACAAAATCGATTGCACTGCTCAACCAAGTTTTTGCTTCTCGAACAGCGTTGGATGTTCCTTATAGATTTTTGGCTGCTGATCATGAAAATCACATCCAAATTTGGCCATCATGTACAGTTTCAGTTTTGTCAAGTTTTTTTTCTTATATTTGTGTCCAAAAATTTTCGTTTCTGCAAGAGACCTGTCAACAATGTTTTGTACAGTCTGGGAATGTCCAGGCATGGAATCAGGCCAGGTTGGAAGCTGTTCTGTGGAAGTTTGCAGCCTGGGCATGCCTGAGCAGGCCAGAGCCTGCTTGACACTGCCTCAGCAGGCTATAAAAGTGGCTTGTATACACAGATGCTGCTCAATGGGTTAATATAGACCTGATAGTGTGTTTGTACTGTTTCAGAATGTAGCATTGCCTTAGTAGTAATGTAACAAGTAAGGTAGATACTATAGACATTTCTAGGATGATTGGTGTCGGTCGATATGTCTCGTCAATGTCGTAACAGCCGCGATACATTCTGCTATATTTGTGGTGACTATATGCTTGCGCTTCAGAGTTTCTCAATGAGCGCTCTTGTGAAGAAAGCATATCATCTGTGCTTTGGCTGTAAAATCGGTGATCAAGACAAGGAATGGGCGCCTCACATGTGCTGTCTGAGAGCCCGGCTAAGAGGCACTCGAAAGACAATTTCGTTTGCTGTCCTGATGATATGGCGAGAACAAAAAGACCATGTGACAGACTGTTACTTCTGTTTGACTAATGTGTCTGGTTTCTCTGCCAAAAACAAGAAGTCAGCTGAATACCCTAATCTGCCTTCAGCAATAAGACCCGTGCCACATGACCACAGTCTTCCACTTCCGAAACCACCAGAGGAATGGACCTTAGACGAGACAGAGGTAGAAACTACAATGCAGGGAACTGGCAGTGACAATGATCCGGATTTTGAACCATGCTCCTCAAAGTGGTGATGGAGTGGTGGCTCTGAGGCTAGGGAACTGCGCCAGTAATCAGGAGGTTGCTGGTTCAAATCCTGCGGACGTCCAGTGTGATTCTCTGCTGTTGGGCCCTTGAGCAAGGCCCTTAACTTGCAATTGTTTCACTCTGGGTATGATGTTAATCTACATCTAGCCCTGCAAGGAGGTCCTCCACCTTACAGGGAATGACTTGAGGTTGGCACGCCAGCCACTGAGGTATCATCTGCTACATGGCTGCACTCAGGTTCTCATCCCTGTGGTGGGTGTGGCAACACATGATAATCAGTGCATCCCTTTTCAGGTGATCCATGTCTTGTAACACAGTCAGAATTAAACGATCTGGGCAGAGATTTCAGTCTGTCGAGAACAAAAGCTGAATTGCTGAATTTGAGACTGCAGGAATGGTGTTTGCCGTCACCAGCTGACAACTGCTGGAATGTGATGTCATCACTGCCATGGGATGCACCTGGCATCAAATACAAATGAAAATCAAGAACTAAGCACTTCTAATTATGTTGAACATAATAGCATATATGACACATAAACGTGATTAAATGTTATTGCCAGTAAACAGTCAACCGTCTGTTTCTACGTGATGCAGCAAAACCAAAACTATAGTTGCCTGTCACAATCAGCAAAAACTGTTCAGGGAGCAAAACTTTTCAAAAAAATGTTGTGCAGTGTTACCAAACTGCAGCGGGTGCACTGGTGCCAAGTGCATTTATGAACACCTTTATGTTCGAACATGGTATTCATTATGGACAAACCATGATTAGCAGAGAAGTTGAATAACAGAGCACCAATCAGGTTCGCATTGGGCAAATCATGATACCCAATCACACCCTTCCAGGCTTCACTGTCGCTACTCACATGAGCATTAAAGTCCCCCAGCAGAACAGTGGAGTCCCCAGTGGACGGGCGCCTTCCAGTCCCTGCCTCCAAGGTCTCAAAGACTGGATACTCTGAACTGCTGTTTGGTGCTTATGCACAGACAACAGTCAGAGCCCATCCCAACTCGAAGGCAAAGGTAGCTGACCCTCTCGTTCACCAGGGTAAACTCCAACACACCAGCACTAAACTGGGGGGTTATAAAGTAAAGCCACCCCTGCCCAGTGCCTCTTACCATGAGCAACTCCAGAATGGAATAGAGTTAAGCCACTCTCCAGGAGTTCAATTTCAGAGCCCAAGCCATGCGTTGAGGTGAACCTTACTACATCTAGCGGGTATCTCTCCAGCTCCTGCACCAGCTCAGGCTCCTTTCTCACCAGAGAGGTTACATTCCTTGTACCAAGAGTTAATTTTGGTAGCTGACGATCAGTCTGTCGAGGCTCCTGCCTTCAACAGTCACTGGATCTACATTGCATCCGACACCCATGGCTCCCCCTGGTGGTGGACCCACAGAAGGTTGGACCCATGCTCTTCTCTTGGGTTCTGCAGGGTCGAGCACCGTGGGTAGAGGTCCAGCTACTAGGTGCCCACAAAACCCCCCCCCCACCCACAGACCTGGCTCCAAGGTGGGGCCCCAGTCTCCCCAACACAGACAGGGTCACATCTTCCTGAACGTTATCCTCCATCACGGGGATGTTCTGAATCACCCTTAGTCCAACTGCCCCCGATAACATAGCCCCCAGGATTAGAGAGGCACACAAACACCTCCACGCCAATTAAAGGGGCATTTTATGCAATTGAAATGTTATATATGTGTATATATAACAGCATGGTTTAAATACGTTTTATATGTCTTACAATCACAATATTGGTATAATGTATCAGAAAGTTTAATAAAGAATATAGATGAAGTTCAATGTCCCATTTAAATATACCTTTAAACATTTGCGTCACTGGAAATTCACAACTTCGCCATGGACAGAAATTTTAGATTTTAAAAAAGGAAAAAATTTATTAAGGCATAAAAAATAATTTTTTTCTTAAACCAAGAGAGCCAAAATAATACAATTGTTCTGCTCTGAGGTTACAACGTTTATAAATTTGGAAAATAAAATATATTTGTTTTAAAATTTCTTCAATTTTACAAATTGCCAACAGGTTTACATGGGCATCAACTAAGAAATGAATATAACTGGTCACATAATCTGGGATATTTATATCATAAAAAGTAAATTACATTAAAAATTGTGAGGAAAATTAGCTACTGCCTTGCAGCATAAACGCATGCAATTTAACTTACAAATAACAAATATTTAAAAATACAACTGCCCTTGAATACACCACTAAAATCCCAGGACGTTTATCTGGAAATTCAGTTAAGCCTGGACATTTTCTAATGAGAAAAACCTTTGGTTCTTCTTAAAATAAATTTAAATCAGAGCGTTTGGGACCGAAAGTCTCCGTCTCACAGAAGGCAGCCGCATTCCTAAAGACCTACTCTACAAACTCTTTAAAGCCAATTTTATGCCTCCAGGTCAGAGATTCTTTTACAGCTGCCAAAGCCTTGGGTCACCAAGTAAGGCATCACACAAAAGCCAGTTCAATGGCGACAAAACACACAACACATTTAAACAATGTGTACCTCTCTTTTTACCCTTCCCCCCACTTCCTGGGAAACAGCAGACCAAATATACCAAGACAGACTGCCTCCAATAAGACTCTGGAAGACCTTCTCTTGTGTCATAAAAGAGCATTTACAAAGTACCATGATTTGCTGACGTGAGTAAGTCCCTGGAAAGAAGATGCACAAAATGACAGTTTAGAGGATCTGAACCACAATTAGGGAGAAATACAGGGTACGCTCATAATCCGAATGACATTCTCTGTGTAAAATCCATCCTTTGTATGGCATACATCTTTAGGATGAAACTAACCTCTTGTCTGCCAAAGCTTCTAATTTGATGACAGACAAGATGCCTGGTTACATAAAGTACCAAACTTAGGTGGGGGTCCTCATTTTACCAGAGATGCCAGTAAATACTATACATTAATTCAAAATCATTTTGTTTGAATAAACAACCATCATACTGATAACATTTTGCTCACTGTGAACGACAGAGGTCAGCTCTGCGGGGGAAAAAAATCCCAACCCCTGCAATACACAGTTATACAGTTAGGCGAAAGACCCATTCAAAATCTGGGATTAAAAAAAAAAAAAAACACATTCAAAATTTAAAAATTACAATGAATAATCAACTCACTTTGCTTGCAATTCAGGATACAAGTACAAATACAGATATCTAAGTTCTAGTCATTTGGGGCAACTACTTTATGTAGAAACATTCATACATTAACACCTGTTGATAGTAATGCTTTGGGTTCCTGGAAGCCCTGCATGATCTAGCTGTGTGATCCCACAATGACTGAATGGCAACTGCAGGAACACTTGAATCACCCTGGGAAAGAGATAGCCCTTGCTTAAATGGTGTTATGGCTTGTCTGATGCCCACGCAGGCTTTCCCTGCAGAAACTGGGCCAAGCAAAAACTTGACCGTGTAAGCGGATTCCCTAGAACGGCGTTTCCCCAATCAGGTTCTCAGGGGACCTGCAGACAGTCCACGTTTTTGCCAAAAATGTGGACGGTCAGGCAAGGAGCAACCAAGATCCAGGGTGACCCAGATTTAACAAAAAAAAACAAAGCAAATCATTAATCCATACGGTCGGCAGATTTTAATTTCAGCGTAGAGAGAAGTGAGGTTTCTTGTGTGTCACCTTCTGAGACCCCTTTGCAGTGCATTAAAAAATCATCAATCCAAATGTCTATGATCTTCAAAAATACATGTAAACTGATACAAAACCAACTTATAGCCAAGTACCTAAAAGAGTTATCGGTTGTGCCCCTGAAAACGAAAGCAAGACCACTGGGAGAATCCCACTGCATGAAACATACACTTAAATGTGCAAGAATTTAATAAAATCTATATCATTTTTAGTTTAAAAGGCTGCACACATTGATTTGTTAGTGAACTGATAAGCAGCAAGTTTCTCCTCAATGATTTAAGCAAGTTAACAAATGACAAATTTTTTTTAAAAAAATCAAGCCAAATGAATATGGTAGGTGGCCTGATTCTCTCAGCCCTCCAGGATGTCATGAGGAAAGAGATGGTGCAGCGGACCGACTCACCACAGAAAAGCACAGCAGCTGGAAGCTACTGCAAGGAACCAGGACATTAACTCACCAAATGAAAAGGGAAGCTCCAAGAATAAGCGGTAAAAAGCCGATACGCTCGTGGCGGCTAATCAGATCGCTTGATAACTTACATGAGAACCCTACTACAAACCAGGTACTGTGTTTTCTGTGTAATTATATTAAAATCAAATATACAAGTTTTGGTCAGACGTGTGCGAATGTGCCGTCATGTTAAATGTCGCTATACGCAAATGCAACAAAGTGACAAGATTATGGCTGTACCCAAAGGTCGTTCTGAAAATCCAGCAATACACACTAGCCATCAAACTAACTGTCCAACGACAAGCACTTTCAACTTCTACTGTGCCCGCACTACTAGTACAAATATTTCCTAACTTCCCCTTAGTTCAGGTCAACATATCATCAAGTAAAACATTTATACAGGATAGAACTCTTTAAAAAAATATTTTACCAAAACATTTGATTATTTTCCACTTAGGAAATAAACTTGAAAGAAAAAACATGTAAGAAGTGCATCAGACCTTCACAGCATAATTGAAAAAATAGCTCCAAGTAACAAAATCCTTAACTGAATTTTTGGGTGAAATACCTGCAGAGATCTGTAGCAAGAAAAAAAAAAAACATTTATCTAAATGAAGGACAGCATAACGACAATACATAAGAACGATGCCTGAAGAAAAGAAGACATTGGGTATTTGCACCCAAAAATTCAATTTTGAAACTTTCTATAGAATGATTCACCACTCACATCAGGCAGCATTGCTTATTGTTAACATTATTATGGTGAAGAATAGTATCATTTGTATAATAACAGTTTTAGTGTCATTGCTAAAATGGTCTTGAGTCCGTCCTACAGCATGTTCACAGCTTGCGTTCGGCAGTCGTTTGGTTAGGACAGACTTCCGAATAGCTCCCTCTGCTGGACACTAAGAGAAGATGCGCATGCACTGCGTGACAGGAGACTGACACTCTGGGCACTCTGGATTGGAGGACTGGCAGATCTGGCCAGCACAGTCCATGCAGAAGAGGTTGTGTCCACACGGCACCAATGCAGCTGTCACCTCACTCTCAAAGCACACGCAGCAGTGCCTGCCGGTCACCCCCGCCGCCACGGCTCGACCCCTCGATTGGCCCAACGGCCCGGGGGCCGTAACCCCACCCTCGGAATCGGTGGGGGAGCCGCCAGAGCAGGAGGAATAGCCGGTGGTGCTGCCTCCGCTGCTGCTGCTGGCGGCGGAGAAGCAGGCGCTCACACCGCCGGCCTGGAGCCAAGAGAGGGTGCCGAGCGGGTCGCTCTGAGCACGGCGAGCCAGCGGCTGCTCCGGGGGGGCGGAGTCGCAAGGCAGAGTGGGTGACAGGCATGGCGTCGCCGCGTCCACACTGAGGGCCCCGCTGTCACGCCGCTGCTGGGGTCCGCTTGCTAGGGGAGCCCAGATGTTGGCGCTGCCGAACTCGAAGCCGAGCTCCTCGGCAGTCTGGCTCGCCGCAGCCCCGTTGGACTCCCCGTTGAAGCTGAACTTGCTACCGGCGCAGAACGGGCTCGTCGGGCAGCCGGCCTCCGGCGCCGCGCGGGGCCCGTCGGAATGCTCGGGGCTCAAGCCGTTGTGGAATGAGCCCCGTGCGGCCTTCCGGCCCGAGTGGCGCAGGGGGGCGGCCGACGTGGGCAGGTGCCTAGACTTGGACCACAGCGGCGCGCCGAGGCCCAAAGATCCGAGGCCCTCCAGACTGACATCGGTGCCGTTGCTGTGGAAGTCGGTGTCGCCCTGCAGGTTGATGAAGGCACCGGTGCGCAGTGTGATGTGGGTCTCGATCTCCTCCCGGGCCCTCTCCACGTTCTCGGGCATGCCCGTCACCTCAAACACCGGGTCCTTCTCCCGACTCGGTGTAACTATGTAGGTTTGCGTCTGCTGCTGGATGCGCTTGATAGTGGCCCCCTTGGGGCCCACCACCAGTCCCACCACACGATACGGCACCCGCACCTGGATGGTGATTTGCCCTGGAAGGTTCGGGGGCCCCGACAGAGTCCCCCCCGCCCCCGGAGATCCCGCCTTGCAGCGGGACGCGCGAATCATAGAGAAATGCTCGGCCGCAGACAGAATCTCGCATTTGGCCATCTCGACATCTTCCCGGCGCCCTGTCACGATGAACACAGGTGGTTCTCCTCGAACTGGGGTCTTAATGTATGTGTTGGTCTTTGCACGTAGGGCCTTGATCTTGCAGCCTAGGTGAGAGTTAAATAGCATCACGTCACTTGCAAAACAGAAAATTACAAAAGGTAAATTCAGTACGTGTCTAATACAGGCTTGCTTAAGAGCTACAGGAGCGGCGTCATAAAATAAATGCGACACATACAGCTAAAAGGCTAGAATATTGCGCATGGCAAAACATTAACAGAAATAACATAATTAACATAAGCACCACGCACATGGCTAAACCCGTATTAGGCACACTGTCTCTTTAAAAACGCGCGACTGATGCCGGACAGCCAATACAAAGCAGAGTGCGTGATGTCATCATGGGAGAAAGCATGGCATTTTCAAACAAAGAACAATGCCATAATGCTACCATAAAAATAGCTACAAATAATTACAAGCAAACGGGGGTACTTAAATAGGTCTGATGAGTCAATAACAAAAGCAGCCGACAGTGCCCTAAATCTACAGCACACGACAGCAGCCCAGTCTGGATGCAGTTATCGACTATATTCTGCATTGAGCAAAATATCCATAATCAGTACATTTACCCCTGTTCCGACAGCAACAGGAATCAGACTAAAATGAACAATGACTAAGTTTACATTACTCTTACGTAACTCCCGTCGGACACTTATCAATACCAAAACACCAAGCGTCAATCAGCAGGCAGAAGGGATGCCATTTTCAAACGCTGGTCTGATCGACATGTCGCAGGTACTCTTATGATAGCCATAGGTTTATGCCAGGACATAAACCGTAGATATAAACCCCGCCGGCCCCACAACAAAACAACCAAGCAGGGTTACAGAATTGCTGTATTCATGACATGGCTTGTTGTCAAATGCGACCATCAGTACACCACAAAAAAACTTGCCATTTGTGCACCAAAAAAAAAAAACAATTCAATAATCTGAGGTTACAAATAAACTCACTCTAAAACTTAATCGTGCTGGCAAAGCAAACAAAGGAGCGGTCTGTAAGTTCGCATAAGTGTCTGTCGCAGTTTAAGAACAAAGACCCGACAAAAGTACGGGAAACTGCATCAAGGCCCACTAAAACCGATCAATCTGTTAGATAAACAAGTTTAAAACACACTGTACGTGGATCAAAGGTAAAGTATATCTTTAAATATCAGCCAAATTGCCTGATTAGATGCAGCATCACTTAGGTAATATTATGAAGCATTTTGTTAACACTGACATCTCGGGTCCCGATTAAATGGTTAAGTCTCGTAATCTTGCACGGCAAAAAATTCTGGATATGCATGATATATCTCACCTTGTCTCCCGACAATTTCGGCAACATGTTCCGAGCTCGGCACGGGTACACATTCAGTCATATTAACGCTCCTCTTTCTGCTGCAGTTAGGCTCCATGGGCTGACTATGCGAGCCGGCCATGTGGTATCCACCTGGGCCGTAGTATTCCGGGGAAGGAGAGCAGGAAGTCGGGGATCCAAGCGAACCACCGTCGGCAGGCTCCAGTATCGCCAAACCGACATATCCTCCTCCTACGTTATTACAAACCTCGGAAACGGAGCCCGCGGCGTCAAGGGAATCGCCGAGGCCTCCGACGCCACAATTCGCCTTTTCCATGAGCGATAGCTGGTCGAAGGCGATTCGCAGCGCTTCCTGATGTTGTTCGTCCGCTGGCTCCAACTCAATTTCTCCGGTGAGGCTGAGTCCTGCGCGCTGGCCGCTCACCAGCATCTCACGATCCATAAACTCCGGGTGGAATATAGGACTAGGCATGGCGTGCAGGTCCGAACATGAGACTTCGGGCGGAATCGTGCTTAGCCGAGCTCCAAAACGATTCCTGTAAAATTGGTCAAAATAGAAACAACCATTTTATCCCCCGGACATAAACACTCCCAAGGTTAGTCAGAATATAGCCTTACAGCCGTTGATTTGGGCGTTTGATTAAACTGTAGCAGCACTCCCTTCAAGCAATCCCACTATATTACCAACCTGCCCTGTAAGTTTGTGCATTGTTCGGAGTGGTTACACTACCATATACCATAAATCGAAACTCACGGCTTGCTGCTTACGTTATTTCATACATAATCTGAACATCTCCAGTGACTTACTCGTTATTTAAGCTGGCATCCTCGCAACGTCAAAAGCAAAATAACCACGAATTAAAAGTAAAACGAATTACCAGCCAGGATCTCACGAGTGCCCTGCTCCCTTACTCCGGCTAATCACGCTGCCGCTGTCTTTGTTTGAGAAAAGCACAGCTTTCAGTCGAGCAAACCGACAATCCAGCTAAGGGACTACAAGTCGTGCTTCTTAAGTAATGATTTGAAGACGCTTTCACGTACCCTTCCTCCGTGGCAATATTTTTTTAATTTTAGGTTCTACAGTTCTGGATTTGGATGCTGAAATAGCGCGGTAGCTAAGCGAACCATTGAGGGGGACTGAAGCAAACCTTTCAGATCTGTAGCACTGGAATTGAGAAATGAACTAAAACCCCACGCGCTGCCATTGCTTTTCAAATGGCATCATTCTACTCACAATTTTGAACAGCTTCGGTGTTTTTGTGCACACATGAACTCGATATACCTTATCTAGATTGTGGTTTCCCCTCTTTCTGCTCTCCACCTTTGTCTCGCCAGGATGCACGCTGCTCTGTCCGTTTGCCCGCACGCACCAATGACGTCACATGCGACACAACAATGGGTTCAAAGGTCACAGGACGCACACCGCGTCACACGCCTTTCGGGTTTATGATTGAGGAATTTGTATTGGTGTATAATTTATACCGTTCTTTATGGCGATATTCTATAGTCTTAGATTCATTTTTCTATATACATACGTAGCTGAAGGTTTTATATAACGCATGGCTTTTATAATTGTATTTGTGCAATTCGGGTTTTCCGCTTAGTCTTCTTTAAGTTCACGAGTTTAAGGGATTTATGTCTTAAGGTACCAAAAACAAGTTTAAATAGGGTCTAAATCCTGTTGACGAAAAGCACTAAGGTTTATGCTGTCGTAAAACTTTATGACCAAAATAACTAGAGTTTAAAAAACAAAGCCAGTCAACTCTCACCTCGACGGTGGCTTTTAGTCATACCCTAGCCCCTCGTATTGTTTGTATTACTATTTTATGGGTACTATTCAGATGCAGTTTATGTGTGACTCTGGCTTCTGAATTCCAGAAGCTATTGTAAATCATAATAATTCTCAATGAAAATTCACCTTGGAGCATTTATTGCACGCTAATATAAGCACTGGTAAATAGATCAGGCCCTATAGTCAAAGTGGTCATCTTTGGAACCGAAAATAATAATGGATTTTAAGCCATAATTAAAATTCTAGAAAAAAATGATTTATGTCATGGGCTTGTTACGTTTAGAAAATGTAAATATCAGTTTTATTTATAATTAAAGACAAATTAAAAAATTCCGCATACAAGGACTGAGCATTTACCAAACGATTCTTACAAACAGTTTCTAGGAAAGACTTGATATTCTACACTAGTCGGAATTAATGGAGTTTATTTCAGGGATCACAAGGCAGGGTCAGTGAATAGGATACCATTCTTTTGCGGGGCCAAACACACATACTATGGTAGGGTTAGGGCCACCATGTCACGTAGCCACATGTGCTTGGACTGTACAGGAAAACGCAAAGGAAACATGCAGACAGAAGGACGATGCAAACGTCATGCCCCTAGAGCTGGGGGCTGGAATCAAACCCACAACCCAGGGGGCGCAAGGCTATGGTGTTAACCACTGAGAAACTGGGCTGTCCTCCTCACGTGCCGTCAAGGAAAACCGAATTTTATACAACACCAGGACCTGTAACATTTAGTTCTGATGGCTCTCATTAATAGTTATGACTCAAGCTGCTTTCTTCCCCTGTTGTAGGATTAAAAAGGATATTGAGCTGAAGAACCAATCAGCACTTGGCAGAAGTTGTACTGCTGAAAGAGGCTGTACTTATGGAAGATGCCTTAGTTCCAGTGAAAGGAACTGCAGCATTTGAAGCCATTTTGGATAATTTCATGCTCCCAACTTTGTGGGAATAGTTTGGGGATGGCCCCTTCCTGTTCCAACATGACTGCACACCAATGCACAAAACAGGGTCCATAAGGACATTTATGAGCGAGACTGGTGTGGAGGAACTTGACTGGCCTGCACAGAGCCCTGACCTCAACCCAGTAGAACACCTATGGGATAAATTACAGCAGAGACTGTGAGTGAGGCCTTCTCATCCAACATCAGTGCCTGACCTCATAAATGCTCTCCTGGAAGAATGGTCAGAAATTCCCATATTCACACTCCTAATCCTTGTGGACAGCCTTCCCAGAAGAGTTGAAGATGTTATAGCTGTAAAGGGTGAACCAGCTCCATATTAAAGCCTATGTATTAAGAATGGGATGTCATTAAAGTTCATGTGTGTGTAAAGGCAGGTGTCCCAATGCTTTTGGCAACATAGTGTATGTGGCATTTAGTGTTGCAGAGTAGCATATCTTGTCTGTCATCACATTGACTTAAATTATTTTGCTTAATTTACTTTATACAATTCCTGTATGTCAAAATAAATTATGCTAAAATAATGGTCAGCTCCGTCACTTAGACACATCATGTTACATAATACAGGGATGCCAACTTTGGATAGCTGGCTGACGTTAGATTTTCAATTCACGTCTGCACACGCATGTACAGGCATTTACATGTATGTAACAGTTTTATTACCTTGTAAATATTCTGTATGGTTTGCAAACTACCCCGACGGTTTAAATGTAGTTAATTTTAGGTTTATAGTAAAATTTGGAGAGTTATAATGGAATAGATTTGCTGTATGAGTGTGCGAGTGTGACTGCCATACCAGCTGCGTGAGAGTTGGCAATTCTAATACTTAATATGCATACAGAGCTCATGTAAAAGTAGTGGCTGTAAACTTTAGACTGATTTTATTTATTACATATACTACATAGTTTTGAAAAGGAACCATCATTAAAATAAACAAAACGCTTACTAAGTTTCATTTCCAGTGACTGAGGTAAATCAGCAATATATTGGATCAGACTGGTGCTTTGGTAAAATAATGCAAATGGTATTACAAGAGAAAAAATTCCTTATTTCTCAAATCAGCACAAAATGCTAACATCTCAGAGCTGCAGGTCCAGATCAACTGAGCAGAATTTATATTTTCGCCCCTCATTTTATTAATATTTTCATCTGCATTATCTGATGGTAAGTTTCAGCTATAGCTTATCAGAAGGTATCATGCTAATAATTTAATGAAAATTTCATTTTCAGTTGATTCTGGATATGATCCCTTTTATTGACCTCAGATGACAGAATGGTGCAATTATAGGTGAAATTTGCACTTAAACATAAAGCAACACATATACTTATTAAAAATAATTGCATCAATGTGCAAAACATTTGCATAAATAAAAACATGTAGTTGGGATTGTGTTGTTGCCTCATACTTTCTGGGTAATGGGTTCAAACCCTAACGTGTGTTTTGGGCCCCCTAATGTCATATGGTATCCAGGGTGCACCTGGCCCCGTGCTGCCTGGGATAGGCGAGGCCCCCGACCCCCAACCTTGACCAAGACAGGGCTTGGAAAATATAAAAAATATCCAGTTCAGATTCATCACGAGGATTCCAATCACAGGCAGTACATGTTCCCTGAGGACACTCAAGCTCCAACTTAATATACCCAGAATCCATACATTTGCTTTATTTGCGAGAGAGTGAAGATGTTCATACCCGAAGTGAATGATCAGGTCGTCGCACTGATTCGTTCAGTTTGTTCTCCACCCCACTCAACTATTCTTGTCTCTAATCCACATCAGTATCCCCTTTTACATAGAGGACGATCAGCTACCAAGTACAAAACTATGTTTATTGGCACAAACCTGTAAAACTGCAAGAGAATTAAATCTTATTTGTACAAGTAAGAATTTCATAAGACAAATTGGAAAGTTGGGTGTAAATAGCGTTGAAGTACAAGAATAAATGTCATTCCTTATGTATTAATCTTCAGTAAAAAAATAAGTGAACGATTCCATATTATTTGTGTAAATTGTATTAAATGAACTACTTAAATTATGCCCAGCGCCCCGTCGGCAAGATGTGTTACTAAAGTTTGAGCAATTCTTACACTACTTCCCTTTTTTTAGAACAAAGATTTTAAAAGGGAGCAAAGTAAATTCATAACCCCCCCCCCAAAAAAAAGTCACAGATGCACATACTATGCACACCAATCTAAAGATGTCCAATTTTGTTTATGTATAAAACAAGAACACAGATTATAGTAAACCTTTATTACAAAGTTTCTTTATGTATACAAGTTTTTAAAACAAGACATTGGGTATATTTGTTATTAAAAATGGCACATTTATTGCTACATTACTGTTATATACAGGACAGTTCAATAACTAGATTATATTTATATATATAATATAAAAATAAAAACCGGGTCTGAGGCACTCTGAGAACAGTTGTGTCCTCAATGAATGTGAGATGGCAAGGTTCCACTTCAGTGTATTTACACTGGGAAGGGAAGAAGGGTTACTGGTGCATTCCATTCAAATCCATTCCCACATTGACAGAATACAACGTGACACGCATGGACATTTAGAGAACACTGGCTGCGCACACAGGTTCGAGCTCAGCTGCATCTGACAAGTTCACTACGCTGGCTTTTAAAGTCAATATTTTGGCAGCTGATTACACAAAGATCAGAGGCCATTTATGTCACTGACAGCACCGGGAGTGTGCAAAAGCAAGCGCTGCTCTTCACGTTAAAAACGATCTAAAAATTCCATTTCAGGTCAAATTGCAGAGATTGAATTCATAATGAAGTAAAATGCAATACAACTCAGTTGCCTGTATGTTTGCTATAACTCAGTCCAACCCACCCCCCAAAAATTTTCCAGTTACATGTGTATGACCCAAAGCAATTCCAAATAACGGCTTTAATAGAAAAATCACACCTTTTCTAAGACACCTCAGAATCTCTGACAATAGGATGTGATCCTTGACTGGCACACAGCTAGGACTGTGTGGCCCAGGCAACAATAAAGACCTAGATGAAACTGGCAGAAGTCACACCTATGAATGCAAGAACACATTAAAATATGCAGCACTGTCCACGTGTCACTTTAAATGCATGGGAAGATGTGATGCAAGAACCCACCAAACACACAAGGTAGCATGCTAATTCAAAAAGGCCTTATCTACAAACTATGACCCCTAACCCTCCGACATCAGTCATGTCATAGCATGACAACCTCTTGTAAGTGTAAACAGAGCTATGAGCTGAACTCACCTTTTCACCACTGGAGCTCAAAACAGGAAGGAGGGCATCTGATAAAAAAAAAAAAAAAAGAAAAGAAAAAAAAAAGACGCAAAACCTAAATAGTACAAACACAGGAGGCGGGCAGGGGGCCCTGCTATAAGCAGTCAAAGCATTTGAAATACAACCATAACACACGGCTGTCTCAGAAGTTCCCCAAAACCAAAAACAATAACCACACAATAATAACCACATATTACACCACCAAGGCAGGGGGGGGGGCAGAGTGAAAAAAAAAACATTTAGGCACTGAGGTATCACTCTCCAGTTTCATGTCTGGCCACATTACCTAACATCTGTTGCTTTCATTTAAAGTTTTACAAACCTTAAAATTAACAGAAGCGGATGGTCATTATCCACTTGGCTCCCACCTGCAGCAAGGTGACTAACAGCTATTCTGTCGTCAGCCGTTATGCTTCCAGTCTGATGCATCAGCCTCCCTTGGCTTATTGTCAGCACACACCGTTAATGCGGATAGTTTCAGCAACCATACAGAAGGCCGGACGCATTTACAGGAGCAGACGCCTGCCTATTTGAAACACCAATTTGCGTCGTACATTCAAAACCAATTGCATATGTAATTTCTACACAATCACCTTCGAGAATTTCACCTTTTTCTTAAAATCGCAATCAAGTCACAAGCCAAGTTGACATTTACACACCTTTCAATGGAGTCTCAGTTCATTTTCCTGAAGGTGATTTTGATTGCTATATATTCCACTACATAACTCATTCAATTTCACCATTTCCAAACCAGCCCACCGAACTATATTGAGCAAGTACTTAAATCTGCAGGGAAACAGTGCTTATTATAGGTGTGAATGGTGGTGGTATTTTCTTTTTCCCTGCATCATACCTTATCCTGTTTGTCACAATATCCATTGTAAAATGTAATATATGTTACGCAATATAAAAGTTTATGAAAGCATCCATGCATGCTTTGTTTTGCTAGTGGGATGTTGACAATACTACTATTCCGCAAACTGAACGCCACACTGCCTAGGAGACTTATGCCAAAGCTTTGCTCCTTTAACATCTTGGGATTGCCAGCGTTCTCCTCGCAGGTGGCCAGGCTGCTTTCCAGTGCCTTTCAGCCAAAGTCGGCCACTCCCAGATTCCAGAGGACCCACCTCATCCTTCGGAAGCGGTTTTGGAGCCGTTCTTCGGTCTGATGAGAATTCCTGCTCTTCCTCGATCTCCGGACATTTCCTTGCTTAAAAGTCTATGGAAGCATGTAGGCAAAGCGACTCCAGGATCTTAGTATACTGAGCAGACTCTGGGGCCACTAGCACTGAGGAAAAGGCGAGTGTCAACACTCAAGATCAAGACGGCACTAAAACACCAATCTGAATAGCCCTCAAAAAAGGGAGGACTATCAATAAGTCTGCTCACTGGAGCTGGGTGCTTCGTGCTGCTGTTGGGCCTGGCTGAAGGGGACATCAGAGAAGGTCCTTCATTATTTTGTGCTATAAAACAGCACTTGGGACTTAGCCAACATATATTCAGCCCCACAACCGAGGCAGAAAGGATTGCAATACTGTGGTTACACACAAAAATTGGACTCAGTCATCTGAAAAATAATCCATGTTAAGTCTAGAGGTATTAAACTTTAAGATTTATAATACTGGAAGTCCCATTATAGAGATTCTGGGACATAACTGCACTTGAAAGCCTGAATTCTTCACTACATTGGGTTCTACAAGCTACATTTCTGCATACTATTAAACCCAGTTAGAAATAATTTTTTTTCCGTGGAGGGGGACACTCATTGTCTCCAAACGTGGGCAG
The DNA here is from genome assembly GCA_026776725.1 of Gnathonemus echidnorhynchus. Lineage (NCBI taxonomy): Eukaryota > Metazoa > Chordata > Actinopteri > Osteoglossiformes > Mormyridae > Gnathonemus > Gnathonemus echidnorhynchus. The sequence continues at coordinate 13,636,448 of JAODJU010000043.1, forward strand.
CTTGTTGACATATAAAACTGTGCTCGTTTGGCATGTTTGCATTTACATTTCATGAGATTTTTCTTAGGGCTCAGAGTTTCATGGTCTGTTTTTGTACTGGGTGCTTCCAAATCAAATGTTCAGATCATGGCAGAATGTTTGCCGTAAACACCACATCTGAACTGTTTCTTGCGGCTGTCTGCCATCCTCAGCAGTACACCTGGTTCTGTCAGTCTCCGTGGTTAAGATGTGTGTAGCTGTGTGAACATGCATCTTCTCAAATATGCTTTTATATAGAATGACAGAATGTGTACACACACTAAGAATGGTGGAAAAAAAAAATAAGGCCACATCTTCCAGGATCCCAGGACGTTCCAAAGGATCTGGAGGAAGGAAACATTTTGGACTTCAAAAAGTTGCACGTACCTCTATCTGACATACAGTGTATGTGCGCCAAATGCCTGCAGTTATCCGTTAGGTTGTACTCACGACTTGAGCCACACAGTGCATTAAGTGATGTTCAGTGTTCCCACATCACCTTACCTGAGTTACATATGGCTGACTGAGTTTTGTCCCTCTGCCCCCAGCCCAGGGTGTCCTGACAGCTGCATCTGGGGGTCAATCACCCCTGACACCTTCTCCTCCTCTCGCCGCTTGAGACACGCAGCCTTTGGGTTTAGATTGCGTTCTTTTGGGAGACACAAAAATTGCAGGGTTGAGTAGTACCTCTTCACACCTCACCAATAATGCGGAGTGCAAACAATACAGAAGGGGCAGGAATTCACAAGCCAGCTCAAAGATACTGGGCGAACAGCACAACACACGTTTTATATGCATTGGGTGAGTCAAAGTCGGCAAGGAAATTAATGACTGCATGACGGAAGCGGAGCAAGGAACAGTGATGAGGCAGAAAGACAGTCAGTATAAAAAAAACTAAATAAAAAAACAAACCAATGCCCCCATTTCACAGTCACATTCAATCTATTTTCTGACATACAGCAGATAGTGAACTGAATGGCATGGGGACTGAAGCCAGAGGTAGAGGGGCGGCAAAGGCAGAACAGACAAGAGCGAGAGACCGACAGCGACATCTTCAGCTCCATGCCGTATATCTGTATGGCGGCGCCGGCCAGGGCAGCGCGCAGGTATGGCGGGGAGCCCTACCTCGCACCTGCTTCTCCAGACTCAGAATGACCTGCACGGCCTGCTGCAGGATGATCAGCTTGGTCTGAGCCTTGTCGCTCTTCAGGTGTGCCTGGCACATGCGGCCCAGCTCCCGGAAGGCCTCATTTATGTCCCGCACGCGCACGCGCTCTCGTGCATTGTTAGCCAGGCGGCGCTCCCGGTCCCGCTGATCCTTCTCCTCTGCCGTGAGGCCCTCATCAGTCACGCTGCTGCCGAGTGGGGGGCGGCCAGTTAATTACTCCCAGTACTTTACCCAGCATGCCCTGGGTCTGCCCCACACCAACCAGTGCCATGAAGCTACAGTTTCGGCTAAGTGCACCTATACGATTCATCTTCCAAGGTTCAGAAGGCACAGCGAGAAAGGAGGCCTGCCTTCAGCCCCAGTACAGCGACTTACAGCCACCATAGACAAACCGCTACTTCCTTGTGGGTAGCACGTGGAAGGATGATGTTCCAGAAGAGGAGGAAGGGACGGGAGAGAGAGCAGGGCAGGGCCGGACTGCCAGTAGGAACCCGAACTGGAAGGCCTGATCCAGGCCTGTGAGGAGCTTTATCTAGTACGATTGCTTTGCTTTTGCCGCTGCATTCCACATCAAAAATGGCAACGTCGATATTATCTGGCGAGTTCTGCCCGATGAGTTTTGCAAATGTTTTCCTAAAGAGTTTAGCGTTTGACCAAACCGCTCAGTTGAGCCCGAGTGTCAGCCACTTGAGGCCAGGAGTTTTAAATTGAGACCGGGAGATTCTGGGGGCTATTGGGGGCTGCGAGGAGGGAAACGCGGGCATGAAGAGTGCGAGAGAGAGGAGGCGTGGAGGACAAGTGCATATGTAAAGCTGCGGGGAAGCCGAGGGGGAGACAGAGCCCCAAATGTACCAGCGAGGTATTTAATGGATGGAAAGGCGAAGCTACAGCCAGGACAGAGGAAGACACCGAGAAAAGGGAGAGAGCGTCAGTAGTACAGCTGGTAGGATGTTTGTGTTTAAGAATGAAACCAGAATATGTGACAGACAAAGGACCAAGCTGGCAGACAACTTAAAGCTGGTTAAGTCAAGGTAAAGGGGGAAAACAGGAGTCCCCATTCTCAGCAAACTGAGGAAGGCTGGATGAACGTGTTACAGGCAAAAGGCGAAGGTGCGTGTATGAGAGGATAAGGTCCGTCAGTTACACGAGCTGCTGGAGGAAAAGGACTTTGGATGGAGGACTGACATTCCCATGCAGGGCTGCTTGCTCCCAGATGAAAGTGGGCAAAGGCACCAGGACGGCATGCAGGACATCGTGCATGCGTCGCCACGGAAACTCCTAGTGCTTCAGCCTGGACTTTCATCTTGCCCCGTTCTGCGGTCGTGCAGTGGGAGACGCCGTAGTGGGAGCAAGGAGGAGCGAGCAGGCAGAGGCAGGAAAGGCCGAGCGAGCACACGCATACAGTAACACACACAGTGAAAACAGCCCCATGCCATTGGGTTCTGGCCCGCCCCCTGTAGGGGGCAGCCTTCGGCTGAATGCCTACGCTGGCTCGGCCAGCAGCCCCACTGACCTCGTACTTGCTGCTCCAGGTTGAGTATAACATTAACGGCCTGGTGCAGGATGAGCAGCTTGGTCTGGGGTTTCTCGTTGCTCAGATGCAGCTGGCACATTCGGCCCAGTTCCTTAAAGGCCTCGTTGATGTCGCGCACCCGCAGGCGCTCGCGCGCGTTATTGGCCACCCGCCGCTCTTTCTCCCGCTCCGCCTTCACCTCCAAAGGAAGATCCTCATCGTCATCGTCATCGTGATCGAGATCGTGACTAACAGGGGTTGGAGGCCAAAGCCAGGCGGGGGAAGGGGTGGAAGTAAAGACAGGAAAATCACCACATTGAATCACAAAGGGGTTTTGGTCTAACACCCGCCGGAACATCATCTCCACATTAAGACATGGAGAAGCTGCAGTGCACCAGTAGTTGTGAGGCTGCAGTTTCCCTGTGTTTAGTTCACAGACACCCCTCCTTTATACATTACCAGTGCTCAATAGCCTATTTTGTCACTGTATTTTCTTACTCGTCTGGGGAGACACACAGGTCAGGTGTCACATGACAAGTAGGGCATTTACTCTAGTCCCTGGCTTGAGAACACCTGGATTTTCTGAAAGGGAAACGCTTCTCTGAAGAATCAGCATACACCATATAAATGTGTGCTGGTAGGTTAAACCAAGATGCAGTATACATACTACCAAGGCTATCATTCCACTGAAACTTCAGCACCAGTTTAACAGTGATGCATAAAATGAACAGGGCCCTAGGCACCAATGACCTGAGACCATCAGAGCAGCTACCTCATTCTGGCACGCGGCCCTTTAGATTCCTTTCGGTCATCCTCAGACTTATCACCAATGGAGGCGTTCTCCTCGTCCTCTTTGTCCTCCCTCTTGATATTGGAGTTGCTGGAGGAGTGGGAGGAGTGGGAAATACCACTGGGCAGGTCTGAAAGAGACAAACGGGTAAATCTCAACCTTTCCTGTCATAAGCAGACCAAAGCCAGTAAAAACTGGCCACACAGAGGCAGAGATGCACATTGGACTAGCTGGGAGACGTACTGGGAAAGGAGTCCGGCTGACTGAGCTCAGGAAGGGTGTTCAGCTGAGTGGGAACAGATCCACGATGTCCATGTAACATAGTACCACCAGAGGGCAGACTTGGTGGGTCATCATGGTGACTTCCAACCTGCGAGCGAAGGCGGATGAAGAGGTTAAATGGGCAGGCCCCCCCATTTCAGCACTGTAATCTGGTCAGAGATCATGCCAAGGCACGCTCACCATGGCCGGGTGACGAGCGCCAAGGCCCAGGCTGGCACCGGCAAAGGACTGGCCGCTCAGCAAACCGCTCATGTCGCTCTGATCGGCGTGGGCGCGCATGACGTGGATGGCCTCCTCCAGGTGGTCCTCCAGCTTGTTCTGCAGCAAGGAGACGAATCAGCGGGAGAACAACTTTCATGGAGTAAGTTCATCCAAATGGCATGACGCGCTGGTACTCACCAATGCGTGCAGCCCGCCCTCAAAACCGGGCGACAGGGACGACTGTCCGGAGCCCCGTGACCACTGGGACACTGTTGGCGAGGATTGAAAAGGCATCCGATTTAGCACAAAAGTACACAACATTCAGCAAAACCACTTAATCTACAGGTGAGAACAGGAGAGGTCAATCTAGACAGCTGAGCAAAAACACAGCTAAACTCAGCAGAGCACTAAAAAAAAAAAAAAAAAAAAAAAAAAAAGACCAACGAAGTATGAAGCACTGCTTCAAAGTACAATTCACCTTATGCACAGCAGATGGCGCTACAGTCTTTAAGAGCACTCACTACTGCCAGCATAGCCAGGCAACAAGATTTCCTGACTTCATTGTGGTGCCTTCTGTAACCTGTTGCTCTGCCTTGTTACATTCCAACTTTCTGGGAATTCCATCATAAGCACCGAAGATCCCTCCCCTGAACCTGTCACCGAATCATGACGGAAGAGTACCTGCGATGTTCTGAGGTGAGCTCACGGGAGTGGTGGGGCTGGACGGGAAGGTGTTTCCGTTGGGGTCAGTGGAATAGATCTGTGCACGTTCAAACCAGCTAGCATTAGTGCCATAATCAAACATCTGCTGTAATAAATGGATCGTCCAGCAGGGGGCAGAATGAAAACGCAAAATGTTTCACTCACCGAGGCTAATGCCTTCCCAATCTCATCCCCTGAACTCCCGGTCACACCTCGATTGACTGGGGAGCAAAGGCAACATACAATAATGCAGAGCATGCAACTTCCCACAATTCTAAGGAATGTTTTGGCAGTGCATGATGTCTGCGGTTTGTGTCGTGGGAGAAAACATCCAATTTCAATGGAGCACATTCAGTGTCATAGCTGTAACGTTAACTTTGCATGCCGAAGTGGATATCGATATGGGTGCCATACCCAGAATGCCATCTGCACCACTGACGGGGGGGGTGAGATTGGAGATGCTGTAGGCACCCGAGCCAGCGTGACAACCAGAGGTTAAGCTACCGTTCACCTCACTGCCATGGAGGGGGTAGTTCTGCTGGGACAGGGCAGGATGCCGCTTCTAGGGGGGTGGGGAAAGGGGCACACAGGAAGTCAGAACCATGACCAGTCTCATAATGCCAACAGAACAGGTCGGAGGAGCAGCTCTGTGCTGCTGCAAGGCCACTCACCATCCTGTCCTGGGGGCTGATCGCAAAGGGGCCAGGCTGACCCAGCTGAGAGGAACTCCCCAGCACGGAAGGGAACCCGGACTGACCCAGTGAACCAGGCGAGGCCCAGGTGTCAGGACCGTCTGCATAAAGGCAGAGGGGAGACGGAATCATATTTAAATGCACCAAAGTCACAGATGCACGTACTGCATTGTGGAATCCCCGCACAGCCCTCGAACACCAACCTTGCATGTAAAAGGAGGCCGGGTACACAGAGGCAGGCTTGGAGCCAGGATAACCAGCACTCTCCCGGTTATAGTCCTCCCCTGACGAGGAAGCGTAGACCTAGAGGACACAGGATCTACAGTGAAGTCAACTAGCACCTGCTGCCACATTTACAACCACATCATGCTGCCTTTTTGGTCTGACAGACTCATCATGCGGAAGAGGGTGCCCATACCCCGTAGGGGCAGGCTGGCCCCCGCCAGGGGAGGGACGGCGGCGGAGCGCTCTACCGAGAGCTGCGATTAGGGGGCAGCTTCTCTGCATTTTTAATCACATCCTGACATCAAAGAGCACGCAGCCCCCCTCAAAACACCACGCAATCATGTGGAGAATATGTTAATCGGAATGTGTGAAGGCTTTGGCTCATGCATGACTGGCGCAAAATGGCCACGCCCTAGTCTAGACAATCCCCACCCCCCGCTCCGGCAACTGTAGAACCCAGAACTGACTTTTCTTTGTAATTTGATTAAACAGGGAGAAGTGAAGAGAAGCATACAGAAATGCACTTCTAATTACAGAGCCATCTGCCCGTTCCTGGAGTCCGGCCAACTCCACAGGCAGCTGGCTCTGGGGGGAGGGGTGGGGGCGAGGGGAGAATAAGATGGAGGAAGTAGTAAGAAGAAAAAACAAAAAAACAAAAAAAAAAAATAGACCAAGAACAGGAGAAGACTGCAGCAAGGGGGCAGGAGAGGAAGAAGGTCTGTTTTGCTTAATTCATCAAGCAGACACTGAGATGTAGAACGCCAAGCAGTAATGCTGCAGGTTTTCTGCTCAGCCACCAGGGGGGAGAGATTAAGACTGAGCAGCACAGACTTGGTGACCTTCTAGAACCAGGCGTCCGGCCATTCGGAAGCTCTCAACGCTGCATGGAAGAATGACTAATGTAAGGGCTGAATCGGTCCCCTTCATACAGATACCAGCTTAGCATGCGCAAAACAATCAGCAGCCTGACACAGAGCTTAGGAGGAAGGAATACAAGAGTATTCCACACAGGGTAACCCAGTCATTTTATTCTGAAAATAACAAACCAGACTCTGCCTAACCATCAGGATGCAGGTATCAACACAAGTTTTAAGCCTGTAAGTCAGTGAATTAGTCAATTATTAACCAGTGGTTCTCAACTCCAGTCCTGGGGACCCACTGTTATTGGCTGATTGAGAGGTCATCCCAAAAGCCTGCACCCACACTGGCCCTCTATGGAACAGGTTCCCCATCCCTGCTGTAAGTGAACACAGCTTACTGCATGCGTCAAGAGACCACATGGGCAGTGTGGGTAGTGATGGACCCACTTGTGGGGTTTGTAAAAAAAAAAAAAAAAAAAAAAACACGGCCCAGCCATCTAATACCCCCACTAGCCTCTTCTCCCTCCAGCACCAGGGCTGAACAGACCAGACCAACTCACCGAAGATGGCAGTCCGGCAGGAACTTTCCTCACTTTTTTCACCGGGGCTTCTATCAACGAAGAAAAAAAAAAAATGTTTATTCCATTAGTCTATCTATACATAATACAGATCCAAGAAAAGGTCAGACTAAGAAAATACAAAACATGAGGCAGGGACACACGAGGGATAGGATGCTTGTCCAAAGGACACACTCTCATACACCATGGAAATGCAGGGCAATTTCAACACGCTGCTTCTCCCATATTTTTGGACTGCAGTCTCCACAAAGAAAGGGACAACATGCTAAACTGCACAGCTTGGTTTGATCCATTAGTCACTGTGGGAAAGAAATATTGTGCATCACAGGAGAACAGCTGACCTCCGCTATGAGATCTATTACCACCACTACTTCTGCTCTTTATTAACTCCCTGTAGGGAAATTCTCTTTTCACCTACCCTTTCCTGCTCTCCACACAGACATACATAGCTGAGAGGATAGCAGTGAAGGGCAGCCTTCTGCAGCAGAGCCCATAGAGCTGGCGGTTAAGGGCCCACGGACATGAATATTCTCCCAAGGCCGGCCTCGAACCGATGACCTACCCAACTCAGGCACAGAGGCCCGGCCCGCACGCTGCCCCTAGTGGACACTCTCACTGGCTGTCGCTATTCACCCGGTGCCATTTTAATCTGAGAAGCTGCCAGTTAGTACGGAGGCCATCTTCTTACCGACAGGGGTGTCCAGAGGGCGCCTTCTAGGGTTGCTGGGGCAGGTGTAGTACGGCGGAGCCTTGAGCCCTGGGACTGACAGGGCGTCAGGCCCGGGCATGACCATGTCGCTGGATAAGAAGCCCGGCTGGCGAGGGGAGAGAAGGGCAGCGTGAGAGAGAGAAGACAGACCCAACTACTCAACACCGATCTGCAGGTCGCTGCACTCACCTGAGACACAAAGGAAGAGTAATGCCCCCGCTCATTTTTACCTGGAAGAGAGAAGCAGACATGACCATAAGAGGCAGTGAAGGCATTAAAGGCACGGTGGCCCAGTCCATTCAGGTACGGGGTCAACACCGTAAGCAACAAAAAGTACTACCTGAATTTCACACACTCTCATAGGCAGAAATTCTCACAGAACAGACAGATGTGTTACTCAAGGCTACGACAACAGATTTTCTCTGAACACTACATGTAAACCATCAGCTTCTGCTGTTAATAGACCCATTAAGGTGCTCCGCTATATTGGGAAATAAAACCACAGCCAAGAACAGGCACATGGACACAAGGGGGAAAGGCCTCTTAGCCGTGAGGCTGGAGTTTGTGGAGTTTCGTTATCAGTGAATTCAGTGTCTCCACATGCAATGCCATGTTTACGCATTCAGACAGACAAAAATGTACCTGACAAATCACCTCATTAAAAACAGTGCAGAAATAAACACCAACTACCCCCCTCCAATCCTGTCCTGCCTAAAGCAGGAGAAGCTCCAGGCCAAAGCAGAAAAAAGCCCAAAGACAGTTCATACTCTGGTGCCCTTAATAGACCAACCCCTTGAGAGGGACAGTGGATGAGGGTTCAGGCCCAAGCCATTCATCCGCCCAAACAAATCGACGTCATCCTGCTCTACTTAGGGTGTTCATCAATTCACTTTCTGGGTGAGCGGACGTGGGGCGAGCGGCCTAGCGCACCAGGGCGGGGGAAGAGTTTACTTGGAGCCGCGATGCTGGGTTAATTAACTTAACAGGAGACAGAAAGTAGTTCAGCCAGCATACCAACAATCCCAGCACTGAGGAAAGGAGAGTGAGGCAGGCCATCCTGTTCGCCGTAGTGGGGGCTGTCACCAAAACCCTGCGGGGACAGACGTGCACACATCAGGACGGATACGACCAACCAAGCCGCCTCTGCTTTCACAGATAGGGCAGGAAAGCCCACCCACACAACCAGTCAAAAGTTTTTGCTCACCACAGGATTTTACCACTTTGACATGTAATTCATAAACTGTTGATTTTTTTTGTTCGTTAAGCACTAGAAAGTTGAATGAAGAATTAATAAAAATAAGTCAAATAAAACAAGTTCTCCTTATGCATGTCTGACATCCTATTAACTGGTTGTCTGGTGATGGCATAGTCAAATTCTAGGCTGTCTAACTTTACATGCACTAGTTAACCGTTGTCTCCCATGAAACATTTATTTAATGTCCCTTGTAGAAAGAATGCCTCAAATTGTCTCTGCTGGTTACTCACGAATCAAAGATATGACATTTTCTTGCTAATAAAAGGTGCTCAAAGGGTGAGCATATCGTAAATTTGTTAGTGTGTATTTTTAGTAAATGTTAAGAGTAACATGCAAATGTAGAAAATCTCAGTATATGCAAAAACGTTTGACTGGTAGTATATTTCCTTAGCCATACAAGTGCCCTCCAAAATAGGGCTGCTTGGCAGTAAGGATCATATTCAAATGATTAGTTGTTTGTGGAATCCTGGGTATTTACAGGTGAGAATTACAGATTAAACCAAACTGCAGTCAGGCATTTTTTCCTCCTCCCACCAAAGTTAGGGGATTAGCTCTTGGCCAAAATAACTTGTCTATGAAAACAGTTACATAACAAAACAGGATTCTAAAGCTAAAACCACTGGGTTCTAGCCCTAGGCAGAACAAGGATATTACTATTCATGTAACACTGGCTTTTACCCGTCCATGAGTGAGGGAGCGGCTGTTCTCATCTTCCGGTCCCCAGGACCCCAGGCTGTTACGTTCCTCCACTGGATGATATACAAAAGGATTAGGCTGCACATCACACACAGACACTAGACAAACACGCAAACACTTGTTGCTGAAAATTGCAGCATGTAGGGGGGCTTGGGTAGACCATCTCGGGCAGCATATATTGGAGAAAAACTAGCATTTGGCATCCAGGTTAAAAGATCACAAGCACAATTTGCTTACGCCATAACCAACAAGTCGTAATCTTATTAATGACTAACAAGTAGTTTACCTTGAAGCACATAGACTTTCAATAAAGGCAAAAAAAAAACTGAACTGGGTCTTTAGACCGTGACCCTTCGCAACCTTAAGTAGCCTAGGAGTTATTTTTATTAAAATCTAACTCATGATGAAGCAGGGCATGCGAATAGAAGAGGTGGAGCCCCCGATCTCTGTGATTTCAGTGGTATCCCACTCCAAATCATTCTAGCACCAGTAACAGAGTTTAGTCAGAATTTCAACCCAGCCATCGTCAACTCGGACTGTGAATTTGGGACGACGTGGGACGTGTTTTGACTGTCGCTCGTGGCCCCTGTGCCCTTCACCACTTCCTGCTAACCATTATGCAGCATCTCTAACCAATTTCTCTCCGCACATCTACGTCCATCGCTCCCATCAGACTTAAAGGGAAATACCAAAAAAAAAAAAAAAACCCACAGTGCATGCAGCCCAGTGTTTCTCTATAAAAGCAGGCTGAATACTAATTGCTGGTACAGAAATTTCTACGCCTCCCTCCGCCACATTAAGCTCACCATGCCTCTGCAGAGAGAGGCGGCTTAATTGCACACTGATTTGCATAATTGTGCATATTAATTTAGCTGCTGTATGAATATTCATGTTCTTTTGATTTTTTTTTTTAATAAAAAATAAAGTGAAAGGCTGGGGGAGTGAGCGGGGACTTTAACAGCACACTGACACCAGCAGTCATGTGGCCACTAATCAGTTGTGCAGCTTCATGTCGCTATTCTTTCGGGGTTAGAAACACCATAACCTTTTCACCAGCAGGATATTGGTGGTGAGGCACTGACAAAAAATGAAAGCGGAGGAGCGTTCAGAGATACAAACCAGTCCGGACTGCCTACGGAGAACAGCAGTGGCCATCCAATGGTGATAGGCAGAAAAATGGCTAACGACTCAACCATCAGCACATACCAAGTGTTTCTGATGGCGTGGCGTAGCCCCTGTGTGGGCGATTACTGACAGAGGCCCTTAAATTTAGGCTACAATCAAATTAGGGGGGTGATGACTAGAAGGGGATTGTGGGAAACTGCTAAATTTCCATGCTGAAAACCCCATCATGTAGACAATGGAAACACGACTACTCTGCATATAACTTGTTCCACTGAGAAAGAGGAAGATACACCTTAACAGACAGATAACGGCCATCCTCCACATAAAACAACTGAATTTGAGTTTAATTTATTTTTTTGTAGATCCTATTTATCTAAAGCAACATTCTTTGATAACGCGCCATCAGACGATCCCTAGAGCTTTTGGGGGTTAAGGGCCCAACTACGACATCAGTCTGCTGACCCTGGGATTTGAACCTATGACCTTCAAATCACAGGTACAGCCTCCTAAGGAGTGCTAAGCCACACACCAAACAGGACTGCCTCTTCAACATTGTAGGAAACCCAAGAAAAAGACACCACAATGGAGGCAATATTGTGTCAAATGGAAGACAGTCAATTCTCTCACCAAAGGTAAATTTTCTTAGTAACATGAGACTCTTCTTTGCCTAGCAAACATGCAGCAAGCATCAGACCTACATGTGGGACGCCTCCAAACAACTGCTGCTGGTCTGAATGGGTTTAATGGGCCTGGTCCCTCAGGAGAGTTTGGCACTATAATCATATGGGTGACGTTCAGCACACAGGCTTAGAGAAAATGAGGGACACTGAATGGCACCCAAGTCAAACAACAAAGATTTGCACTCATTGTTATGATGACAGAGAGCAATCAATAGCAGGCTGACCTCAATCAATAAAAACAATATGAAACATCTAGACTAATATCTAAATTAGCAGTAAAACAACAGTTCTGTCAGCAAGTTACCTATATGATAAACATCGATGGACATTTTACTGTATATCAACTTCTGGGTCAGCTACCAATTACGCGGTATAGAAACTTCTTGCTGACTTTTCACTTCTTCTGCATTTTTCGTGCCAGGGTGCATTTAAAAATACCATGTAAGATCTCGGTTTCACTCTGTCAGTAAATGAAACCACACAGCCAGGTCCCAAAGGGAGGCACTGAAACTCCCCCTTGTGGTTGTTATTGCAGGTGCACATGATCCTTTTAAAATGAAACATTCAAGGCAGCATCATATAAACACCACCATACAGTTGAGTAGGCCTTACCGGTACGGTAACACTAAAATAAGTTCCTGAAGAGTCAAGAAGGCACAGTAACGCTACACTGGCTTACGTTCATCCAGAGAATACAGAATTAACAGCCTTTTGAGATACAGTCAACAGACATTTCTCACTTTACATTGCGAATTTAGAAGCAAGAGTCAGAAGAAACTGAGCAGCTCATTTCCTGCCACCTATTTCACACTCAGAGTGGGACACTGACTAGGGTTCAGCAGAATAGGTTCAGCAGGACACCAGCAAAGCCTCTTCCTGCTAGTGGTTTGATTGGGGGGGGGGGGATCTTCCAACATAACACCATCTAGCTATCAGAGAAACACCTACATCAACTCAGAGGGGCACATGAAAACACTGGAAGCTAAACAATTAAGGTAATGTACCAAAAAATTATTTGATCTTCCAGGAAGGAGACTGTCCCATAATTGCTTTTACGCCTCTGTTGATCAATTTATCAATTTGCTGTATATACACCTCTATAATGTAACAGTTTCTCTGCAGAGCGAGCTGGCTTGTTGAAAGTCATCACCTAGCATATCCACATCACTGGAGAATGTTTCCGGACGCTCGGCCAGTGACACAGCTCATAGGAGACGGTCGCACTGGAAGCACTGCAAGCTTCGCCTCATCTTTGAGCCAAAAAGCAAGCATGTGAGGGGAGGAGTTAAGATGTTTTTGGAAAGAAGATGAGACAAAAACCCAAGGAGATCGGTCTCAATTCACATAGAGGCATTAAAAAGCAACCAGGTAATGTTACCTGAGCCTACGAATTGGCTGCTGCCTAGCGTCATCGGTCGGGTCTTCCCGTTCCCCACAGGTGGAGCAAACGTCTATTAGGGGCAGGGAAATTCAGAATAATCAACCATAAAGACACACGATTGGCATGTTAGCATGATAACCCAGTACTGCACAGAGCACCCCAATACATCAACTCAACACACTCAACAGTAGCAGGTCACTGCTTAAAGTAATGCAGGTTTTCCCACTCCTGAGAAAACTAAAAGTGCTGGATTGTTTGCTACAAAAGTAAGCTTTTCTAGCAGATTTTAGTATTGGGAAAAATCTCTTACTTAAGACTAAAACAAATCAAGCTAGTTTTGGAAGGTTTTTTTTTTATTATTTAAATTCAACATCATGCTGGACCATTCCAAATACAATGAGTTTAGGTTGGTTGTAAGCCCTTGTTGTGGGATTCTAGAGAACAACATTTTGAGTTGTAATTTGCAACTAAAGGTAATCCACAAATCAAAAAGTGCCAGGTTTATAATGGCCGTCTCATGTTTGGAATTTAATAAATCTTTTTGTAATTCTCCACTTGCAGCTCTTCACCAACTAGGATCAATATGAGCATATTGTCTTTAGGTATTACAGACGTGGACAGTGTCATCCAACAATGAAGCAAATCACAGACCAATCAAAACCAGAGTCGACGGATACCAAGAGGACCAATCAAAAACACACTTACCGTACTGAAATCCAGCAGGTCACTAAGCTCCTTGTCTGTGCCCACAGCAGCCATTCCGTGTGACTGCTGCGTGTTCATCCCACTCGGAGATAACCAGCTTCCTGCTAGAGACACAACCAGAGAACGGAATCGGCCATAAGCAGATTTTATTAAGCTTTACAAAGGTCAGAAAAAATTAACCGACACTTTTAAGACTGTGGCCACAGTATATCTACTCCTCTATACACTTTAGTCCAGGATTCCCCAAATCCGGTCCTGGAGGACTGGAATCCAACACAGCTGGCTCTGGGGCAAAGGTAATGCTCAAGGGCCTTATAGCAAACTGACCAACTAGAGTGCAAGTCAGCAAGAGAAAAGTGATCAAACACAATGACATTAAAAGCTTTGAAAAGGCTCACAAAAAATAGAATGCATCCTTTGGGAAAATCAAATGCCCCCACACCCCCAACCATCATTCAAAAACCAATACAACTCATTGTAAAAAGCAAACACCTTGCTCTTGTGATCTACACACGTGTGTCACTAGCACATCTGTGATACACAATGATAGCCCACCCTAAATTGCCCGACACCTCCGTCAACCAGCTCTTCCAAGATAACACAGCTGTAAAGTGCTCAGGTAGTTATTCTCAGTCTGGATAAACATCTGCTTCAAAAACTACACATCTCAGTGGGAGACAGATACAGCAGTCTGTTTTAATATCGATAAGAATTTCCCACTTGGGATTAAGGAAGTATAGCCTATATCCATTACTAGAATATTGAAAACTAATCACACTTATACCAAGAGGCTGGTTACTTCATAAAAACACAATGTTGTGTTGATCACGTTTATTAACCCAGAAGAAAAAAAGTTACACTGCATCAACAGGTGGTGCATTTTCGCACCTTAACTACTAGCCGACTAAAACCCACTCTCCAGTATTAAATTGAACCAACAAAACCGCAGCATTCCCAGTAAGTAACACGCAATGTTGGCCCAGGGCACCATTATAATTCCAAAAGTACTGTAATGAATGACTAACCACTATGTCCATCTGAACCTTTGAATCTCTGTCAGATTTTTTAAAAAAAAACAAGTTTTCACTTTGAGTGTACCAATAGTCAACTTCAACAGGAAACCGAAATAATGCAAAAATTGCGGGTTAGTCTTGTGACAGCGTTATTTGACCGATGTGAGAAAATCTTAAAGGTAAAGGTAAAATGTCTTCATATTTTCAGTTAACGTGCGTGCCTGGTGAGTCACCGGGTCAAGGTGGACGTCGCGAGCGGTCCAGTCGCGCGCCGCCCGAACGCCAACGCCACTCACGCCGCAGCACGCATCGGCATCGATCGATCGATTAAAAATTAAAACGTCCGAGACCGCACACTGCAGACAGATTTCTAACATACTGCAACGTACGGTTAACGTTTCTCAACCAGTTGTGTTTCGTGATGACAAAAAATTAAAATCAGAGCGAACAAATAAGCAGGTGACACGATCAAGTAGAAACTGAAAAATAAAGGGATATATAATTAACTTTAATATTAATACCTGACATTGCACTGCATATACTTCCGCTGTAACATTTGCGTTATAATTCATCGAAGAAAAAAATTCTTGTCTGGGGCTGTGTCCGTGTAAGTAAACCACCAATCACATACATTAGCTCACCCAAATATTCAGTGGTATTTGATTAAATCAGAACCATTAACCACCAGCAGCCAGACAAACACCTACATAGCAATAAAACGCCTTTCGCGCAATCTCGTCTCCAATTTCCCCCCCAACTTCACATCAGAGCTTAGGCGACGAATTGTTTAATACCGACTGTGTACTAGCTAGATTCACAGCCATTACAAAAACATCCAAAATAGTACAGTGAATAATAAAGACCCAATACTCATAAAATACACCCGTCGTGTGAGTTTCACGGCAACAATTTCGAGTTTTGATTTAATCACCCCAACATCTCCGTGAGATTTCACGAAAAAAGACCGATTATTGGCTTCTCCGTACTCACCATTAGAGTACACAAGGATTATAGATGCAACGTTTTCCCCGTTATAAAAATCGTCGTGCAGCGCAAAAAACACCAATACGAGATCTTAATTGAGGGCAAGCATGACACTGGTTTAAAAAAAAAAATCCAAAGTTAAGCGGTCCCGGCTGGACCCACAAAAGTCTGCACATCTGTCCAATTTGCATTAAAGGGCTTGCGCGAGGAGGAGGAGAAGGAGGAGGGGTGGGGGCACAAGGAATTTCCTGCCAAATATGCAACAAACAAAAGTCAAATAAAACGCTCCTTCGGAATTTCGACCACCTTATATATTTCGAAGAATTAAAAATCACTTCCACTTTGAAAATAATACAAATATCTATGCAGCCATTATAAAAACAAAGTAAAAAAAGGACCGATTTAATGCATCCACATATTCCCAAAGATGTTTTAAAATGATCTAACATTAGCCACAATAATTAAAACATATACATTTATTCGCTGAATAATACGGTTTTACAGGCTATAGCGCCGTCCTACTTATATTCGACCAACTTCAGTTTCTTTTAAACTTTAATACTAGTCTTCACAAGAGTGAACAAAGGATTAATTGCCACCTCGATGAAACGTACACGCAACTTGCAGAACAGATAAAAGTCCGATATCACCTATGAACAAACCAACGTTTAAAACTTTATATTTAGTTTTTTTCTAAAAGTTTTATTCATAAAAGACTCGCCTAAACACACAACTATTCTCATTCCAAAACACCTGGCTTTAAGGCGGGCATATTTACCTTATATTAAAAGTCTGGCTTCGAACAGCAGAAAATATATGGACGGCACTGTAGGAATAGCGTGAAACTTAAAAGGGAATTCCCTTCAACGTTTCAAACTCGGCGGATTAACCGAAGCAACTGCATCCTCCGTTCTTCTATAAACGTGATTTGAGGGACAGTCCAGGGCGTTTATACAATCTAGCGTTTCTGCATCCACACAAACTCTACAACTCTTCTATGTATCTTTTTTCTTGCTACAATTGATACCATTTCATCTGCGAGGTAGACATCTTAACAACCTCCACATTGTCAGCCTCAACATTATATCCCTCCGCAAAAAATAAGGACGTTGTCACCAGCGGTGTCCAATTTCATACATTGAATAAAAAGTTCGACAGTTTACATTTAGGCAACGAAGAGCATATAATAACTGTATTCTCATACACAGACTTATTTGTGCACATCGATTTCCCCGTAACTAGAAAAAGATGACGTTTAATTTAAGGATTCTCAAGAACTAAATTAGGTAGCGGAGGGACACAGAACATTAACGGGTAATGGAGCAGAGGCTGCGTGAGATGGAATGATAAACCTGCAGTGACCGGACCAATAAGAGTCCAAGTAAGAATTGATGGGCAGGTATAGTAGCCAGTGGAATCACCAAGCTGATATAAGAGCCAAACCCTCTTCCCGCTCGCTCTCCCATGTTGTGTTACTGAGGCTCGCGGTTGGGCTTTATTGAGGTCTTTTTAATGTGGTAGATAACATACTTGACCGGTATGCAGGTAAGTTTTCTTCTGTAGTATGCATTCGTAGGTATACACAAAGCATAAAAACTCAAGCGTATGTCCTTCTTTCACTTTTTAATTGCGGTGTATGATTTGTTTTTAGTGAATTTCACAGTACAAGGTCTACCGGTACCATAGATTTTTTTTTTTTAAATTTGCCCATCAAACATATGGTAATATGTCTGAGTTTCCTAAATTACGTTACACTATCGTCCACACATATACTATAAATCTAGAGATGTAGGCTAATTAAACAAATGGCATAAGTGTTATGCCTAAAGCCTCACTCTATCCTCCGACAAGTAATAAAGGATGAAGGATTTTTTATTGTCATTCAGGAACATGTTATACATGAAGCGAACGAAATGAGGTACCCAGGTCCCGGTACAGGTATCGATAATAGAAATAAAATCCAAAATAGTAATACAATGAATAAAATAAGAGGATTAAAAAATAATTTCAGTTTCAAGTGCACCAGGCATTGGTTATCGTGTGTTGTTTTCTGAAGACATGTCCAGGCATCCCCTTTGTTCAAATTCAAGTTCAATTCAGTACAAGGTCTCAATGATGGACAAATATTGTATTAATAGAACCTTCTTAAGCCTAACTTTTCGGTTAAGTTAGCATTTCACCAGAAGCATACATATTGTAAGACACCAAACCATTTTCCAAAACAGTGTGCATTATATTGCATACTATAAATGGCAGTGGTGCTGTAATGGTTAGGGAAGTGCAGGTATGATTGAAAGGTTGCTGGTTCGAATCTCTGACCAGCGAGGTACCGCCCCCAAGCACTGCTCCACCGGGACTGAATCAGCTGCCCACTGCCATGTCACATATGGGTTAAATGCAGAGGACATGGTATGATGTGTCAACAATGATCATTTTTCTCTAAATATGGTTTGGTCTTACTACTACTAACTCATATACAGTGAACCCTTCCACATCACGGAGGTTAGAGGGTTAGGCGTAGAAAAAAAGATACAAGAAACTCTAGATACAAGGATGGCTGCGAGATATCACGTAAGAGGCTGCCGTAAACAGGCTTGGAGTCCTACAAACCACATTGTATTTGTATATTATGCATTTGTGAGTTACTAAGCATTTTGCATGTGGTCTGCTGGCCATCACGTCGTCTGCAGGTTTTGCAAAACTGCCAAAAAGATTGCATTTCATGTGTTATACCGACGCCACAATATATCTATACCGCGAGAGGGAAAGTCACAATGCAGAAGGCTTGTCCGTAGACCTCAGGAGAAGGACTGACTGAATGGTTTGGGATTTTTTTTTTAAACTGGGGAATCAGAATTGGAGACTGAGGTGTGAGGAAGAGGAGAAAGGAGGATTGCATATCTCAGCATTCCATTTTGATTTGTCACAAATATGAATAACATATTACATTAAATTACATTGAACAACAGTAGAACTTTATTGTTAATGTTCAAAATATTTAACTTTTGTCAGGAGTCTGCCATGCCAAGCAGGCCCTTCAAACTCCAGCTACTGTGACGACTAACTATGGCAGAAAACTTGAAAGGAATGATGTAGCAATATGACGCAGCCTGGGAGAGTACACAGACATCCCTGCAAGACGGGGAGGGAAGTCACTTACAGGACTAGGCTCACAGATGAGAGGTTTCCTTGAGGAAAATGAAACAATGGCCCTCATTTGCAACAGAGAGGTGGAATTGGTTTTAAAAAAAACATACTTCCCTTAGGGATTCACTTCAGGCATGCTCTGTCATGCATTAAGCAACTGCAGTAGAATCACAACTGTGCGTAATCTTACTGAAACTTGAGGCTTGCGCTACTGAATCACAGTTGCATAAATATATATCTATGACAGAGTGGTCCAAGGAGGGAAAAACCACAACCCGCCGACAGGGTTACTGTGGCACAAATGGCAGATCATTTTGATGATGGTCTTGGGAGTAATGTGTCATGACACACAATGCATGGGGTCCTATATGGGTCTATGTAGCCATGGATTAGACACATGCCACAGATGCTCAACACATATGAAGCGGTCCACATGATGCGATGGAAAATAGGATTCATTGGACAAGGCAACCGTCTTCCATTGCTCCACGGTCCTGTTCTGATGCTTGCGTGCCCATTGTAGGCACTTTTGATGGTGGACAGGGGTCAGCATGGGCACTGTGACTGGCCTGCGGCTACATAGCCCCAAACACAACAGGACTCGATGCCCTGTGTGTCATGAGACATTACTCCTGTGATCATCATCATTAATTATCTGCCATTTGTGCCACAGAAGCCCTTCTCTTGGTTTGTACCACACAGGGAAGCCTTGAATCGATGAGTCTTGGTCTCCCAGCACCCTGTCAGCGGTTCGTGGTTTTTCCCTCCTCAGACCACTCTCAGTAGGTACTGACCACGGCTCACCATGAGCGACCCACAAGCCTGGCCCTTTCGGAGCTGCTCTGACCCAGTCTTCTGGCCATAATGATTCAGTCCTGGTCAGAGTCACTCAGATCTTCATCCCTCCCCATTTCTTCTGCATTCAACATGTCTACTATGAGTACTGAATGTTAGCTTACAGTGTAATATATCCCAGACTTTATATATCCCAGATTTTAACTACAAACTCAACATTACTTGCTTCATGTGGGTGTGGTCATAATCTTTTATATGTATACATAAAATTTCTATGTATATATACAAATATATAGCAGAGGCCCCACTACAGGCAACACACATCCGACGATGAAGAAATAGAAGCCATCATGTCAAAGCACCTGAAAGTGTTTAAACAGCCACAAACATCATTTTAACTCTAAATCAGCATTTCCCAATCAAGCACTGGGGAACCCACAGTCAGTCGATGGTTTTGCTCCTTCACAGCACCCAGTAGGAGCTGTCTTTGATCATTCTCTCTAAAGGTGTTTGGGAAAAATATTACCATCACAAGTTACAGTTCTTATTTAAAAAGGAGTTCAAGTATATTAAGTCTACACATGACAAATGACATTCCGTATTTCTTCTGCATTCCCAGATAGCCTTGCATTGGGTTACTCTGTACTACAGAGACTTTATTTATAATATTACTAAGCACTACGAGTAAAGGTTATATATTCTTACAGCAGGTATTGATTGATCTGATGTGTCAAATTAGATCCTGCATTTCGCTGGTGTTTTTATTAATTTTGCCCAATGTAGTACTGAAATTGATACTGAAGAAAAACACTGAATTTGGTATTCTAATGAGTAATAATAGCAGTACAGTTGACTATTTTAATCTAATAGTGTAATAATTTGTAACAACTGCTCAAATGTACTATACATCCTTTACAAAAAGAGTAATAAAAATGCTAGTATTGATGAACAGACATGAATATTAATTAAATACTCACATATATATCATTTCACAAGACTGGCACGGCGTGAGACTGTGTGTCTGGCTATTGATTTGCTGGGTATTTAATAAAAGAATGATTTATATCACAGTATACATAGATAAACCAGATAGAAACAAATGAATGCGATAGCATGTCTTCTGGGAACGTTTCTGGGAACTTGAGTGAATGGGGGGCGTCAACCTGGACCCTTTTGGTGTCAGTGATGGTACTAGGCCGGTTCAGAGTAACAGCTGCGTCTGACGTGGAGTGCATGAAGTAGGGTGCACATAGAGGGTGAGGAAATCTGGAGTAGGGGGATTAACAAAGGAAAAATACCACAAAGACTAGCGAAACCATAGCGACAGACATACTTCATCAAATTGAAACCGTTTTATAAAGAATTACTTTCCGATGGAAGTGTCATGGATGAATATAGCCTGTAGCAAGTTAAAACATTATGTCATTTTCAAATTGATGTTAATTGACCAGTGGGGATCATGTGATCATTCTCATGTCATGACTTCAACCAAAGACATAAAGTGTATGTCATTGTATGCAATAAAATGTAATAATATTTTTCATCGTGATGCCAGTCTCTACAGGGAGAATGATTTAATGTCAGATACCGGGCATTTTTTGAACTAAGTGATTGTGCTGTGTTGTTAAAAGGGAGTTTGTGCCATCTGGTACTGCAAATGGTTTGGAATTCTTAATATGTCTAGCCTCCTCACTCAAAAAGACTCTACAATGAGAAATATACAGTCTTTGGCATCAGGATTAGTTAAAGGCAGGTAATCCATATTCCTGATTTTGGGGTTGCATAATTCATTTTGTGCTTCACGCAGCCTCATCTTACAGTGAGTGCACAGCAAGCCCCATTAAATCTCAGCACAGCCCAGTCCTTTCTCCGACGGGATCCTCAGAGCACCGTGTTTCTATATTAACAGCACTGCTTTTGGTGAGGAAAGGCAGAACTGCATAGGACTCTGAAATGGCAAGAAACTCGGGCCCCCAAAATCCCAGCTTACCTGTGTTAATTTTCCATGTGCAGTGCAAGTCATGGCACATGAATCCATTCCACCCATTTTCTTATTGCGTGTCCTGGTCTGGGTTGCAGGAGAACCTAGTTGTCATGTCGGACAGTACAGGGCACAAGCGTGGGGTCATCCTGGACAAAATGGCAGGGACCATATACACATACACACATATATGCAGCGATGCCCTACAACCTAGAGACCACTCGTACAAAATTAAGAATAATTTTAATAACTGCATGAATTTAATCCCAAAAATGCAGTTTGGTTTTTTTCATACCGCTCTACCTGGTGTTTGTTCTTGAGTGATATTCTTAATAATGTGTTGAACTGGGGCAACACTAATTACCACGTTTGTAACTACTTGTTCGCAAAAGTATAAACAAAGCCGGAGGCAATTGTAAAGGCTGACCTTGACAAGTGCATCGCTGTTAGTACTGATTCACAAAAATGTGGTCAAAAGTAGATGGGCATCATTTAATCTTAGGGCTAGATGGAACACAAAGGATGGTGGCAGTTGGAATGTTTTGTGACAGTGCAATGGAGGCGAGGACCTTGATTCAGCACAGTAATAAATAATAATAATAATAATAAAAACACCAACATTTAGATATAGTACATATAATATGTGAAGTGGTATTAATGGATTCCTTTCATTTGTAGTATTTCTCAAAAAAAAAATACCAGGCTAGTGAAGCAGTGCTTCGCACGGTGATCAAAGACCCGGACATGTCAGCTAAATGGCTTTCATCTCAGGTGTGTTTAGGTCTGCCAGTTGTGCAACTAAGCATTTCATCTTAATTGCTTCAATAAAAAAAAAAAAATGTCCATGGGAACGTTGCACAATTGTATGCTTGGCATGTTGCTTTGAAAGCATCTGCAGGGCATCAGGAAAAAACAGTTGCTCTGCAGATGCCGAAGTTGTTTTGCATTAGGCTTGTACTGGATTATAGCAAAGCACCTTCAGTGATACACTAACGAATGTGCCTGGGGTGTGCGGTTTTAAATAGCTGCTTCCTTTGAAAAACCAGAGCAACGTAGAGAAAAGCATATAGGGGCATCAGCTGCAGCCCCAGACATACACATATGCAAGCATGCACACAAACGCAATTGTGGTTTGGCGAGCTAGATAAGACGCTCGTCTTTTTTCTTTAGAGCTGAACTGTATGCCTGTCTCCCAAAATTAAATACAGCATTTTTTTTTTAGCAGGGGAGATGGATGGAAGTACATAATGACAAATTAAAAAAGCTGAAACAGTATTTTCAGTTCTTAAATCATGCTTAACTGCATTAAAAGCTATATAGTGCAGCCACTTAAGAGGAAATCACATACGTCTGGAACCGCAACGCACAAATTTACTTGGATCTCCATCATTTAGGTTCATTCTTGGACCTTAAAACCAGGTGCCAGACTCACAGCGTACTGGAAGATGAGCAGGGCAGAATGTCGATATCTTTTTTTGTTCTGGGTTACCCCAGTATGCCCGCCCACGCTAAAGGTACAGTAGGAGTGGCAGGAACTTCCTGTTGACAAGTGCAGACACCCTAACACTCTGTGGTCACAGGAGCGAGAGAGATGCCACTGAAGTTGAGGGGGAAGGGCGTTCGAGCACATCGAGTTCATTAAGGTTCATCAAACACGAGAAGAAAAAAAAAAAAAACAGTAAGGATGGTGATGTCATGAGTCAGGCATTCTCTGTAAAGTGTCCCGATTCCAGTGTGAGGCAGCACGGCCTGCAGCCCTGCCCTAAACTTGCAGGGAGTCTTCAAAGATGTTGCCTAAGATACACACACCTAACAGGCCTGTAGGGGGTGATTTGCAGCAGCATGCCAAGACAGCACGGCCAACTTAATCCTCATGATATCCTGACAAGAATTATCTTCCCGTGTAGCGTTCTTCCTAGTGATGATGTAAGAATGACATCATCTAAGAAGGATCTGCCTTTTTAAGTACTCTGTCCTCTAAGGAAGCAAAATATACCTCATTTAAAACCCTGGTTCAAACTCTGGATTTTGATCAGAGGCACTCCTTGGATACATATCTGGCTAATTAGATTTGAGATAGATCAGTAAGTATTTAAATGGAAATTTAATGTTGTGACGAATAAGTCAGATCCAGAACAAAAGGAAATAAGTTTTCCTAAAAACAACATGAACTTGATCTCAACACTCGTAAAAAAAATCACTTATACACCTGGAAATAAGTTTCTTAGAACTGTCACCTGAGGACGTAAACATTTGATCAAAAGTTTGATCTCACCCACAAAAAAAAATAAAATATCAGACTCATACCAGAGTTTGGAAGACTGTGTTTTGTGTAACTGACAGATTAAGAGTAAAACTGTAAAGACTGTGGGTGGAAGAAAAGAAGGTGAAGAAGAGAAGTGAATGGGAGATGGATGTGGGGGGGGGGGGGGGGGGGGGGGGGGGG
>JAODJU010000043.1:13660493-13671194 GCA_026776725.1 Gnathonemus echidnorhynchus
GGGGGGGGGGGGGGGGGGGGGGGGGGGGGGGGGGGGGGGGGGTCGTAAGCCAGCGTCGGCAGAGTGCTGCAATAACCAGCAGCGCCTGTCTGAGTTACTGCCCCCAGCACGGTGACAAAGTGACATCATCCATCTTCAGGAACACAGCTGCTACCGCCACACGCTTCCTGCCAAAATACCTGACAACACCCCCCCCTCCTCCCCCCCAGTGTTCTAAGAGGGTTGTGTGTGTTCGTGATGTTGGGTCTCATTGTCCTCTGATTCTCAGACAAACCCATTTCGCTCGTAATTATTTTCTGTTCATTTCTTTTGGCCCCCATTAAAGACGACTTTTTCTAAAGTCCTCCAATTGCTTCAGACTCTTTCAGAGTCTTCATCAGACTTATTCCCTGAGTTGCAAAAAGGCTCGTTCAATAAGTCTTTTATCACAGCACACAAACCACCAAAACCATAATCTGTCCACCTTTGTAGTCCCTGTGCCCCTCATTGACTTGACGGCCTTGGTCTTCCTGATGCACGCTTTCAGTGCTCTTGTGTCCAGCCCTCGCTATGAATTGAGGAGGCGTTTGCATGCAGGTGTCTTTTTTTATCCCTTTTACTCTTTTTCTCTTGTTTTTTCCCTTCCCTCTTCTCTCTCTCCCCCCCCCCCTTGCAGATTAGAATTCATTAGCAATCAAAGGGCCTCTGGAGAACCCAGTCTCTTAATTACCTACTCATTTGCATTTTTGCATATTAATAACTGCAGAGTTTTCACATTATTGTCGCAGTGTTTCAGAGCCGCCACGCCCTGGTTCTCTCAGGAGGGCGCCGGGGGCAGAACTCTATACTAAACCCCCCTCGCAGTATCCCCCGCCCAGGGGGCGTGAGAGAGCAGACGATAGACGAGAGCGGCTATTCAGACAAGTGAAAAGCAAAGAGAAAAACTACCCATCAAAATATACCCCCGCAGCCTCACTTTGAGTGCGGCAGAGACCGCAAGAATGCTGAATGAGTTGCATCCACCCTCTTACGCTTGATTAATGCATTCACAGAAATGTAATGCATGCACAGAAATGTAATGCATGCACAGATGAAGATCTCTTTGTCAGCTGCAACCAGCTAAGGGCCTGCTTATAGTAAAGAGAAGCAGCTTGTAACTGAAAGGAGAGAAATGGCAATAATGTTCATTTAACTCTGAGGAAGGTAAGTATCCTGAAAAGCTGAAAATCCCCAGATTATAAAATTGGTGATAGCCTAAACACAGTAAGGTGCAGCAGCAACTGAAGCCTGCACCGTAACACATTTTAACATGTGTGCTTAATGGTTTGACCAGCTGGCATGCAAACCCCCCTGCACTGGGTTGTTGTTCTAGGGAACTGGACAAAGGAGGTTGCAAGACTGGAGTATCAAGTTCTTCCCACAAAAGGGGGGGGGGGTTTCATGTCGGTGTACTTTTTCTCCACCTAGTGGTCATGGTTGGGTGAAGCAGGTTTTAGTTTCATCTTAGTGCAGCATTAATTTAATTAAACTGAACGTGTTGCCACCTTGTACTGATGTAAGAGCAGAAAGGGCTGCCGTTTCCCACCCCTGCCTTGAATGTGCATTTGTCTTCAGTTATTAATACAAATAAAGGCATCTCCAGGAAGAGACATTTGGCCCTAGTGTTGCAGGCATATCCGAAATGCAACAATGTTTCCAAGTTGTACAATGGCTTTGTGCTTCCTGCCCCCAGTTTGCAGGAGTACCTCGTTCTTGAGAGATGATCTGGAACGTGGAAGCACATGGTGGCTTTTAGGTGCCTGATAATTTAAAAAATAAAATTGACTTTACATGGAAAAAATACAGTACATGGACACAAAATTAGCCCAAATACCTGGATTATCCTTTGCATAAAACCTCTTCACTGAAACATAATTATGACTATAATTAATTCTTTAGGAGAAATGGAAAGGACAAACAACAAATGGAAACCACTTGATGATTTGATCTATGTTTGTTTAGTATTCTCATACACAATACATACCAGTCCTTGATTGCATAGTCAAAAATGCAGTCTCTTCAATCCTTATCCTTCCTTTGCAACAGACTTTGACTAAATTCAAAAGATACAAGTATTTGTTAATAGGAGCAGATATCCCAGTCTGAGACACGGGGAGTCCTCTGTACCCACAGATTCTAGCCGAGGCCACGGATATGCGACCACTCGTCGTTTCCTCCCCAGGGAGCCTGTTTTGGCCTGTGGACACACGGGTTTGCACACTCATTGTACTCATACATTTCTATTGGTTGTTTACAACTACATTTGAAAGGCTGCTGCATATCTGGGCATGCCCAAGGATACGAGGGTTTTATCTATATGCCGATGTTGTTAGGTTGCGTGTTTGGTGTAAGCTTATGATCCTTCCTGTGGAGGTCCACACAGGACTAGGTCAGTGATAGACCTGCTGTTTTGGCAGTGTCGTCGGAAATGAGTCCTGGACTTACAATCACTTATCTACTGCTGATACAGATGCTGAACCATGAGGGCAACAGGCAACAACAGTCTCCAAGTCGCAGGTTTGAAATAACGTGCCGCTAGCCCCACGGAATTGGATCAACGTCGATTTGTCGTTTATTCGGAGCTGTAGCAGGGGAGGCAGTGTTACGAGAAGCAGGTGGGAGCTGTTCCCCGTGTCGTGCAGATGTGGTTTGTGGTCTCAGGGAAGCAACAAGGTAGACATCCAAGGCAGCTATTTCTTCATATCTTCTAAAGTTTTTTTTTTTTTTTTTTACTTTCCATAAAGTTTTTGTATATAAACACTAATAATATCAGTACAATAAAAATCGAAAAGAATAACAGTAATAAAAAAAAATCTGAATGGCTTTTGGCAAAAAGTGCTTCGTCGCAATCACAGAGTCACCCCGTTCACCGGACGGGCAAGAGAATACACCATTCATTCAGCCTGTCCCTCACACTAGAGTCAGAGATTGGGGTCAAGGATTGGAATGAGGAACAGAAACATGAATCTTTAAGACACGGTTTTAGCCAATTGTCTTACTGCTCCTTTGGCTTAAAATTAGAAATGTGAAAATCCAAGGCAGAATGTATCCTCTGTGGTGAGTAACCCACTTCGGCCACCAACAGGTATTGATTATTGTTATAGAGTGTATTCTTTCTTATTTTAATGGAAGACTATTTTTTTAACCATTCCAAGCCTAGGAGAAAACCAGGAGGAAACACAGGAAGTTGGATATGATGTATAAGCTGGGGTAACGGTGGGTAGCAATGTGTGTGACAGGTATGCAAACCATCTAGCCTTTGATGGCTTTTAAAAGCACCTCTGAGACTGAAACTCTGCTGTGATCTCACAAAATATACGCATCAACATACAGAAACAAAACTACCATACCAAAAAATGAGTAATGGATTGCACAGGATGCAGGATATTAATGAAGGCCACCACTGAAGACCATCTTGTGATCACAGGACCCCGTCTCTGTCCATTCCCTACATCATGTCAGCACATGGACCCATGAAACATTCAATTTTTCTCTGAACCATTTCTGCAACTGCACACCGCAGAAACCCCATATTTCCCCCCTTTCCCTCAAAGTCTAATAATCGCTAATTTGTGCAAAACATTTGTTCCCGATTGAACATAGTGCAAACTCACGGACAGTAAGCAGATTTCAGACGCGAGTGTCAGGCTACCAGCCCTGCTGTGACTCCACACCGTCCAGATATCAAAGCTCTGATGATAAACTTGTGTTTCATGATTATGGATATTACTCATGCATCAACTATGACATTACAAAGTGCCTTGTCATTTAGAAATCAGTAATCTGGAATTATGAATTATCATCTTCTTTCTGTTTAAGACACAATATTTTGTTAAATAAGCTGTGTATTTTAGTCAGGATTGAAGCTCTATGTCTCAGCACTGTCTTCAAGTCATTCCTTCTGAATGCTAAAATTTTGTAAATGATCAGAAATATCCACCTGAACTCTGAGGAGCATTCAGTAGTTCTCTTGCCTCAACTTTCCTATCAAGGAACTCTAAGAGGATTATGGTTCTCTCTCTACTTAAGGCACATTCTCATCAACATCTCACTGATGCCGCATCAGTCTTAGACTGGACAGCTGGAACAACAGTCCACCTTCAGACATGACCAGAGAAGCCCTTGTGTACACAGAGGGGCCTACTTCCATGCAACTATTCAAAATGATGCTCCTGTGATCTGTAATTACATAACATACCACAGATATTCTACAATGAATTCCTACTGTCGCAGAAAACCACCATTTCGCTTGGTGGTTTTTCTTTTTATGTGAATGTGATATACTTCTGTTATAATTATGTTACATTGTTTCCATACATACGTAACCTCTGATGTTCTAATTAGAATTTCCAGTAATGGTTTTTGTGGGCTTCACGTGGAAAAGCCATAATGTTGCTTCCCTCCATCTGATTTTAGATTTGCAAATTCTGTTACGTGTAACCGAATATTCTCGCATTATTGAAGCCTTAGCCACACGTCGATAAATGTCTCCCCCTGCAGGATGCTACGTGCACTACACTCTTCGTTGTTAAATGAATTAACTCATAAAAAAAAAAATACCAATGATTTCTGTCTACGCAAATTGTTGCATGGCGCTAAAGGGAGTTGTAGTTGCGATCTTTATACAGTTGGTATGGGCAAATTATTATAATACGATGATGACTTATTACTATTATTATTATTATTATTATTATTATTATTACCTCGGCAACGCAGACTGTAACTTGTAGCTTAGAGTGAGATATTTAGATGCTTGTTCTGAAAGTCCAAACTCATGGTGGGAGGGGCATAGCACGCTGAGTGTCAGCAAAGCATTTTGGGAAATTCAGCCCCATCTTCAAAGAGCCCAGAAGAATAACGGCTCCTTTGTCCAGCTCAAAGAGACGCTGTGCCTGGGTGAATAGGGGTCTAGCTGTCACTCTACCTGTCCTCACAGGGTGACAGATGTGCAATAGTATGCAATATGTCGGGGGAGGGGGGAGGGCGGAGTTCAGGGATCCGCTGAAGAACCTTGATAAATCTTTCAGCGTCACATAATTCCTGTCGTGGGAGCCGGTGCTAGAGGCTTGAACCAGCTAGACAGAGCCTGCAAAGCATGCTGGGAACATCGTTTTAAACTAGGTTTCAGACGGGTGCCCAAATCATAAACTGCTGAACCTTTCACACTTATTTTCTTTCTCTGTCTGGAAAGAAAGACTTTCCCCCAACACCAATTTCAAGTGCTACCCAAAGGCAAAATGCAAGGTATAGTGGAATGTGGCAGGGGTGTGGAAAATGGCTGTTCGGTGTCACCAGGGATCCTTAAGGTCCTTTTTCAACCTGTGCAGAAATTAGTTTGGCATTTTACTGTCCTACTCTCACTGTACTCTAACAAAGCAAGGTAAATATATTTTAAAAAGAGATTTAAAAAGAGACTAAAGTTAGCGGCACAATATAACAGTATCCAGAGCATTGGATGAGCATAAAATAAAGATGTAAGACAGAACAGCTTGACTGGAGTCATAGAAAAGAAAGGAATTTTGGCTCAATAATGCCCCCCGGTGGAGAGACAGTGGTGGTCTTTGAAAAAAAGTCTTTTATACAGAGTAAGAAACAGTAACCTCCTGAGACCCCACCCATTCATTTATGTCCATTGTAGTGGATATTTCATTTTTGCATCTATCTTTTCACTGATGTTAGGAAACATATTTATTCCTGTTGTGCACTAAAGAGGACATGCTGTGAAATTAAAAATAAAAATAAATTTGAAAAAATCTAAACTAAGATGTCTTATTTCCTCCAAAGGCAAATAACCTACAATTGAAAGACACTTTTTCCCCTTGGGTCTCAGGAGGATATAATCACTTGGTTGATTCTCTCTGGAAGGTAATAAGGGGGTTATGTTACTGGTTGAGGTATCCTTGCATGTATGTATGTATGTATGGTGATAATTTTTGTTCATTGACCATTAACTCCATGCATTAGAAATGTGGCATATTTTGCAATGCAAACTCAGAGTTGCGCTGGGATCTGTGCTGTGGGACAGCCCCCAGAAATGATTTCCCTGCATAGATTTTTGCAAGCCCCTGCAATAGTGTTGTGTGTCCTGCTGGTGGCTGGCACTCAGCTGTCCTGTGCTCAAAGCAACACAAATAAAAATAAAATAAACAGAAATTGTTGAGTGTGTGACTCCCTGATTTGGGTCATGATTGCTGCAGTTCAGCGTGACTCTGCTTGACAGTGTCCCCTCCCCTCCTGCAAGGGGCCCCGTACCTGAGAGCTGTGAGTGGAGGGAGGGTAAGCATGACCCCAAAGAGGATCCACCTCAGCCACCTGAACTGTCTCCCGTAGGCCCCGCCTCCCTCCACCAGGGGGCGCCTGAGGCCCAAGTGCATTAGGAAGAGGCGCGGGGCCCCGGGGGCGTGGCTTACGGCCACGGCGCGGTGGCTCTCCATCACAGCCGTCCTTCTTCAGGTGCCGATGCAGGTGGTCAGAGCGGACGAAGGTCTTGCGGCAGTGGGGGCACTGGTAGGGCCGCAGGCCCGTGTGACCGCGGGCGTGATTCCTCAGGTCGTAGCTGTGCGCAAAAGCAGCTCCGCACTGTGTGCACAGATAGGGCTTCTCTCCAGTGTGCTTCCGCATGTGAACCTTCAGCTTGTCCTGCCTGTGGGAGGGACACACACACACACACACACACACACACACACGTTTGCACGTCACATTATTATGTAAGTAGTCTCCCTATGAAGGTTTTATACAACATAAAACAAGGAAAACAGCAACTAATTCAGAACATTCCCTCCTACCCACAACCCCGTGCATAACTCAGGTCATCATGTTCCATCCAGCCCATGGGAAAAAGGGGAACCACCAAGGCATCAAACAACAAACAAACGAACGAAAGCAATAACAACAGCCAGGATTTGACCCTCGGGGGGCTCAATCCCCTGAACGAATACAGGATGCTCCATCTCTTGGGCCCCCACGATTACATTAGTCGAGTTGGAGCAAGAAATGTGTATGAAACTACAGGAAATATCGCTAAATGGTTTTTATTTTTCAGGGGGGCTGACACAAATAATAGGGAGGCTGAAGCCCCCTAAAATAGGTTCTAGAACCTCCTAAAATAACTCAAGTTATTAATAAAGCTAATAGCGGTTTCCATGGTAGCATATTTCCCTCTCACAATGTGTCCAATCAGCAATTAATTAATTACAGAAAGGTAGCCAAATCTCAATGTTATTTCTAAACTATGACACAATTGTGCAAGATTCAAATGAAATTGTCCATCCATCCATCCTCCAGGACCACTCTATCCATTGCCTGGACTGTGAGGGACCTTGAACGTTTCCCAGAAGGACATGCAATGTAGAGACTCCAGTGCACCTAACTGCATGTTTGATGGCTACAGGAGGAAGCTGACATTCTCAGGAAAAAACGTGAGCAACCAATGAGAAAATGCATATTCCACACCCCAAACGGGGGTGGGAATCAATCCCTCAACGATGGTGTGAAACCCCACTGAAAAACTACTACACTAATACACTATGCTCTTCATGAAGGATATCATTTGAGGGGGGGACATTTAATTATGGCAATTAGAGAATATGTTACAGCAAACACTCCTGGATATTTAAATTCCTGCAGTATATTTAGCATTAACATGTTACCAGTAGCCCTAGGAATACCGTCATGACATGCGGGGGAATATGCCGGAATTCCTCTCTATAGGGAGAAACACGGACCTGCATGCAGCGACATGCGACAGACGGCGAGCTCATGAGAGCAAGCAGAACGGCTTTGTTTATAATGCACCAAACCGGCAGCTGGAGTTACACATAAATTCAGGGCAGGATGTGTGTCTGAGCTTAATCTGCGGCCAGATGCACCATGCAGTTAAACAAGCGAGCGGCCAAGAAAACGGCAGAGGGGGAGGGCAGGATCGATGGCTGGGCCTGGCCCTTTAAACAGAATGGCACTCTTATAGAGGCCAACGTAATTTATTACAGAGTGATTTATTACAACACAAGGTGCACAATTGACCTTGATCAAAGAGGATTAAGGCTGCTGTGGTCCCAATGGCCACTTTTTGGCTCTAAACACCAGATCTGAATTGTCACAAGTCCAGTGCTCCCCTGTTCCAAAAAAACAAGTTCTTTGGCCTAGCAGCT
This sequence comes from Gnathonemus echidnorhynchus, assembly GCA_026776725.1. Classification (NCBI taxonomy): domain Eukaryota; kingdom Metazoa; phylum Chordata; class Actinopteri; order Osteoglossiformes; family Mormyridae; genus Gnathonemus; species Gnathonemus echidnorhynchus. Next base: position 13,668,662 of record JAODJU010000043.1, read on the forward strand.
GTGCCGTACTATATCTTTGTATCCAGGGCCTCACAGGAATGGGGAAAGCAGTAATACCATGTTCATCAGGGAAATGGGGGGAAAAAATGATTCTAGCAGCAACAGCAGGAATGGAGATGGTCTTTTTGGTACTCCCAAGGGGAGGGTAGTAAAAGGTATGGTAATACCACGGTGACAGCAAGAAGACGGCTCATATATGCATATTCATATATGTGCTATATTAATTATACAGCCTTTTGTTCTGTCAAATTATTCGTTCTAACCCCAGCACCACGTTGGCGGCAATGGCAAGTACGTATGTTAATTAAGAGATTTGAAGGCAAATACGGATGCGTTTAGTGTGTTTATGGCACCGTTGGTGTGTTGAATGGGGTGAGGATGGTTCTGGTACACAGAGACGGTAAGTCAATTCCATGTGTGTCTGCGTATATATATATATATATATATATATATATGGAGGGGCACAGATGCCCACTACGGTCGGGCAAAAGATACAGAGGGAAATTCTGGGGCGGGCACACTATTTCTAGCTAGGCCTGTGTGTGTATGTACCGTATGTGTGTATGTATTTATGTATGTGTATATGTAGAAATACACACATATACATACATACATACATATAAACAGCCACGGGAAAAAATTTTGAGACCGCTCTATATTTTTAAACAAACTGCATTTTTAAATCCTGGTTTAATCCCGGTTCTGTTGGCTGATGGCTGCACTGTGAGGCAGGCTGCTTATAGGTTCAAAGTTTCTAAGACCGCAGTGCAGAAGAATAAGGTGAAGCGGGAGACACTGGGAACGACCAGAAACCAGGCAGGTAGAGGGCAGTAGTGACTTTCTAATGCCAGAGATGGATGTTACCTAATCCAACAGTGCCTCATGAATCGGAGGGTGACGTCAAGTGACCGTCAAAAGGAATGGGAAAGATTAAGTGGTGTGAAGTGCACTACTAGGACAGTTCATATCAGGCTCCTGGAAGCAGGACTGAAGACTCATAAAGCAAAAGGAAGAAGCCCAATTCATCAGCGAGATACAGGGAAGAACCGGGCTGCAGTTTGTAAATCAAAAAACATGTTATTCACAGACACACAGCCATAAATTGAGAAATAAGTGCTGTGGTCTCTTCATTTGTTTTTTTGCATATACATACATAGCCACACACACACACACAAACACACACAGACATATATACATACATACATATATATACATACATATATATATACATACATACACACACACCACACACACACATATATATACACATACACACATATACATATATACACATACACACACATATACATATATACACATACACACACATATACATATATATATATACACACACACACACACATTATATGTGTGTGTGTGTGTGCGTGTGTGTGTGCGCGCATGTTTACTCGTCACTGATGCATGGTGCCCCAAAAGGATGCCTAAGAGATGCTGTAGCAGTGAGTCGGCAGGTTCCCACGACGGCCTCCGGCCCTCACCTGGTGAAGCGCACCTTGCAGACTGCACACTCGTAGGGCTTCTCGCCCGTATGCGTCCGGATGTGTCTGGGCAGTTTTCCAGCTCCCTGGATCACCTTGGAACAAATGGGACACTTCTGGAAGGCCTTTGACCTCATCTTCTTCTCCCCGCTTCCCCCACTGTGCTGTGTCGCCCACAGGGGCAGCAGGTCCTGTGGCACACGGCTCCCCTTATGCGCCACGCTGTTGAAGTAGTTCAGGTAGAACTCCACAGTGGCCTCGTCCGCACCATCTGCCGGCTCCTTCCGGCCCACGGAGTCTATCATCTCCTGCAGCAGTGCGCTAGCTGATACACCGTATGGCTCCACCTCACTCTTGAGGTCTTCTGGAGGACAATGGTGTCCATTCAGGGAGGGAGGCCCAGCCTGGATGGCCCTCTGCCACGTCGAACTGGCCCCCTCCTCGTCCTCTTCATTTTCATCCTTGGGGTCTGGTTTGAGCAGGCGGGCTGGGGGGCGTCCATGACGAGACTCATCATGTCGGGCACAAGGCAGAGGGCTGGCTGGAGCAGGAAGCGAAGGCATGTCCCTGAACTCTGGTGTGGCACTTCCCTCCCAGAGCGCCCCCTTCTGGAAGTACTCCAGGTACTCACGCGCCCAGAGTCTCTTTGTTTGCTCTCCCTCACCAGCTCCTGCCTGCTCCTCTTCCTCCATTTCTTCCCCTTCTCTGCGCTCACAGCCAGCCTGCGCATACAAACAAGGCCAAGTGCGGTCCATGTGACACCACGTACACCAAGGAAGCCCCAAATATGGTCCTTCAGGGACACAGGATGTGCAGCCGTCTGCCGTAACTCAGACGCTGATTTATTGAAGTACTTAAAATAAGTCGGTGATTAGCACATTATCTGAAACCTCTATGTAATCACAATCATATATAATAAATGTTGTTCAAACTACTTCAGGGGCCTGTTTCACAAAACAGGGTTACTTGCTTAGCCAGGTAACTTGCCAGATTTAAGGTAGTCTGGGATAAATGTAAGTTGATGAAAATAAGGT
>JAODJU010000043.1:13671294-13688593 GCA_026776725.1 Gnathonemus echidnorhynchus
TATTTAGCCCAGACTACCTTAAATCTGGCAAGTTACCTGGCTAAGCAAGTAACCCTGCTTTGTGAAACAGGCCCCAGTAAAATTCTTTAAAGCTTATTTTGTATGCAAGTCCATATACGGATATTTAGATCAGTGTTCCTCAAACCAGTCCTCGGGGAAACTCTCTTTGTTCTCTCACAATTCCCTGAAAGTTGGGAGGAAGGAAAAACATGGACCGTCTTGAAAAACACTGATTTATATTAAATGTTATGAATTCTCAAGGATGAGGCTGACTCAGAGTTATTGCGTGTGCTGACATGAAGTGTGTTTCTATGTTGTGGTGCACATGTAAGCCAGCAGGTGGCGCACCGGCAGAGAGAGCACTTTTGCATCCAGCAGGTGGCAGCAGACGTCCCGCACAGGGGCGATCTCCAGCAGCCGGGCGGCACTCAGGACGTCCTGTACGCTGGCGTGACTGATGGTCAGGGTTGCAGTGTAGGCGAAGTCTAAGAGGGTGGCCAGGGCCTCGGCACGCACAAAGTCGATGGTGTAGACGCTCTGACGGTCGGCGGCGGCGCCGGAAGTGAAGAGCTCGCGGAAGTAGGCGCTGCAGGTGGCCAGGATGGAGCGGTGGGCGGGGAACTCGTGGCCCTGGGTGACGAGCAGCACGTCGCAGAGCAGGCCGCTCAGGCGCTGCTCGTTCAGGCCGACCAGGAGCTCTGCGCTGTACTCTGGGAAGGGGATCCCCACTGGGCCCTCCCCTGCATCTCGGGGGCCCCCCCCACCCCATCGCCCACTCCTGACCCTTGACCCAGATGACATCTTCCTGCCGCCCGCCACCAAACCTCAGACTGCAACCACTGCTTGTGCAAAAGTCCTTACGTCGGTTAACTTGTCTGCAGAGGAGAGAGCCAGACGGCGACTGCGTTAATGAGTATGTATTTAATGCATCACCTCAATCACATCCAAAGAGAAGCCCAATGCCCACTGATATCCACACATGATGCTATATGAACAATTGAGAGACATCAATTAGCTTAACTGCAGGGGGGGGGGGGGGGGGGGGGGGGGGGGAGGAAACAACCAGAGTACCTGAAAGGAACCTGCGCAAGACAGGGAGAACATGCTACCTCCACATACACAGGGTGCAGGTCGCATACAAGATCCAAACACTGGAGATGCAAGGCAGCTGTAGTACTTTTGAATGAATGGGGATCTGAAGAAGCAGAAGGCACAGACCCAGGTGCTGGTGAGCTGCGAGATAGGATGTCTTAATCTGGAGTGAGATACCCTACCCATGGATACGTGTCAGGTTCCTGTCCGCCCACACGCATGTGCTGGTAAAAGGGAGTAGAAGTTAAAAAAGGAAAAAAGAAAAAAAACTGAGAACAAGTACTGTACACAGGATCAAGGGTGCAGTTCTGACAAGCCGAATCTGACGACTATGCAGGTTGGGGGGCAAGGGAATTAAAACTCACAGCAGCTCCTAACACAGACAGCAGGTTCCCAGCCATTCCTCTCCCACACCTACCAGCAAGCTGACATTCCACACAGTATGTTGTTACAAATAACATATTTCCTGCTCGATGCAGTATTTTACAAAAAAATGAACTAAATATATTACAGTTCCCTTTGTTAAACAACACAGATGAACCAATCAATTACAATTACGGCATGTAATTAAAATAGTTAAAATTCTAAGACTGAAAGAAGTTAACTGAGGACACAAACACTTCTATGGTTACTCAATCTGCAGAAAAATGTGAAGGAGTGTGTACACAGACCCAAAACGAACCCACCCAGCTGCAGCAACTGAAGCAGTGAGGCAACGGACCACGTCCAGATTCAACCCTACCACAAGCTTTATCAAAGGGGTCCTGCTTTTCCCACTGGTTTTAATGGCTGATAAGATCCTGGGAACTGGGCCCAGGCATCAGCAAACTCCGGCACACACCCAGCAATCCGAGATAGAAAAGAATCAGAATTCTGTATTGCATTGACATCAAGGACCTAGACTCCCAAAGTCAGTTAACTGGTCTGGCGGTGGTTGGTGTTATCATGTAGGAAGCAGCTTGTATTTTATCTATTCAAACAGTACATTTCAAAAGACTTCTCAAATTTTGTAATTTGTCACATACACAAATATAGAGTACAATGTACAGATGCCAAACTCCAGACTGTGGAAAAGGAGATGAGGTTATAATTTAATTTTTGCTATAATGTGTATTGAATAAACTGTTAAGTCCAGTACATACAAGAGATCTAATCTTGTAGCCATATAAGGTACTTTGAAATTAATCAATCTTGCCAGTGCTTCAGCGATGCTGCGTTGACCCAGTGATTCTGCCATGCGCTGAATCACTGGGTCAGTTCTAAACACATCTGTGCAGTGTATGCATGAAGTGAACCAAGAATGGAAGAGTTGACAGTTTCATGGTAAACAATGGTAAAATTCCTGATGGTTAGTATTATTGTGTCAAATTTGAATTAACATTAAAACCATGGTTGATTGCTGCCCATTGGAAAACTCACGTTAAATACTATCCAGCATCAAACAAAGTTAGCAAAGTTAGTCTCCCAGACGCAGGAGTGCAGGTGCAGACCAGGTTTTCATATGTTTACATAAGCTATTGGCTATGCTATCATTTTAATGTTTATGCAAAGAAAAAGTGCATAGTGCTGCTAATTTTATTTGTTGTTTTCAATATAGAACTTGGTGAAATGATTTCAGTTTGCATATCAGTACTTTCTGAACATTTTCAGCACGTTTTAATCAATACCGCGATAATACTGATAACCATGATAACTTTGGTCACTATAGTCATGATATTAAATTACCGTTTCCTCAGCTATGGCCTGTGACTGAGCAGTAGATGCTAAAGTTACTGCAATGTCCTGGAACAGCAGTGTTTGCAGTGGCATCATATTTTAGTTACCTAGGTCAGTGTTTCCCAAACCAGTCCCCGGGACTCCCAGATAGTCCACATTTTTGCTCCCTCCCGGCTCCCGGTAGCAAAAAAGTAGACTGCCTGGGAGTCCCTGAAGTCTAGATTGGGAAACACTGACCTAGGCTGCAACCTAAACAGGTATTTACCACGTATACAGCACTTACTGCTAAATGCACTGGGTAACATCTTTCTTGTCAATGAAGCTTCACAAGGAGACGGTTTGCCTTTACCAACCTCATATTACAGATCATCTCATTTGTGGACATCAACAACTAAAGTTATAATTCTTTAGTTAAGGTCTAGGCGTGCCATTGCAGAGCTTGAAGCTCATATTAAGAACAGGAAATCCTAAAATGCTATGGAACACCCCAGCGCCACCCAAAATTAGGGAGCAACGCAAGATGCTTGTTACCTAAACAGGGCTTGAGGGATTAGGAAGGGGGCGTGTTCTCTCCTAATCAGCAGTAAGCTGTGCTTTTCCAGTCAGGTACCTGACCTACGCCATCCCGACTCGTCCCGTCCAATGACCTACGCCATACCGACTCGTCCCGTCCAATGACCTACGCCATACCGACTCGTCCCGTCCAATCAGACGGACATGTTCCCAGATGTGATGCAAACCCAGGGCCCTTGAGTTCACTGCTTCCTACTGATGTCCAGTAAAGCCAGGTAACCAGACATTCCACCTGGCCGAATGCCAAGCAGAACCCCCACCGGACACATGTGCTGGCATGAGGCCTCACTCGGACGGGGGGGGGGGGGGCGGCTACACTTCAGCTTCACTGAGATCTTTGCTGATGCTTGAACAGCAAAACCTAACAATTCTCTTCAGTCCCTCATCATCCCAAACTAGCTAAGCAAGTATCAACCAGCAAAACCATTCTGGCCAGACAGCTTCCTCATGCTGCATCACAAAAACAAAAACTTACTGTTACTAGATATCTTTGAAAACTACTCACTGACTCCCATTATATTTCAATCAATAATCCCATAGCAACAAAAGTCTGACACTAGCAATGTGCTCCTATAGGACACTCATATGTTCTGAGTTCTTCCTCAGGCATTAAATTAGGAAAATTAGTCATCAGTTCAAAGATTAAGTACATTATAACCCCATGCATTAGAAAGACTTCCTAAACAATAACTAAAAGCTGCTTTTCATCATTGGTATGTGAGCAGTTATAAACTGATGAGAAATCAGTTTAATAGATATTAACTTAAAATTTAGGGGGGATATTTCCACTCTTCCACCAAAAGTGAAATATCGGCAAGTTGCTGTTAAAATTCCGATTAGCCTGTCCAGGCTATTGCAAAAGCAGGAAATTTATGAGTAGCATCAGACAAGCCCAATCCTGATCCCAGACAAACAGACCTACCACACTCTTCTCTATTTTCAGCCTACTACCCTAACTTCTACTCTTTCCCTTTGACTGGCCAGCTGGCCTTTCACTTACCACACCTCCCTGATGAGATTGGATAGCTGCCATTCCTTTTCCTGTGAGGCCAAACGCAATGCACTTTGGGAAAACGAGTCCAGAACTCCAAACTTTTGCCACTTGAGATCAGTCCCTAAACTACATATCCCAGTTTTTCCCTACCCTTTCCTCCACCCCCTGCCCCCAAATGCCACCTTCCAACTCCGTCCAACGTAAGCAGCATGAGCAGAATTATACAGTACAGTACCGTGCCAGAAGGATGTCAGGCACTGAAAGCACAGACAAAAACCTCAAGTGTAGCCTATTGCAGGACAGGAACTGCACCCTTCCCAGGTCCGAAAACATGCACGTGTCCCATCTGTCTTTTGGGATCCATTTTTACCTTCTCGAAGAAATCCCCTCTAGACCCTTGACCTAAATTAATGCATTTTCCCCTACATCAAATTTAAACTTGCACCAAGGGCCACGCAAAAATTGACCAAAAACGAATGCACACACGGAGCAGTACTCCATTTACTGTAGGGGACTCGAAAGTCGGCTTCCCAACCAAAGAGCATCATGCAGCTCTGCACCATACCTTGTCCGTTTCTCTTTTGGGATCCCTTTCTTGCTTCCACCCCATTCTACCTGCAAAGTACAAACCTACATTTTACAAGTTAAAGAGCTAGACAAACACATGCTAGTTTGAAGAAAGTGGAGATGTGCAGGGAGAACTGATCTCAACGATATATATATAAAAAAAATAAATAAATAAAATAAACACTCATCCCAGTGTCTGTGACCCCACCCCCACCCTCTGACTACCACGGGAGGGGGTTGGCAGCCAGGCCCAAGAGGGGTCAGCAATGACATTTGCTCACCTGCAACGGCAGCGAGGGGATCTTGCAGTGACTCGGCCGTTCTCTCTCCTGGGCTGGCTCTGCCCGCCTCGCTCGCCCCCTCAGCAGCGCTCTATCCTGCCCCAGTTGTGCGCTGCTCGGATGTCCGTGTGCACCAGCCAAACGGCGTCAGCGGCAGCCTCAACTCAGCTCCCTTCCTGGTTTCTGGAGGGCAGCGAGGTCCCTCCCTCTCCCACTCTCTCGCACAGCCTGGCTCTTAAAGGAGCAGCACTTCAGCAGGCCCCCACCCTGCTGTAAACACCCCTCCTGTATCATCATCGCGGGGCCACATATTTACAAAAATCATATTTTCCATTTTTAAACACCCAGTCGAAAGAAAAGCATAGGCGATTTTAAACAGAGTCATCATTGGAATCCGGGTAACATTCAAACTTAGACCTTTAAATTCCTCCACTCCCAGAATCTGTTCTGTAAATCACAGTAATTCTTTCCTCCTCTTCTATTTTCCTGGCCTATCCTTGAGTAATTAATTGCCCCCCCCCCCCATCTACCCCAAGGCCTGAGAACATGGTGTCCCACCCCAGTACATTCTGCTTAGCCACGTGGCCTCACTAACTCGCACCTCCATCTTACTTTTCAGAAAAGCCCGCCATACCCACAGAACTCCCCGACTTCCTCTTTCACTTTCTGCTCAAACATCACACCTCTCAAAGGACACTAAGACTGCACAATAAATTAGAATAGTCAGATGAAAGTGTATAGAAGAGCCGGCTTCAAAACTCTCTGTGTACTTGCTGCACCGACTACAACTTAACTCCTAAACGACCTGGGCATGTGCACGTAAAATATAGCAGAGTCAGAAGGCTACCACAAGACATTTATTAAAACGATGCAATAATTTCCAGCAATCCATTGCCCAATATTGCCCATAATCAGGGATGGCCATGACTGGTACACAAGTACAGTCACCTTTAAAAACGATACGTGTGACAATCGATTGCGGCAAGAGTGTAAATCTGTACTTATTTCATGTGCATCTGCACTGCTACGACAAGGAAATACCTTGCATTTTAACCTGTATACCACAAGTGAAGTAGAGTTAGCATATAAAGATTGAAATGCATTATTTTTTCATAGCAGCACAAATGCACATGAAATAAGTACACATTTACACTGTTACCACAATCGATTGTCACACGTATCGTTTTTAAAGGTGACTGTGTACTTGTGTACCAGTTATGTCCATCCGTGCTCAGTATTTTTTTTCTGCCTCCTCTACACACTTCCACCTGAATATTTTCCAACTTAAGCATATAATCTAAACCTTGACTATTACTGAATTGTCATGCGTCTTACTGCACCCATTTTAATTCACTAAAGGAGTCTTGATGACGTGACATGGAAGTCAATCTTCACATCTGGGATTTCCTACCCTACGCTTACTATTCAGTTCTTCACCATTTGTCACGCACTTCAAAACCTCCCCATTTCAGGAATTCAGTCAAACTACTTGAAATGCACCTAACCACCTTGAAAGGCTTTCTTACACAGAATGCTTAATACACAGAGGTCAAAAATAAAAAAAACACAAACGTAAGTTTTTATAAGTCTTCATTTCACATGCTATTTATTGACCATAAAACTTTAAGACCTTTTTCCAACAGCTTTGTTTTACTACAAAACTTCCCCATTCTAAAGCATTAGAGAAAACTCACAAGAACATACAAACTGGCAAAGTACCCACAAACCCAAATAGACAAGACAAAAGCTGTCATCCCAAATATATATTCCAAACAAAAATAGATTCTTTCCTTCACCAGTCCTGATTGTTTCAAACAACATAATCTCACCAGTTACAGTACTAGACCTTCATACTAGTAACCATCATACCAATGACTCTCCAAAGGAAAAAAAAAAAAATATATATATATATATATATATTTTAAGTTACATTCAATCCACACACTTTAGAAGGCAGAATCTGACACAATGCATACCATTTCTCCGTATGTGGACATGTATACACTTGTATGTGTAAACATCCAGGTTTCAATATATACATATTTTCATATCACATAGAAAGACAAATTTGAAATTACACAAATGCCACCTTGCAGATGTAATTACTCAATTTGTATAATTATTTTAACCTTTCACAATATGAAAAACACAGCACGTTTATTTAAAAAGGGAAAAGCAAGACCCAAAGCATAAGAAAAAACAGAAATCCAGCATGAGCTGAAATTAAATTAACACATTTAAGATGCAGAAGGCAAAAAACAAACACACACACACACACACACACCAGCCCGACACCTGGGTTTGTACACTATGAACCAGAATTCTTCCTCATGACGCCACCAAAAGCAAAAATAAATGAACAAAATGTTTTTAAACAAATCAAGAAAGGGATAGTCTTACTAAAGCAATTCAGAAGCTGAGGTTTCTCAAGGGTACCAGTATTCACCAATGGCTTGAACTAGAATCGTTTAAAGTTACAGGTCTGTTGCCCTTAACAGCTAGATCGCCCTCACTACTGCAGCTCAATCGGCAACGATCAGCTGGTAGGAGCTAACCTCCACAATGACTTGCTCAGGCTGCACCACGTTCATTCCGGTACGGTAACCACTGGGGCAAACGCAGACAATGCGATAAAATTACTGGCATCGCAATCGAGGAAGTAGGCGACCAAACTTAACCAGAACTCACAGCTAAGCATTAGCACTTTGCAAAAGGGTTCTAAAAGAAGAAAGATCCCACCATGAAACACTCCTATACACATGGCCGCAGGTACAAGCATGGTTGTGGAAAAAAAAAATATATAAAATACACCAATACTGTTTTCAGATAACACCCAGACCTAAAGGCCACAAAACACTCACCAAATGTGTTGGAAATAAAATCTAGCGTAATAACCACGCTAAGGGTTAATCATTACAAAAGCACTATATTGGCCATTTCAGTTCTGACACTTGACCACAACGTTAGAATTGGTAGTACGAGTAATTTACCCTGTTTTATCGCAGGTCAACTTGCCAGACTAACAGTATGAAGAGAGCAAATTTAATGCCTATTTAAGTAATAAAAATAGACTTTACGATGGAAATTGAAACTGTGGAGTTTCAATTTCACCCACCACACTGAGCTACAGATATTTGTTTCAGTATTCTAAGGCTGTGTGCCCAAACGTTAAAACCAGAAACAGCATTTTGGTTTTTCGGAGAATCAACACCAGTCCTTGCCATAAAATTACCAGTACAGGCATGTCCGTAAGACTTCATTACAGGCTTCTGAGTCAGATGACTTCACTTTGAAACCGCCCACAAGCTACTGTAAAATTAGTATAAGCTAAAACGGACTCTACTGGCACTTTGTAAAACTCGTTAAATTCACATGTATGTGTTTCAGATCCGGTGTCTGCGTGGGGCTGATTTTACACGTTAGTAACTTATTCATAATCTTTTCCAAAAAGACCGCAAAACCTGAAATGCACGATACAACCTTTTTTTTTTTTTTAATTCAACTTGAAAAAGTAAAAAGGGCCAAAAATGTTCTATTTTGTTACCAGGTTTTACTACAGTAAAACAGGCGGTGCGGGAAAAGTCCTCAAAAAAAGAAAACAAATAAATAAAATAAAAAAACACTATACCCAAGCGATGTGTGTGTTATGTGCGTGTGCACACACATGGCGCTCAAACACTGGTGCGAGTTGGAGTGCTGGGCTGGTTCAGGCCCATGGTTCTGCACAGCCAGCCTGCAAAGTCAACCTCCTCCACCTCAGAGCGCTTGATAAACGTGTGGTTCTGAACACAAGAACAAAGAGGAGACTTTTTCAGACAAGCAGTCAAAACACCAAACCTGATTCAAAACTACTTGCTGCACTGAAAACTAACTATGGCTTGACCAATGATTTATGCAGTTGGCCAGCACACTGACCAATCCAGTCCCAAGTCAAATATTTGCTAGCCAATGGCATAATTGACGAAATGACACGGCTCACCATTAACATCTTCAGATCAGCTCTCTCTGCTGGATTTTTGATGAGGCTGTGGAAACACAAGCAGAACATGATACGACATCATTACTCCATCATCGGTCACTCTGCCTGGGCCAAAGACAGATTGAGTGGAAACTCACCATTTCGTGACAAACTCGTGGAAGTCCGTGGTGAAGATGCCGTGCGGGAGCTTGGGTGGGGGCTGGTGGGAATGAAAAAATGGCAAAAGTAAAACAGACAGATATAGCTGTGCGATGTGAAGTTAATGGGGCTTTAGGGCTATACCATCCATATAAAGGGATACAGGGCCGTAAACCAACATTTCTCCAGGACCACAGTGCAACATACAAACAGCATGCGGCCAGAGGACTTCACTGTAGCACACAAAAACAGGGAAGAAAGCGAAATGAGGGTGTGGAGTGATGTCAAGGGTTTATGTGTACACACACACACACAGATGTACGGGTTAATATATCATACATGGCTCAAAGAAAGTCTTCGGATGTTTAATTCTATAAAAATGTCGCAAGTTTACCGGTTTTATAACAAAAGTACATTAAATAATGTGTAATATACCTGCACATACCTTCCACAAAGACATTTATTTTTTTATTAAGTTTATTTTTTTTTTGCCTGACTCATGCAGTTCTGTTCTTGCCATTATGATAAGGATTGCAATTGTAGTCTCTGGTACCCAAAGGGATATTAAACAGAAATGTTTGCCAATTTACGTTATTACAAAGGTGTTAACACTTAAACACCCCACGAGACCACTTGCCAATTAACTTTTTAACTCGGAACAGGGGAGTGTTCCACAACAATGGATTTCTTGCTTAGCTGGATAACTTTTTGGATTTAAGGTAGTCTGGGCTAAATGGACTTCACCTTCATTCACTTACATTTAGCTCATACTACCTTAAATCCATCAAGTTATCTGGCGAAGCAAGAAATTTTGCTTCGTGAAACACCCTCCAGTTATTTTAAAACTATAATTTGGGTTTCAATTTACTCCTACTTGAAAAGAACGTTACTGGTTCATTCTAATGTAATATATATTCTTTGTAAACAAATGAATTGTTATAAAACCAATTAATTTAGTGTTTTTACTGAATTAAGCAAGCAACCCAAGACTTTCTGTGCAAACTAAGTATGTAAACAAAGCAGCATAAAAGCATGAAATAAATATACAGAAACTGAAAAAATATAACAATTTGAAGACAAGAAATTCCCCAGACCTCATTCACAATGTAGTCCAGGAGCTCAAAAATGGCCATTGCAGGACCATGTCCTGAGGCAGAGAGAAGAGATGATCAGCAAAGCACATTACATCAGTTACTTATCAGTTAACAAGCCCCAAACGACAGAACTCCATGGAACATGATCAGTTAGCCATGGCTCACCACTGACTGGCCGTCCCGGGGGCCTGGGGCGCGGTGAGGTACTGTGGATACCTCCTTCAGCCCCATCAGTCACAGGGCGGCCAAAAATAGTCTCCAGCTCCTTGGCGTCTGGAGGAGGAATGGGATAGCGACCGATGGATAACTCAACCAGGGACAGGCCCATGCTCCACACATCCGACTGCACCGAGTAGTGGGTGCCCTGCAGACGCTCGGGCTGTGGAAGGTGGGACAAAGCCATGGGTCATTTAGGGAGATCAGCATTCAAATTTCAAAACTTTATTTGTCATTTGTATGAGTACAAGTACAGTGAAATTTTTACTTGTGTTCCTCCCTTCAGACTTGGGCAGCATCTAACAGAGCATAGTCAACTACACACAAACAATAAATGAGTGACTGCCCACATGCAGGCAATTAGTTATGCATGACTGGACGCGTCTGTATATATAAATAGCTATGTGCAACTTTCTGTATTGTGCATGTGTGAAAAAATGTGCACATTCACGCCTATATTTGTGCATGTCTGTGCAGGTCTGCTCACCGACATGTACGAGCGAGTCCCCACAAAGGAGTTGGCCATGGAGTCGATGAGCTGGCCGCTGACACCGAAGTCGCACAGCTTGATCTCTCCACGCGAGTTCACCAAAATGTTGGATGGCTTCACGTCTGTGGAGGCAGGAGGAATGAGGGCACTGCAGACCGACTATTGAGGTCAGTGCTCAAAAACCCAGTCTAATAGACCCATGCCCAGTCAGCGCTACCACAGGTTCTGAACTCTGGGTTTAAAAGCAGGTCACAGTTTACCTCTATGCATAATCTGGTGCTTCTCCCGCAGATAAGCCAGGCCTCGAAGAACCTGGGACACAGACAAGACCAGAAAGGTCAGAAGAAAATGTGGGGACATAACTCCGCTCTCATCTCTTCCAGAGCCGTTTCTGAAACACTCACAGCTATGCTGACTTTTCCAAGAATCTCCTCTGGGATTCTCCTGGCTTCCTTCAGCACCTGATCCAAGGATCCCCCATCCTATTGCAACACAGCACATATGAATACCAGACACTAGCCGTTTACGCAACATAGATGAAGGAAACCAGCAGCTCAGATGAACCACAAAAACGCCAACCTTCAGCAATTCTCACATCACGCTTCCACTACATTTTGTTACATTGGAATAATAAACATATAGACTCCTGGGCAAAAATATATGGGCCAAGCCTAAAACTGCCTGCTCACAGTCCAAATTTGAACAATATAAAGAACATTTGGTCTCACAGTAAACACAAACTAACCAAAAAACATTTTTCAACTGCTGATCAACTGTCTGAAGCCATTAGCACTGGAGTGGAACAACACTGACTCTTTTCTGTAAAATGCTGTCTGTGAGTTTACCCATAAGATTCAGATATTTAAGGAAATCAAAGGGAAAAGCTAAGTCACTATCTGTTTAATTCTTGTTAATTTTCTAGCCAATTATTTGCAGCCGACACCATTAAAAGCTTAACATTTTGCAATTTTGGGTTAGGCCCATTTTTTTGCCCACGAGTATACAAAAAAAAAAATCAGTTCTTTACAAGATGATATCCAAAAACTTAACCGTTACCTTTACTGCCTAAACATTTACTAACAGACCCACAAAAAGCACTAATGAAGCACTCATACTGTTACCTACAAACTACCCAACATGCTTAAGTATACTCCTTTACACTGATGTACATGTTCAAATTCACTGGTGTCTCACCCAGAACTTCAGCTTGCCCCTATAAGGGCATCTGCAGAAGACACTCATGTGGGCAGCAAATAACTCCAAGAAGTTGGGTCTGACTGGGAGCAACATACATTGTGTGCCTCCTCCTCACCATGTGCTCCATGCAGATGCTGATCTCCCCATCACTGTAGAAGGCTCCATAGAAGCCGACGATGTAGGGGGAATTGCACTCGTGCAGTACTTGCAGCTCACGGATGATCTGGTTACGGATGGCTGGTTTGATCTCAAGGTGGATCAGCTGTAGATGAGCAGTTAAGAGTGTGACAGGTACTAGGGATCCATCCTCAAAATGAAAAACGAAGAGACACAGAAAAACCCAGCACAAAATCCCCCAAATGACCTGTAATGTCATGATTGTTAACACAACGCCAATTTAAGGGGATCAACTTTTTATCACCTTACAAATTTAAAGAGCTTCAGAGCAAATTAGTTTGGCCTAAGAAGCTATGAGCAACAGGTCTTACTTCTATCATTAATTTCACATTTATTTAATAAACGTAATAAAGGCACACTATATATACCCCAACATATATTATCTAATATTAAAATGTATTTATTGGAAACCTCAGTGGCTATTTTTTCCCCCCGCATGCATAATGAATCACCAAAGTAGTAAAATTATTTGTCACTGTATTACCCTAGAACAATATTTCCCAATCCAGTCCTCAGGGACCTCCAGTCAGTCCACCTCCTACTGGGAGTTGGGAGAGAGCAAAGACGTGGACTGTTTTGGGGTCCCCAAGGACCAGATTGGGAAATACTACAAATAATACTAATTACATGTTTTGCACACTCAGAATTTTTGTCTGTCATCCAAAGAGAAGATCACTCACCTTCCTAGCCATGACTAGGCCTGAGGGTTTGTGACGGACCTTGTTGACCACGCCGCCATTCCCAGCCCCTAGCTCGCAGATGTGGTGGAAGTCGTCATCCTTCAGCTCGCCCACTTTGGCCTTCTGGGTAAGGAAGGCCTCGAGACGCTTCTTCTGCTGTTCATCCAGGTCCAACTCCTCCAGTTTCTTCTGCAGGGTGGCCAGATTGGCCCTGAGGTGGTGGTGGTCAGGGAAGGTAGTGAAAGGAAAAGGATGCATTTTGAAAACAACTCACATCGATTACCTTCGATTCAGCTCAGTCTACAACCACTAAATCTAAAAAACATGCATTTCCTGTTTCCTCCGTTTCTCACGCTGCAAAGCTGTAATGTTAACTTTTCCGAAATGCAGTTATTAACATTTCAGAAGTACTTGTAAGCATTCTACCGTATTAAATCAATTTAGGGAACTAGTGCAGGTTGCAGTTTGAAAATCATTTGACCTGAATATTCTTTATCTTGACTCCACAGACCATATTTAACAGCATTAGATCTTTGTTTAGGATAATAAGCAGAAATCACACGAAAAACTATTTTTGTTACTATTTACTTTTCCTCTATGATGCATTATAATACATACCAAAGATCATTATCATTAGATGTACACGAATTTAAAATGTTATCTTAGGTTCCTGATGGGCAGACTGCCCAAATACCTATTGTAGGTTAACATTAACAGTGCATTCGCCATCCTTAATATTTTCACTATATTGTGCAGTATCTGTCTAGACAAGCATCCAACTGCAGGTACTCACTCAGAAGCGGCATCGATATTGGTGGACAGCTGTCCATCTCCACTGGGTGCGATGTTTAGGGGAACAGGTCTTCTTTTTGGGGCCATGTCGGATTTTAAGAAGGCAGAAGGTACCTAGCAATTATATATCGGAAACACTAACTATTTCACAACAACCAAAATAACCTATTTATGCCGTTGTAAAATGTCTTGGCTTTCAGTCAATTAGAAAAGTTCTCCGCAAACTGACTACCTGTGGCCGATCACCGATTTGAAATAGTGGATTTCATAAAATTGAAATCTCACAAGAAAACAAAATGGATACGAATGAGCGCTTTGCCAACTGATTTGTAAAACTAGATGTCTAAGACAGGTGCTGAATACAGGTGACAAAAAGAACGGATGCGTATTATATAAAATAAAGTTTGCTAGATATTATTGTATTAATTAGTAATATAGAGCAACTCAGTAAAATAACGTATAACTGATTAATCGAGGTACCAATACAAGGCAATGAATAACCTAGGTAGGTATTTCAACGTTATAAGAAGACTAAACTACTAGTTAGCTAGCTGAAGCTAACAAGAGTTCCTCAAGTATCGAGGCGTTTTCCTCGCCCTGTTAGAGACGGTTAGCCTGCTAGCTTGGCTCTCCTGGAAAAAAGTGACCGCTGCGTATGGGCGCACGCCGTGTTTTCCCAGGTTCCCGCACTTGAATTGGTAAAACGATTAAATGTCCACGCCAGTTCAGACTTCGGCGGCCCCGGCCTGTCTTCTGCGCTTAGCGGAACAGAAGGAACAAGACCGTCCACGCCGATGCCAACAAAATTCTGCAGTCCGACGATATCCGGCCTGAGTAATGGGCAAGCCGGGTGTCGCAACAGATGTCCCCCGGAATAGGACTGGGGGTGCGGCTCCGTCCAGCTCTCCCAGCCGCGCGCTGCAGACACACGCAGGATCAAGGAGCCAGTCCGGGAAAGAGGAGGTAACGTTGCCAAGTCTCGTAAAATCACGCGATATTTTGCACGTTTTTTTTTTTTTGTATAACGTATTGAAAACCACTAGACGACGCACGCTCGCATATAGGAGTATTAACTCGCATCGATTGGGTAAAGAAATGAATCAAAATGCATCTTAAAACCCTTTTATATTGTTATAAGAATTAACTAGTTTCTGGCAAAATGTCTCCCCTTATTGGGTCAAAATTGCTCTTAATTTATCAATTATGATTATTAATTTACTTAAGCAAATTCTCCATATAACGCTCTGGAAAAATTTGAGACACCACCGCACAATTTTTTGTTTCACCCATTTTTCAGTTTATGGGTATGCGTCTGTAAAATATAAATTTTTTTTTTTTTTTTGCAAATTTCAGCCTGGCTCTTCCCTGCTTCTCATTGATGAAGAGCTTCTTCCTTGCTTTATGGGTCTTCAGTCCAGCTTCTGGGTGCCTGTTATGAATTGTCCTAGCAGTGCACTTCACACCTGGATTTAATGTTTCCCATTCCTTTTGAAAGTCACTTGAAGTCATCCTTCAACTTATGAGCCACTGCCAGATAAGTCGATAGTCATATCTGGCATTAGAAAGTCGATTCCAACCTCTGCCTGACTGGTTTCTGGTTTTTCCCAATCTCTACTGCATCTCCTTATTGTGTACTGCCATCTTAGATATGTTGAACCTGGAAGCAACCTGTTGTTCAGTGCAACCTTCTGCCAGCAAACCGGATTAAACCAGGATTTTAAAAATTACGTTTTTTTTTAATGTAGAGGGGTCTCTTAAATCAGAGCTGTATCTTAAATACTGGAAAACAACTATAATCAATGGAGCAGTAGCTTTACAATATATTATTTTTTAATGCCACTGAATTTTGAATGAATTAATTTTTTTTCCATTAGGAACAAGTCACTAGATGTCATTGAAGGTCATATTTACCCTTTCTCATTCAATGTTTCCAAATACTCTGGGTGTGAGTTAAATGAAGCCTTGTAACAAATGTCATCAATTTTTTTTCCTTAGGGGGGACTAGTTACTTACTAGTAAAAGCTATATTACACAGTCAAATACAGCAGGGAGCATAATTTAAGTCATATTAAATGACAAAAGGTGATGGTAGGTAAGCCACATCAGTTTATTTAAATAAAAAACTGATTACTACATTTTCCTTGTATATTTAACTGCACAATCACAATATGGAAAGCTGAATTCAACTAATAAAAAAATAATATTCAATAAAGAAAATGATTGCTTAGGTCCTTTAATAAAATCTGTCAACTAATTACCAAAGCTTCTGCTGACCTGTAGGCCTACTATGAGATGCAATTTCTTCTGCGGGAGACAACCTCATTGAATTTTCAAATCATATGTCATTTATTATTTGAATTTAGTTTAACTCTTCTTAAAAATAGGCAGATACACCTGGAGTGAAAGGTATATAAGTTTATGCATCACTGTGGGCATGAGAAAGGGTACTGGAGATGTACAATGGTGAATTTTTTTTTCCAATCTCACTGCAACATTCAGAGAAATTTGCTAGAATCAAATCAGTTAGAACAAGACATCTTGGAGGAAAACAAACTAAATCTTGGAAACAGAATCAGCAGGACATGCAGTCAGGCAATACTTTCTGAGACAATGGCTAGGAAGGTGTTTTGTTTTTTCTTCAACTGTCATTCACATTCCATTGAGAAACTGAACATAGGAAACGTTTAACTGCAAACAACAAGGCATTGCCACACCAAGTTGTACAGTCCATGAGGTGTGAGCTGGTACAATAATCATATCAAAGAGCCACAGACAAATTTCGCTGCTGTAGTCTTCAGCACCAGCACACGTAGGTCCTCAAACCAATATTAGTAGACATCAGTCCGAAAATCTAGCTACTGTAAAGGTTTCAAACCAGAGAAACTGAAAGCACTATTCCACTTTCCTTTTAATTAGTACATTCTCCATGCTACCTGCCATCACCCTGCTTCTTATTGCTTGCCCCATGTACCACCTGGTATTCTGCTAGCATATCTAGCTGCATTTGCTGGATTGCTTCACATCCTCTTAGCCAGTGGGATTCTGCTTTCAAACAAACCACAAAAAAAAGACCCAAGACGACTGCGGCACGAACACCCAAAAGCAATTTTTTAAAATCCTTGCTTACATCACAGCAGTCCATTGAGCTTGCAGTTTGGACGAGCGTCCAAAGAATTATCAACACGGTGAAGCCTTTCCCAGAAGCCTCGGTTTTTCAGCACAAGAACACAGATCTACAGAGGTGGAAATTTCAGGTCCAGAAAGTACAAATCCAGACCGTGATTTAGTTTCAACCAACCAGTTACGCATAAAG
>JAODJU010000043.1:13688602-13699456 GCA_026776725.1 Gnathonemus echidnorhynchus
CCATAACCATAAGTAACCTAACAAAATACAAGAGTTTTTGCATTTTTAGTTTTTTCATAGCAGTCATCGATTTTTATGAAATAGAGTTTTCCTTTATGGGGACCAGGAAACCGGTCCCCATAAGGGAAAAAAAACAGATATTTATTACGTTATGGAGACATCGTGTCCCCATAAGGATAGGTAAACCCGCTCGTACATACACACACACACACACACACACACACACAGTGGATCACACCAACCAGGGTAAGCGTCTCTCTCTCTCAGCCACACCTAAAATTGCACTGGGGAGGAAACATACCTGCAACCACCAAAGAAAAACATCATCATTTTCACTCATGGGATGAAACCAGTTCTGAGACGCTCAAAACAGATATTTCTTGCTGCAGCGTCACACAGCACATGTATGTCAAACAAGCATGTCCACCCAGCAAGAACGATCGGACACTTCTAGTAGAAAGGCTCCCCCCACCTGTATGAGAAAATATATTTTTATATATTATATATAAAACATATCAACCAAAGGAGGGGGAAATGTCTGTGTGTGTCGGGGGAGGGGGCTCCTCTCTCCAGTGTTTATACAAAAAAAGTGATTACACTGAGCAGTGTTTCGATAGGGTTTACACTCACCATGCACACTGAGGTAGGTAGCTTACTTCAGGACACACAACGAGGACTTAAGTAAATTTGACAAGAATCAACGAATATTTACTTGAAACCACAAGCACTGCTTTGTATGTTTATATTTTTGCAATAAATAAGGGGGGGGCACATATTTAAGATTATAACAGACTTACTGTATTTTTCCACTGTTATTCTGGGCCCGAATTCCACGCTTAAATCTACCGATGGAGGTGAATGTCAGGACCGTTGTCATCGAGCGTCACGGATGTAAAAATCAAAGTCAAAAGGGGAACAAATACGAGCAACACATAGTGAGTTACATGGAGATTACAGTGGGTCTACCGTTATCCAAGTTCACTGGCAGTGGTGAGGACGTAGAGATGTTTGGGTATCTGCATCTTTAATGTTCCTTTTTTGTGCAGCAGTATTTTCTGATAGGGCTTCGGTGTACGCAAGTGTTTTGGATGTCTGAATGAGGAAGGCGTGTGTCTGTCCTGTGTACGCGTGCCGGGGTACGAGGCTGAAGGGCCTGACAGTTGTTCCTTCCAGTCCTGCTTCTGATGTGGCAAGTCCCATATGTCGCTTTCAGTCTGTGACTCACGGCGGTCAGTACGCAGTGACCAGGTCTTTGTCATAGCCGTATCGCCCTTTTTTGGGAGGCGGACTGTCCTGGCTGTCATCAGTCTCATCACTGTCACCCAACCTGCCACCAGAATCCTCTTCCTCAGAAGAAGTCTCCAAAGTAAGGTCCACCACTGTTCCGCCCCCCACTCCCGCTGACGGCCCCAGGCCCGCGCCAGAGTTAGCAGGCCCCGCCTTCCCACTCGAGCTAGTGCTGCTGGCGTGTGCGGGAGAGTGGCCGTTCGTTTCTGGAGAGCCTGGAGTGGGGAGAGGAAAAGAAAAGCTATAAATCCTGCAGCTGCAGCACCTGACAGCGTTGCGTTGCATTCAGAAATCACCAGAATACCTAATTATTTAATGCAATTGGACACGGCAAGCAAAAGCACGACTGATGTAAAGACAAAGAGCACAAAAATAAATTAATGTGCACTATGCTTGTGGCATTCTGGAGTTTGAAAAATAAAATGAACGAACGATGCATAGCAAGAGCTTATAAGCATCTACACATCCAAACTTTGTATCAGGATGGCAAAGAGAAAATGTTCAGATTTTAACAGGGATATTACTTCCTGGGTAAATTACAGTACTTACTGAAACCGTGCTTTAAAATATTAATGAGACCACATGTAGTGGCAGTTCAGACTAATTGTGAGTTTTATGCTTGATGTTGGCAGTAATGGAGGCTTCAAATTTAATCTTGTATGTAGGACTCTTATCATAAAGGGCACTGAACCCGCAGAAGTATTGGGCCATAGGTATTGTAGTCTCACATGAGATGAGGTGCACGTTAAAATTACATAATCATTGCGCGTGTAACACCATTATGACACATTTTTTGAGAACATATTTGTGCTGTTCAGATGACAAACCCAGACAATCCTGAGACATAAGGACAAACATATAATCCTTTATGCAATTCTTACAAATATCCAGTAGGGGGCACTCTGGCGTGCTACTACGCTCTTTCTCCTTCTCCTCTCTGATTGGCCTCCAGGAGCCGTCAGCCAAGTACTCAATCTCCTCCACATCCTCAGTTTCCTTCAGAATTTCAGACAGCAGCCTGGTGAAGACCAAAGTGAGGGGCCTTTAATTAGCGTCATGCTGGACCCGACCTCAGTGGATGGGAAGAAGGGACATGCTTGGACACAGTAGTAGAACTATCTAATCGTGATCCATGACAACAAAGCTTTGTTTTGTACAAAACAGCAAATAACCAAAGCATTATTTCAGAAGGTATCATTTTATATAGTGCCTTTCCAATAATTTGCCCAATCATTAGTTAGCAGACAAAAAAAAACATCCACAGGTTAATACCTGCAACCAAAGGTTCAGGAGAAACTAAATCCTGAGTATATAAGTTAGCATTAGTATTAGTTCTTAAGAGGTGTACCCGTCAATGGCGAGCAGCTCGAACGGGGCCGGTTTATCACACACAGGACAAGTCCAGGTGGGCTTCTTTTCGTTCATCTGCAGGAAGAAGACTGCATCGAAACACTGCAGGTGTGCACAGGTCAGCACCCGGCACGGCACGCCCAGTCGCATCTTCACCAACTGTGCAGCAAAGGGGGGGGACGAGGGAGAAAAATACTCATGGAACCCTCTCGACCCACAGCAGGACACGGAGCAGAGTCAACTGGAGACAGACCACCTGCATTCAGCGAGGCACCACCGCAGTGTGGTTACGATTAATCCAAGGCATACGGAAGAAGGATGAGTAAGCAGATCTCATGGCATGGGCAAGGCGGGCACTCACCGGGCATATGAGTGACACTCGCAGGCCGGTAGTCGCAATCTCACTCTCGGGGTCAAAGCGTAGTTTCTCCTGAACTGAACAAAACCAGACACCCAATATGGTGACAGTACAGTTTGAATTAAGCTAAACAAAACAATGACTAGTGACAACCTACATAAGCAACAAACACTATACATCAACCAAGGGCTGGGCGATATGGCAAAATATATCCATCCATCCATCCATCCATCCATCCATCCATCCATCACGACCCACATGTCCAGCATCCGGGTCACGAGGGTAGCAACGAATATGGCAAAATATAGTGTTGTGATATGAAAAAAATTATCAAACAATATCGACAATGATTACAGATATAATTCAGTAATTATTACATATTATTGTCACAATTATTACACTCATCTGCATAAAACCAGCCGGATGAAACAGTACTGTCATATTTCTATTACCAAATCCATGCAGTTTTCTTCCATTTCATGTCTGACTGGCGCCCGTTTAATGACGGCATGTCGTTGCGCTTCTGATCTGATCCTGTACCACCTCAGCTTTACACAATGTACCACAACATTTCACTATTTTCACCACCCTCGCTGGGTTTTTACTCTGAGTGCCCCGCTGTTCGTTTTAGGAAACAGACTTGATTAGGGCTGGGCAATACACCGTACAAATTAGCTGGTTTAGCTTAGTTCAATAAATGTATTTTAACGAAAGGTTGGATTTTTCTCGTTTTTTCAGTGTGACATGAAAACTACTTCACCGAAACGTGGATTTTTACTAACCCTTTTTACAAATCTTTAGAAGGGGTGCCAATAATTGTGGCGGGAGCTGTATTAAACCACAATAATCATAATCATCATCTTAAAGCACAGGAGAGAGTATATACTTGATCTTTACGTGCTACAAGTAAACACTGATAATATCCATGATCTTCTGGTTGGCTGGAAGGGGGCGGGTACTCACTGCGCTCTCGGCACCGATCGCCGCTCTCCACAGAGCACGTCTCCAGCTGATTGAAGAGCTCTGCTGCAGTGTAAACCCGCACGAGGTAGAGCGCCACACAGTACCGCTGCACACATGGGTCGGGGGAGGGGATAGAGGGCGTAGATATGTCATTAATACAGGCCAGCAGCCCTGAACGTCCCACAAATGCAGTCATGAAAACGTTCTTCAAAGAAACTAAAAGGCATCACGGCTCGCCTCTGCAGTGAGATCCGCAGTGAACGACGTCACGCTGTACCTTTCCGAAGTTGCCCCACGTGATGGTGACGTGGTTGGTGACGGTGGACAGGTGGAGCCAGGGCGTGATGTTGACGGGGCGACACGGTCGCCGGGGCTCCACGCCGGGCTTGTTGGAGGGGTAGTAACCCTGAGGGAAAAAACAGAACATTCCAGAATTTACGAATACTGTTAGACAGGAAAAAAAGACAAAATTCTCATTAGCCGAACAAAAACATTTATTATAATTAAGCAAGTTAATATAACTACTTATTTGTCCAATTCATTTTAAATTGACATTGTTAAGTGAGAAAATTACAAACACATAAATTAACTATGTGGCAAAAGGGAGCCAAAAGTGATACCAAATAAATATATAGGATTCATTCGAGCTACACATACAAGTTTACCTAATTAGTTAAGATCTGAACTGGGAGAAAAATAAAACAAAAAAACACAGTATAAGTGGTTCACTGAAATAACTAGGGTAGAGAAATACAGTTAAAGCAGTCTGATCACAGGCAGAACGCTGATGGTTTTCTCTTCCCCACTTACTGGTACATGACAGTACGACTGATTCACTTTCACAGCTATGTTAGGTGGGTACTGGTCCTCCTGAACACCTACTGCATCTGTGTAACAGATTCTGAAACAAACAAACATACAGACAACCAACAACCCTCACACATCTGATATACTCTAATGTCATTTTTCCTATTCATTTAATTTCACTTACAGCAGTGCACAGAGGGTGACCATCCACATAACATAGTTCAGCGTTGATCTTTAATCTTTCAGCATTGGTCACGAACCAAGCATTCAAATCATTGGCAAACATTTAACGGGGACTGACAATGGAAAAACACACAACCATCTCAAACGTCACAGAAACCGTGCCCTTCAAATGTAACAAGCTACTTTTATGCAAACCATCCGGCTCCAAATACAAAAAGCCCTTTTTAGATTAGATAATTATGGAAGCTCATTGCATTCACAAGAAAAAAAAATATAAGTCATAATTACGAGATAAAGGGGTCTGACAGCACTGCCTTTATTTCTGGGTTTCTCCTGCATGTCGAGGCCATCTACTAATGTTCACCTGTTTTATTGCATTATTATTATTATTATTATTATTATTATTATTATTATTTATTCTCCTCGTAAACTCCCACAATTTGCATGACCCTCAAACTTAAGAATAATCAGCATACGCGGATCCATAAGTTATGCATGTTTATCTGACGTTACCCAAGTTGCCAGATTGTGTATGAAACAATGCAGAGACATAATCCTCATACTCCATACTATTTCAATCCATTTGTCGCCGCAACCTGGCAACCTACAACCCAATTCAAGGGGTGCGTGCAGCTGCTCTCTGTGCAGCACGGCCATGCAGTGGGATAGAAATGAATTATCCAGCTAACTTAGCTGGGGTGAAATGTCAGGGCAGGCCGAGCAAGTCAATACCAAAATAATAAATCTGCCTATTTATTTATTTATTTATTTATCCATCCTTAGTTGTTCATTTGTTTGCTTATCTACCCCCCGTATTTTGAAATGTTTTTGCCTGAGCAGTGTTGAAATACTGCCAAGAACATTCATTAACATTAGTATTTCTTAGTGTCTCATATCAAAAAAGGAAATAAAAGCCGATTCATTGCGATGGCGCCGTCATTACCAACTTCTATATCCTGTAGCCTAGGTTACTGCCGATTGACAACTACAGCTTATAGATTAACTTTTTTCATAATTCAGATCCTGATCTCATAATCTCAAGATAGTGAGCCATAATTACGATATAAGTTGTCCGTTTTTTTGTTTTTTTTTGTGAACGCAATGTGCTTCCGTAAATAATAACTTCAATGTCACATGAACTTCTTAAATGTAAGCTAAACAAACTATACCACAAAAGACACCTGTGAAGATCTACTGTCTTGCCTGTTTACCTGAGCACCACCTGGGTAGACTTGATTCCTGGTCGGAGCTCTCTGAAGAAATTAAGGCAAACCAATTAACAAGAGACTTCTACATTTAGCAAGTTCACACCTATTTCACAGTCAATCAAGCCTGATTTTGCTTTTTCTCTGAATCAGTGCCAAAATTCAGTACTAATACATGTATTAGTATATATGCATAACAAATTTTTATTCTGCTTGTGATCTCACCTTAAGAAGGAAAACGTTAATTTTTTTAAAATCTGTGGCTCTTTCTTAGGACGGAGCATTCTACAGAAAAATAACGAGTCCAGGCAATCACCTGCAGTTCCTTATCTGATCCACTTGACTCTGTGTCAGCTCAAAGGAGCACGAACTATCCTGTAGCTTATCACTGTTCTGTATGACTGCGGGGAAGTTGGAGAGAGAAGAAATGAAATAAAAGAATGAGTCTCAGCTACAGCACAGGGGAGAAGATTTTTGCCGTTTGATCAAACATGTAATGCAGTGAAGGGACAGGGGACAATCAAAGAAAAATTTAAGCAAAAATAACCATAATTGCATGCATAAATGCAGGGCACATTCAAATGATCTATTAAATACAGACACTGGGACAAAGACAGTGTTTAGACTAGGGATAGGCAACCCTGATCCTGAAGTGCCAGTATCTAGCAGGTTTTCTATCATACCTGGTCTGTGATGAACCACATCTGATCTCAGGCAGACATTAACTCATCAGGTAGGATGGAATGCCTACTGGATACTGGCACTCCAGGATCAGGGTTGCCTATCCCCGCAATAGAGCACATGCAGTACCCCTGGGCTGAGGCATTCAGAAAATGTCAGTGAAGTCTTACCCAGCTCTGTGGGGGACATCAATGTTTCCAGGGTTTTATAGAAGGGCAGAGGGCACAGCTTGACCTCAGAAGCTGGACTGGGTGATGGCTTAGGCAAACCATTGAGGTAGTCAGCACTGTGCACATTGGAGGCAGATGGAGAGCCATGGGTGGAGTAGGCAGTCGTGGAGTTGGCCAGCCCTGGCCCCACCCCCAACTCAGGGCGTCGCTGCGTCGCCCAACCCGGCGCCTTGGGGAAGCGCGATTCATACAGCTGCCGAATGTTCTTCAGCAGCTCCGGACTGTATTCGGTCTGCACTAGTCGCAGAGCTCGCCCCACTAGGTCCTGTTTCAGCCCACTTTTACTGCGGCCCATAGAGGTCAGGAGGGTCTGTAGGTCCGACACCCGAAAACTCTTCACCATGTTCTGCAGGCCAGAGGCAGGGAACACAGGCCCATTGGAAAGAAAGAGACCAAATTTACCAAAGGGCTTGGAACTGGTTACAGGATTCATTCTATGTAAAACACAAACGTGACTCAAGCAATGTTCCACATTCAATTGCCAATGGCCATTAAAACACCTAAAATCAAGAGAAGTGAGTTTTCTGGCTGCATAACATTATTTATGCTTGTCTAATGACAGAAGAAAGGGGCAACAACAAAAAAAGAGAGATGATCACTGATCACTTGTGGAAAAGTAACACAAAGCAAGAGTCATTCGCAAGGTGCTTATTGAACAAGTTAGATCCAATCTGTAGTAAATCATTATCGAGATGGAGATATGATTAACCAAGCAGCTAATAACACCAGGGAAATATACTTTCTTGCTAATGGTCTTAATAATTCTTAACGCACAAAACATGCACTTCAGTTACTGTTGTCATAACCAACTGTCCAGACAAACAGGCAACAGTACACCGAGAACCGGCTTTTCCAGCGGACCACTGGCAATCAATCAGGACAATACAAAGATACGACATGTCTAGCTTATATTCGATACACACAACTGGGACCTTAAGAGGTCATACTGCTAAACAGGGCAATTTCAGTAGAATCGCTACTACAGGATGTCTCTATTTATGGTCTCATCACTCATTTTGTAGTTAGCTAGCTTGCAACTAGCTAGCTGCACACAGTTGACAACACAAAGTGTATGCTTCCTCATACTTCTAGAAATAAGAGACTTGAACATGACAAGGTACGCTCTCAGCTTATTAGCTGCGACGCCCGCCGATAGCACTCTGTGGTCCCTCAACCCCTCTCCCGTACGCCCCGCGAGCGGAGCTCAACTTGCCATCGCCTCCACTAGTTCGGCCGCCATCTTCACACAACAACCCCGCGAGAGGCAAAGCTGCAGGAACATCAGTTCCCACCAATCAGAGACGGGGATGTCGCATGACGGGGTGAAACCCCTCCAATCAGCGATTACGTTACACGATGGGCAGAATGCGCCGGAGAGGGCAAACACATCTATTCTTAAAGGTACACAGCTAGTCACATCAAGACGTGGTGCTTCTGCCGAGGTAGACGTCTGTCAGCTAAAAAACTAAAAACAAACGAACCGTGCTTTCTGTAATACTTAAAATATGTGTGAGTTTAATGATAATTGTCAGTTAAGGTGGAGTCGCTTAGTTACCTATAGATGTCTCTAGCCACCCTGTTGTAAATATACAGGGCTGCCAACTTTATGTGCGCATTACCTTGTAAACATTCTGTACGGTTAGCAAACTACCCCAACGCGTTTGATGTAGCTAATTTTAGGTTTATAATGGAATAATATAGCTTTGCCGTAAGATTTCTTGCGTGAGCGTGAAAGTCTGACATACAGGAATGCTTAAGAATATTGTGCATATTTTCCCGAAACATGAAACGCGTGCAGAATCATTAGGCAGGTGTGTATCTTACTAAGTTACTTGGATCTTCTCTTCAGACCCATATTTTGAGTCCTGAATATTCTCCAATTACGAATGGACTGTTCGAAAACAAAATGCGCAGTGTCTGATCTGAGTTCTTGCTGTTTGGAGTAAGATAGGATACTTCCCATTGCAAAATTATTAAGCAAAATGTTATTACTGTTAAAGTGGGCCAACAAAAATGGACCTTACCGAGAGCGAAAGGATGCAAATCAATCGACGTGACCAATCTTTTAAAATCTCATCACCATACAATCAAGTGTTTTGTGGCCAACAGTCAAAGAGGGTGGAAGAAGCATGTAGAGAGAAGATGCAAATTGATAAAGATTTGTGTCAAATTAAATGGGAGACTTCCAGTAACCCTTTAGCATCAAGTGGCGTAATTTTTTGCAAAACTACCATCGAAACAGAATGTCCAGAAGTAGTCGGCTGCAGTGTGCTATGACATTGCTAAGGTCCGAAAAAGTTCAAGCACAACGTCCACTCAATAAGGCACACAAGCTAAAATGACAAGGATAGAGAGGCACACATCTGAAAACTGATTTTACCAAGGTTTTCTGGACAGATGAGAGTGATTCTCGATGGACCAAATGGATGTGCCTGTGGATGGATTAGTAATAGACATATACATACAGACAATAATTCTGAATCAGTCACCAACAAAGTGCTGGGTGAGTGATGGTGTGAGTGGCAGTTATCAGTGATGAACTTGTATAACCATTCCAACTTGCAGTTTGTGTCAAAGTTAACTCCAAGACCTACTGCCAATTTCTAGAAGACACCTTACTTAAACACTGATGGGTCATTCCGTATCAAATAACCCAGAAGGTCCCAGGTCACCTTCTCAGATTCCCCTGAAAAAAAAAAAAACACCAGTGTTCCTATACCAAACGTATGGGAAAATCACAAATATTACGTCTTGTTTATGTTCTTTTCAGGGCATAAACATTCTTTGCAGATAGTTTACAGAGTCACTGTGACAGTAGTCAATATGTTCATAGTAACAAGTCAGCATTTCACCAAAACAATGTACTCTCTCGGGCTGCAAGGTTTCGAAAAGACGAATGCAAGGTACAAGCTATTATGTGTGTTATCATTCCACCTAGTGCGCATTGTTTTAGAGATGACACACGGTTTGGCGGGCACATTTTGAGCTCAGTCAGGAGCTTCGAAAGAAGAATACCATGGTTGGCCCACGATTTAATACATTGTGCAAATGGGGGGAAAAAAACCAAACTGTGTGACCCCATCCAAGGCTTTGTTTATAACTGTACAGTATTTGTTACAGTTCTTACTGTTATGTCACAGGAAATGTTGATCAAGGTGTGAATGACAAATAAATAGAATAAAAATATTTAGACGTATAAAAAATATGAATAATATAAATCACATTTTGAGACATGGATATTAAGGCATACAGAAAGAAATACAGGTAACCACCTAATTGGCAGGGAAAAGTTCTGCAAACTGGCATGTAAGTGTAATGTGCAATAAATTAATAGGCATAGTTTCAGTTATTTGTCACAACTAGGACTCATAGCAATATGGTAATATATATATATATATATATATATATATATATATAATTGGTAGAGCAATTTAAAATGCTCAAAATACTATTTACTATTGCTATGCTCAGAACAGATGGATATTCATAGAAGCAATACACATAAGCACAAAGGGTGAAACAGAGTCGCTATCCTTGACTTTAAAGCTGCAATAACCTTCTTACAGATGTTTCTGTCAAAGAAAGCTAAGAGCTCCATATGCTAAAAATTCCCAGTGGAAGAAAATCTTAAGCACCCCCTAGTGGCTGGTTTTGGAGGAACAAGCTTACACATTAAGTAGCAAATATTGCAAAATGCGGTATTTAACCTTTAGCAGTCCCTCCAGTTTTTCGCGATTTTGCGATCGTGTCAAATCCCGTGAAATCAGCAATTTACCGCATATTTTCGCGA
>JAODJU010000043.1:13701250-13733009 GCA_026776725.1 Gnathonemus echidnorhynchus
CCCCCCCCCCATCCCACATGCATACTACCCTTTGGGGCTAAGCCCCGGGTGTATAAAATGTCTGGCTCCGCCTCTGGTTGAGGTTGAGGTCAGGGTTCCCACAAAGTTAGAAGCATAGAATTATTCAAAAGGTCTCGGTATGCTGAAGCATTAAGAGCTCCCTTCTCTAGAACTAAGGGGCCCAACCCCGGAAAAACATCCCCATTCCATTATGCCTCCCCCATAATGCCTTCCCTTCTCAGGGGGTATTGTGTGGCTCAGTGGGCTAAGCCACTGTGCCTGTGATTGGAAGATCGCCGGTCACATGTCCGTGGGCCCTTGAGCAGGGCCCTTAACTCCCAGTTCCCCAGGTGCCATAGGTAGATGCCCTTCACCATGATTCCCAAGCTTGTTCTCAGCTGTGTGTGTCTCAGGGAGAGTAGCATGTGGTTGGCAAAAAAGAAGAATTCAATGATAATGTAGTTGTGTGTGAGACTGTTCTGCCCAGTCGTGAGCGTGACTACAGGAGGTGACAGACCGCTGACTGAACGCTACTTTCTGGGTCCTTATAGGAAGTGTGTGATATGAAGAAGCAGATAGTGAGTAGGTCACGCTTGTCAGGCTGAGGACTAAACTGTAGGCCAAGAACGGAGTATGCATGTCCTGACAGTTATCAGCATCATCTATGAAAATTCACTGATCACAGCTTTACATTTTTTTGCCATAATTGTGCTGCATCATGCTATTAACTTATTAAGTTGTGCAAATACTAACAAAGCTGGGACACAAGATAGATATAAATGCAGAGAGGGCCGTACTCATTAATAATTTAAGTGATGGCAAAACAATGCTTGAAATCGCTAAGATGAATGGCAGAGACCATTGTTCCATAAATTATGTGGTGGAACTGAACAACCTTTTACCAGTGCCAGGGTACCAAGAACAAGAGGTCCATCATTGAATTGGTGTTTAGCTCAGCATGTTAGGCTATTATTATATAGCGCCTTTCAGAGTCACCCCAAGGTGCTTTACATGGGTGTGTTGTAATACATTGCAGCATCATTAACCCTTTCAACCCTATCCGTTTTTGAGCGTTTCTCTATCCCTTTGGTTTTAGCGTTATTACATGGTATATACATGAGTTAGCCACATATGCTTTATGGTTTTGTTTTCAGGACATTCTGGGCTACTCAGATATGTCATAATTTGACGTGTAAATGCTGACACAGTCTTGATATCCTTTTTGTGAGGAAAAACTACTTGCGCCTATTGAAATTTCTTAATCTTTAGTCTCATCTAGTATAACTACAGTCGTCTCTCGCCACTTCGCGCTTCGACTTCCGCGGCTTCACTCTATTGCGGTTTTTTGTATATTTATTAAAAAGTTGATCGACACAGTGAAAATGATACATCGCTACGCATCGGAAGCATCTTTGCTCTTCGTAATTAAATATACAATAATGATAATAATGTGTCGTATTTTCTTATTTTGTCTAATATATTGGGTAATACGCGCGCAATTGTCATGACCTGCCCGTACGATCCTCTTGTGTGCCACGCCCCCTTATTAACCACGTGTGCAACCCCGATTGTGACCAGCTGTTTTCTGTCAGTTTGTGTGTATTCAAGTCCATGTCAGGGTCTGTAGCCCCAGGTCTGTCATTGACGTTTTGATGTTTCATATTCCTGTGTCCTGCATTTGGAGTGATTCCAAATAAACCCTTCGATCCTGATTCCTCGTCTCCCCGTTTCTGTTTCCGTGTCCAGCAATCAGTAATGGTGACTAAAGGGTGTTATTTCATGTCTATGGGCTCTAATAATGTTAAACACCGTATTTAGAAGGTAAACGGGTTTTCTATGCTCTGACTACGAAAATATTCGATTTATAAATAAAGAATCCTACTTCGCAGAAATTCATTTATCGCGGTAGAGTCTGAAACTGATTAACCACGATAAACGAGGGCCGACTATATTTGCAGGCACTACAAAAATAGTCTTATAAATGTTGAGTTTAGAGTGTCTATGATGTGGGAATGCAGGGATTTCATTGGGGACCTTTCTATGGCTTAGTATTGTGACGGAATACATATTTAGTGCCAGGAGGAAATGAATATCCTCAACATACGTTCAAGAATTTTAATCCATTTGGTCACTTGATAGAGTTAGGTGAAAGACAGCAATGCATGGTTTGATATTTATTCCTATTACTTTATAACATCTGAAAGAAATTTAAACAGAAAAGCATTACTTAGTCTATGATCCACTGAGTAAACGCAAACACAACAGACAGTTTTAGAGTCCAATGTCGAATGTTTATCGCTATCGTTTTCCCGCCTATATACGCTATGATTGGTAAAGTGAAATTTGGGAATGAAACTTTTAGTCGGTATTTTAGCATCAAACAACAAATCAACATTATAGTACGTCATTGTGTTTGCATGTAGGAGGTGTTCCAGTTACACGATGGGGACATTCTATTTCAGCTGGTTTGATATGGCGTTCGAAATCAAACATATAGTACATATACAAACTTTTGTGAATGAATATTGCGAAAATATCAAGGAATTATCTTCCTAATAAATAGTGTGCTGCGTTTTCTTATTATTTCTAGTAGTACGACCCCAAAACGCCCATTTAGTGTTTTGTATCCATTTATTTATGGGCTTATAATAAATAAATTATAAAATAAATATGTTGGTGATACTTTCTATGAAGCCCATATTCATAAAGTCTAATGACTGTCCTTATAATTCATTGTAACATTAATTAAGTAATATAGACACGGCTATAAATATTCATAAAAAGGTATAACCCATTCCATGTTTCTCATGCATTATGAAAACTCTATGAAGGTCTCCTCTATAATGCACTATGAATATCTTCATAATGCATAATAATGGTTAGCATAACATTTATGGATGATTTGTGCTGTATTACGAAGGTATTTATAGTGCATTATAGATGAGTCTTCATAGAGCATTCATATGTAATGCATAATACACATGACAATAATGTGTTATGCCTTTTTATGATAGTTATAGCCCTATTTATAATTCTTTATGAATGTATTAATCGTATCACGTTATAACGTGAAAATATCACGTTAAAACGTAATAGTGAGAATTTTTTTTATTATGTCGTGGCAGTAATACGCCTTCGTACATTATGAAGGTATGTATAATGCAATATAATGACTTTTTTAAGTAAAATGTTGTTTAAGTAAATGTTTTTTTCCCAGACGGGTAGTGCGCGGATCATTCGCTTTGTTTTGCGTCTAATGAGAATAATATCGATGTTTTATGAATTTTTAGGGGTGCTGTTTCGGAGAAAATATTTAAAATATATGCCTCATTACGTACAGGAGTACTCTGGAATATTTTAGCGCACAGCGCTGCATCTTGAACGACCGGATCAATTAAGTTCTCTCGATCACAAAGATATGCGATTCATGTCTTCTCGTTATACCTATCAAAGTTAGGATAATGGGTGCGAAAATCAGCGCATTCTGCGATTGTTGGGTTCTCAGGGTTTACAGACAAACGAATATAGATATATATGGATATATATACATGCTGAGCCTGTAATATTGTTCAACAGGACCGGTTTGATGGGTCAGTGATGGTCTGGGGAGGCATATCCTTCACTGCCATTAGGTATCGGGATGAAATCCTTGGACCCATCGTCAGACCCTATGCTGGTGCAGTGGGTCCTGGGTTCCTCCTGGTGCACGACAGTGTCCAGCCTTATGTGGCAAGAGCATGTAGGCAGTTCCTGGAGGATGATGATGTTGATACCATTGACTGGCCCCCACGCTCGCCTGACCTAAATCCAATAGATGACCTCTGGGACATTATGTTTTGGTTCATCTGACACCAACAGGTTGCATCTCAGACCGTCCAGGAGCTCAGTGATGCCCTGGTCCAGATCTCGGAGGACATCCCCCAGGACACCAGCCGTCGTCTCAGTAGGAGCAGCCCTGACGTGGTCAGGCATGCATACAAGCACGTGGGGACCATACAGACTACTGAGTACAATTTTGAGTTGTTGCAGTGAAATTTTGGCAAAATGGACTAGTCTGCCAGATCATTTTTTTCACTTTGATTTTCAGGGTGACTTTGAATTCAGCCCTCTGTAGGTTGATAATTTTCATTCCCATCAAACGATGTGGCGTCCTTTCATTCCTGACACATCACCCAGTCCATATCAGTATAGATATCCAGCATGATTTTTTCCCCATTGAGATCTGATGTGTTTTCAAAGTGTTCCTTTAATTTTTTTGAGCAGTGTATATGAAGATACACAGTATATTCTGTGGCTGAACGATGATGAAAACCAACTAAACAAAATCTAATTCAAGCCAAGTTTCAATTGAAACTCTGCTACCTGCTGAGCCTGATTGAAGTACCCTAATGTACTAGTTATTAAAGCAAGATACAACTTCATGTCAAAACTTACCATGCAAAGTCCGATGGAGAAGTTGATGCTGATACTCAGCACCAGCAGTAAGCAGCTCATTGCAGGCAGCTCTGCGATGCTTCAGTGCATTGATGGGGAAACTGTGGGATATCAGTTATTTGCTGAGCCAATAAATAGGGTCATAAGCAAACTATATTTGAGCAATATGGAAATTTCCTAGAACCTGCGTGCTGTGTTATTTTGAGGAACTTAAATGCAGTATCAAAATGGTATGAGATGTGGTTCCTGTTTCAAACCCACCACAAATGGTATCAGAGATTATGTCAGACATAGACCATGCAAATGCCATAGAATTTATCATTAAGCCATGCTTTACACGCAGTGCTTGAATCGCTGATATAGCTGGAAAATATCTCACAAAATCCCATCGTACTGGACGTTCAAGTGATCACTTTTAAGACTTGCAGGACACATACGTTGTCTGAATAATTGCTTCTCTGTTTAAACACTTTTAAAAGCAGGATGTCAGACACATGATTCATTTCTTTGGTAGAGCAATAAAGTTCACCAGAGCTGAGACCTAATTTAGAAGTAAAATTAGCTGTGGCCCAGTGTCATGGCCAAACACTACGTCAGTTCTTCCTTGAAACCACTTGGTATTGTTGCTGTTTTTGAACTTTGTGGGTGGTAATGCTCCACTGAGATAGTTAGTCAGCACTGTAAAAGTCTTACAAGGGTTATTGCATGGGGATACATTATATAGTGTACAGTATAAGTTACTGTGTGATTTTTATTTTTTTATTTGTATCTACTCATCTATGTGCAATTTTTCTTGGCTTCAGGAGATATATGTTCTTTTATCTTCTCTTTACAGTGCATTTCTGGATTTGTGCAAGCTCCATCCATCCATTTTCTGTAACCACTTGTCCTTTTTAGAGTCGCAGGGGGCCTGGAGCCTATCCTGGAGACTACAGACACAAGGCAGGAAACAACCCAGGATGGAATGGATCCCATCGCAGGTCACACTCACACTCCATTCACTCACACCAATGGTCAATTTGGTAGCTCCAATTAGCATAAGTTTGTTTTTCGACTGCGGGGGGAAACCGGAGTACCCAGAGGAAACCCCACAACAGCACAGGGAGAACATGCAAACGCCACCTACATCAGTAAATATTGCCAATCAATCCACTAGCGCCAACCCCGCTCAACAACAAATCCACCCTTGGCTACCCCAATCAAAATTTTCTACAGGCACCACTGTTGATCAGAGACGAGATAACCCTTATCTAGGACCTGCTCATTCAGCTAACTTGATTATTTCACTGCCAAAGAACCATAAGTATGCAAATGGCCTTTTCCTAACTGTCACATTTTTTATTTTATTTATTTGATTCATTGAGCAAGGACAGCACAAAAGACAATGTTACATGTGAAAACAAAGAGTTGATTATGCTCTGAGTATATGAAACAAGCAAAATACTATATACATAAATACTATATACTGTATGTAGTTGTGTTATTTGTGTGTTAATAGATAATACTGAGTTCCAACAATATTATTGTCCAAAAGATAATCATCAGTTTCTGGGCCTCAGATGTGATACAGGGGTTCCTAGTCATCCCAGTATGTATAGCTTTGTTTGCAAGAAATTAAAATTCCATCATCACATGTATTCTAGGGCAAGAGTCAGTGTCACATCCGGACATTAATGAGGGTCCACAACGCAGAAGGGGAACTTCATTGTAAACTGAACTCAAAATAACCAGAAACAAACAGTACCACGTGGGGTCTAAACAAAGGCAGGCGAGCAACATGAAAGTTAATGAAGGCTTAACCTAAGCATAAGGAAATGCAAAGTAGATATACAGAGTAAGAACAAGCTTTTCAGCAGTGAACAACTAAAAACAAATACAATCAGGTAAAACATGCGACACAGACAACAGCCAACAAGGAAGCTGAGAACAGGCAGGGATTTACAAACACAAGTACCAAGGTCTAGGACTCTAGGGGAAGGTGTGGGTCATTAGCAATCATTCAAACACTAGGGACTAGGAGCTACAAATGACATTGGAAATACAAGAGATACAGGACATAGATACAAACTGGGCATATGCTGGGTCAACCAGGAATAATGACACTTAGGGCAGGGATCTAACTAAAGTGCAGAAACACAAGGAACATTATTACACACAAGGTTTATAAGAAAAAGAGTCCTGGGACATAAATAACCAACCTCTGGCCAGTCCTGAACTCATGATGATCTGAAATGAATGATTATCAGCCACACGCTCAGCCAATTCAATTACGCGGTGGGCCGAAATATTGAAGAAATACTGTAAATATACAGTAGAATAGCACCCACCATGTGGAAATAGGTGAATTACCATATATTACAGGGCTACTCAAATGTAATCTCTACTGGGGGGTTCAAGGTGTACAGAGGGGACCCAATGGACCTTGGTCTTGTGTGGATGAAATTTGACCCTCGCACTTTGGCCCATGATATAATACAGCTTGTAGCATTATAAAATAAATCACTATACTCAATGAGTCTACTAATAAGCTGCAGAAAAAATATTAGAAAACAATTAAGGAAAAAATGGAATTCTGTTACTAATACATAAAAATAAAATAAAGATATCTGTTAAGTGTGCTGTAGTGTCATATACAGTGGGATCCAGAATTATTGGCATTCCTGACAGGAAATGCACTAAAAATGCTATAAAAATAACATTATATTAATGTTCCAAATGAAGCAACCAAAATTATACATGTATTTAATAAATGAACTAATTCACTAAAAATAAGGTTTCATAATTATCACAACCATCTCTGGCAGGATAACAGCATGGAGTCATTTCCTATACTGTTTGACAAGTTTAAAGTGCACATTTGAAGGAATTTTGGACCATTCCTTTATGCAGATATTTTTAAGATAAGTCACATTCTTGGGCTTGAACTTATCAACTGTCCTCTTCAATTCAGCCTGCAGGTCGTCCATCAGATTGAGGGCTGATGACTGAGATGCCCATGGCAGATCCTTCATTACTTTGTGTGTGCCTTCGGTCATTGTTTTGCTGAAAAGTACACCTACAACCAAGTCTCAGCCTTCTGGCAGAGGCAACCAGATTGTGTGCCAAAACTGCCTGATATTTGGTGGAATCCGTTAAGCCATTGATCTTAACCAGTACCCCAGAATGTCTAGAATTAAAACAGCTTGAAATCATCACTGACCTTTCCTTTTATGCATCTCTGTTTTGATGCCAAACATACTGATGTTTTTTTTTACCAAAACACTTACTTCTGACCACAGCACCTTCGTCCAGTCATAATTTAAATGACCTTTGGCAAATAGCAAGCATTTGCTTCTGTGTCTTGGGGTCAGACAAAGCCTGTAGTTATGGGGACAGCATCTGACGGTCCTTTCTGAAACCTGCTGACCCCCAGGAAGCTACTTAAGGCCTGAAATTCTTTCACAATGATTCTTGGGGACTTTTTTGCTTTTCTTTTTTTGCATTTGTCTCCTCTGCCTGTCAGGCCTTCAACCACACCTTATAAGAGCTTGTTAATCCTACCTGGGGCACAGGCAGTGAAATAGGAAGGGATGTAATGACACTAAAGTTCTTAAAGACTTAGATGAACTTAATGAATGAAAATTAATTTAATGCCTGGGTTAAATATAGCAGATTTTATTTAGAATAATCATTAATTGTGAAACCTATATTGTATTTGGAGAAAATTGATTAAACAAATAAATAGTTTCAGGTTAGTTCAATTGGACCATTAAAAAACTACGATATTTTTTACAACTTGGCATTTCGCGTTTATCTGTATGATGCTATTATTTATTTATTTTTGCAGTATTTTTAATGCATTTTCAGTCAGAGGTGCCAATCATTCTGGAGCCCGCTGTGATACTTGAAAATTGCATGCGATGAACAAAATGCACTTAATGCCATTTTCAAGTTGAAACGAACGTTTACATGCAGTTATTGCCGGTTAAAATTGTTATTTTGCGGATATACCAATGTCTCTTAAAACTGTACATTTTAACTGATGGGAGAACCCGAGGAACAAGGAAAGAACTCATCCGGCTTGAACTATAAGCCCAAGAACAGTGAAAGAGCGACCCCCGCTGTCCGTTGACCCTCCATGGACTCTCTACAGACATGGGCGTGGCTATGGCTGTTTTAAGGGGGAGTACCCCCCCCCCCCAAATGTTTCTTATCCCTCCTCCCAAATAAATTTACGCTGATTAGTTTAAACAATATTTTCTCATTCATGATTAAGCCAGATCCCCTAGTAAAAGACTTTGTCCCCTTTTTCATAAATCTCAAGTGACGCTCCTGCTACAGACGCCCTATAAATCGACACAAATTTAATTCCTCGACCGACTACTTTTTAAAAAAGAGAGAAGCTGGCAATAACGACGTCATACATTTTGCTCGCTTTAAAAGCACAGCTGGATATTTGACATTACAGTAAGACCGATGAAAGCGAAACGACCGCCATTTTAAAGGTGAAGTCCCGGACCAATAGGATGGAAGGAGGACGTCGCGGAAATGGACTGAATACAAGAACACGTCGGCATATCCAGGGATACGCCGCATCACAGGAATGGAGTGATATCAATGCGCCCGAGAGACTGGAATGAGGTTAGGGTTAGGTCATCTCTAATGGAATAGACGTGAACGTGTATGAGTTTAATTCATCCATCTTCCGAATGCGTGTCCAACATAGGGTTACGGGGAACCTAGAACTTATCGCAGCCAGAACTGGGGACAAGACAGGGAACAACCTTGGACGGGACGTCAGCCCATCATAAATCACAATTTAGACACGTCAGCTAGTAATCTGCGCATCTTTGTAATGCGAGAAGAAACCAGAGTTGTCGACAACCGAAAAAGTAATGAATACAGTACGTTCTTAAGAGACAGAAAGATATCGCCCAGGGGAAAACCCATAAATTATGGATTTTATTATGTAAAAGACTACCCTAAAACC
Source organism: Gnathonemus echidnorhynchus (assembly GCA_026776725.1). Taxonomy (NCBI): domain Eukaryota; kingdom Metazoa; phylum Chordata; class Actinopteri; order Osteoglossiformes; family Mormyridae; genus Gnathonemus; species Gnathonemus echidnorhynchus. Next base: position 13,710,654 of record JAODJU010000043.1, read on the forward strand.
CCCTCGACATAACTTAAAGCTAAGTATTTTTGATTACTGGCTGATGACACTTATAAGTCAAAGACCGTACTATAATGTGGCAGAGCGGACTATAGAAGCGGTGGGTTGGCGGAGCGATACGCAGTGACCGAACGGCGCGGTGGAAACGTTAAATATGTGTGTACGTAGGCAGTTCCGCGTGAAGCAGGTCGCAGACTACGCCGGTTCGCGTCGCACGGAGTGGCAGAGCTAAGAAGATGGTTGCAAAACAGAGAATTCGCATGGCTAACGAGAAGCACAGCAAAAACATCACTCAGAGGGGTAACGTGGCTAAGACTATGGTGAGTATGTTGGCGTACTTTAGTAACGTACCGAGTGGATAACATAGCGGCAAGCCCATTGGAGTTCTTTCAAGCCTCGTATATTGAACTGGTTTGAAGTAACTACCAGGCCTGAATAGAGTACCGCTTTTCTGCGCACGTTGCGTTTATATTTCTCACAAGTTGATGAGACGCTGTTTTTCGATTTGTGTTTCTTCGTGATGAGTGTCGCGTTAATTTACGATCGCAGGAATTTTGTCATAAGTAGGCTATAATGTGGCAGAACCTGGACGCGCTTGGAGGCTGTGGATCTGGTGGTCATCTGTCACTACGACCTCCGTTACTCCCGTCGTTATTAAAATGCAACTTAAAATGTAACTTTGTTGGGTGCAGAGAAATTCCCCGGATGACAAGGTGTCGGTGGGACCCTGGTTATTGGCGTTGTTCATCTTTGTGGTCTGCGGTTCAGGTGAGTGCATTTCATGGATAAATCAAATATATTTGAGTATTTCGTTATGTTCTTGGAAATGTTTCCACCGAGCCCTAACTGGATCTATATGTGGACTGTCATCGGACGTTTTAAGCATCTTTGATTTAGTACTGTTACCTCAAAAAATAACTAATACAAATTGTAATGCTGGCACAGGAAAAGAATCATCCTTATTTGTTACAAGCACTTAAAATTTGTACTGTGGAAAGTGATTTTTTTTTTCTGGCATATGTATTGTGATAAGGCCATCGGTAAATAGTTTGATAACGGACGGGGTTCTCGCGACCTTGTTTAAACTAACCTGGTACAACCTGGTTTGGTTGGGGCTCTGTGATCTACAGTTATAGCTAATCTGGTGACCTTTGGCAGTTGCTCTTTCAGTTTGCTTTGGGTAACCACATTTTAATATGGAGCTGAAATGGTAAAGGCAGTGCATCAACTGTCAGATTCTGTCAGTTCTTTTTGTAAGGCATAGTAGGAATGTTTGTGCCTACAGGATTCTGTCTGGGATTTTGGTAAAGTTTTCAAAAAGATCAGACTTGACAGCTGGATTATGTGGCTGACAAATGGGATATTAAAGTGGGTAGTTAAACCACCAAAGCCACTGTAAAACATCTTAATATGATACAGATAGGTATTCCTGGTTTTAACATGTGCGGCTTTCTCCCCCCACAGCGATTTTCCAGATTATCCAGAGCATCCGGATGGGCATGTAATGTAGAGGCGTCTTTGCCTTCAGGCTGCCTTATTGTCCAGTGGAGTCCCAGCAGTCTGTACTCGACCATTTCCAACGGTTATGCCAGCAGGCAGAGATGAAGAGCGACTGCCTGATGATGGTTGACCAACTTTCTTTTAATTCTCAGGCTTTGTAACTAGCAGGTTTTTTTTTTGAATTTGTGCCTTAAATGAAACATTTGAAGCCAAACGGTTTCTACATTCTGCATTCCAGTCTGGAATTTTGGATCAAATACTGTGATGCTTTATTGCTGAATGGCTTTAAGCCATTCAGAAGCTGATGATCCCCATTCCATTTGTAAGTCCTGTTTGTCTTCTATGCACATGATTCCAGCTTAATTGCATGTAGTGTCCTCTATTTTAAAAGTTTATTGTATAGCTTTTGTTTTATTCCCTGTGTTTGGCTGCTCTTGTTTGTTCCCGACCAAATTCTGGCTGGACTGGAGGCCCATGATGGAAGTCTGGGACAAGCTTTGGGGAAAAGAAGTGATTTCCTTCCACATCTATATACGAAATGTACTATAATTGTGTGTCTTCAATATTTATGCTTCTTGATTCTGTGACCGTTGTCAGTCACCTTTTCATGTATGTCCAGTTCTCTGTACATTTGGGGGTGGGAAACAGTCTCAGGAGCCAGATGTGTCCGTCTTCCATCGTTTAACGATTCTGCAGTTTGTGGCTGGAGGTAACAGCCAGCTGGGGGGGGTAGTGTTGGAAGGCAAATGTCACATACAAAATAAAGCCTGCATTTTCTGCCAATTGAAACAAATATGTTGAAGGTGGTGCATGAGAAGAACAGTGTCATGATACTTATCCAATTAGGGGACTATGGATTATTGCCAAAAAATGAATGAAATACATCAGCTTTGTGGATGATTGACAATTTTAATATACAAAGTACTTGTACATTTGTCATTGTCATTTGTGAACTTCTTACCATACAAGTAATAGGTTTAAAAACAAAACGTCGTGCCTATGTGATCATTTCCACACTTCCTTGTATTTTCAATGATTCATTAGGCCTGAGCTGCCCCATATGCCCTGTAGATCATTCCCATACTGGAGGTACCAATGTGAACCACGTATTCTGAGCAGTAGTACAGAGCTGAGGTGAGAGTTCAGCTCAAACCCTGGAATTGTAGCGAAACCAATCGAGCCACTGTCCGCTATTTTATTAAGGTTTCCATTAAAATATCGCGAAATGTAACGGTTTATGTGATATGTGACCTCACTAAATGTGGCGGCTCTTGTACTAAGAAATATGGGTCAAAATGGCCACAAGAGGGCAGCATGTCCCTCCATTGCAGACTTCCGGATGTGATTTGTCCGGCACCGTGGAAGCCACCTCACTTCCGACGGATGTTTCCCTGCTGTATTTCCGGTGTCACTGTTATGGCTGTTTAAAGAGCACCGACTCTTTAAGAGACTGTCGCAATTCTGGCTTCGTTCTTCTACTCCGTACGATAGCAGGAGGCCGTTTGGGTTGGCTGGCCACCCCTGGACGTTGGGCCTGTACAACGCTGCGCTTTCTGGACAACCGGCTGTACATTCGTCACACGACACCGGGTTAGTTGACTTTATCTACAGTAAAGATAAATTAAACCAAAAGGGGTTTGAGGTCGTTTCAGCGTCGTATGTAGTATTGTTTTATAGTGACGGATCGCATGACACCAGTAGGACTAGTTATTCATAATTAGCTCATTTTCGGAACTACTGTGCTGATCGGTGGACCGATCGCTACGTGGTACCACGTAAATATCAGCAGAAGATCCTGACTATTGTTTTGACACTTCACGTTGTTGATTGCGTAATTAGATGGCGTGTTAAGTTGTATAAATATCTCGGAGGCCGGTTAAACAAGTTTGGCGTAGTCGGTCATCCATAGACCGAGTACCGGACGGCAGTTTACAGCGATCTCATCGAAGTAGAGCCGCAAATTGCTAGTGTGTAGTGAAGACTATGCCGGTTAGGCTCAGTCTGACAGACTTAGAGAGGGCATCTGGCTAATATAAGCGGTTTATTTTTAGAGCACTTTGACAACTTGGTTTAGCTGTCGTGCTTTTGTAACCTTACACCCTCCTGCAGCCCAGAAAATGCTTTAGATACGCTACATACTGGTTTGCTTTTGTGACGAGGGCGCGTGCGGAAGCTGACAGCTGGATTGACGTCACACTAAACAAGTTCGTAGAACAGTGCTTATCAGATTCCCTTCAAATGACTTTTGGAATAAGCTTTCTTAGTCTCCAGGAACGATCCTTCGTTTGATCCACCCAGATACCAGTTTTCCCTCAGTATTTCCTATATCCGGTTGCTATTACTTTATTGGGAAGCAGTAATAATAATAATTGTGCATATGAGACACACATGGGCGTAAATTCCGGGGGGGAGGTTGTAGCCCCCCCCAATAAATCAAAACCAGCTAATACAACCCCCCCCAATAATCATGTTTCCTGTAATGTTCCAGCCAAAGTTAAGCCCTTGGAGACACAGATCATGTGACAGCCCTTTAATCAGTGACCAGCATCATAGACTTGTGGTGTCTAATATGTGCCACTTGATGACTGTATCCAAAGTATCGGAGGTGTAGACAAAGGTAATGGAGTGCCTGCAAATATTTATAGCCGCACATGGAGGCCCACGGTTCTGGCCGACTGCTCCCCAGGAAGAGGCGCAAGGAGGACTCGAACGGCGAGGCAGAGGAGGGTCAGCGGCCGGGGAAAGTCCCTCGGTGCTCTGTGGTAAGTGAGCGTGGAGCACGGAGAGCTGTGTGCTACTGGAACACCAGTAGCTCTAACCAGTATGATTTAGTCTGTATCCTTTCCAGGGGCTTGCAGACCCTGCCCCGTTTTCAGATGAGTTGGAGTCCAGTGAGTCTACACCATACCTCCGTGTCAGTATGGAAGAAGCCCAGAAAGGCACGCCACGTGAGTCACACGCTGGTGCACTAATGCCCTTTGTGCAACATTCCTCCCGCCTGCCCGGCTCCAGCAATGTGCCGTGACCTGCTGCCCGCCTCTCTGCCCACAGCGGAGAGGCCGGTGCGCGTGTATGCCGATGGGATCTTTGACGTGTTCCACTCTGGTCACGCTCGTGCACTGATGCAGGCCAAGGGACTCTTTCCAAACACGTACCTCATCGTGGGAGGTCAGTATTCTACCCGCATCCTGTGCCATTTCTTTGTCTGCCCGTTACCTTGCACTTTTTTTGAAATTATGAAATGTGATTTTGCGCACTGTCCTCATGACTTAATCCCAGTTAATTCCAGTGTTTTAGCACTAGGATCTAACCTACAGCATCGTAACCTTACCTGAGTCGCACTTACCGAGAAAGCACAGATTAATTTAATCGCTATTTTGCCTGATTACATCTTTAACTCTTTTTGTAATGCTGTTATCCCTCTCAGTATTAACACACAATGATCCCTGCCATACCCTGCAGTGTGCAGTGATGACTTGACGCACAAGTTCAAGGGTTTCACTGTGATGACTGAAGATGAGCGATACGATGCGGTCAGCCACTGTCGCTACGTGGATGAGGTTGTCCGCAACGCACCTTGGACACTGACACCTGAGTTTCTCGCAGAACATCGGGTAGGAGTAATCCTTCAAAAATTGTGTATACACATACATACACGCTCAGGCACCAAGCACGCCTGCACATGTTCACATAGTTCTTGGTTCACTGTTCTAGGTTCTACCATTGAGAAAAGTATACTGCCTGGCCAAAAAAAAGTCACCATTTGAATTTAAATCAGCAAGTACTTAAGAGGGTGGCGCAGTGGTTAGCGCTGCTGCCTCACAGCAAGAAGGTTCTGGGTTCGGTCCCGGGGTCTTTCTATGTGGAACATGCTCTCCCCGGATTCACGTGGGTTTCCGCAGGGGGCTCCGGATTCCTCCCACGGTCCAGAAGCGTGCAGGACAGGTTGATTGGCAAGTCTAAATTGACCCTGTAGTTGTGTGTGTGTGCGTGCCCTGCGGTGTGTTGGCACCCACCCAGGGTTGAATCCCGCCTGCACCCCTTCTTCCTGGAATAGGCTCCAGTCCCCCCCCCCCCCCACCAACAACCCCAGTTGGGATTAAGTGGTTACGGTGATGGATGGAAGTACTTAAGAGCCAATGATTAGATCATTATTACAACCTAGCAATGTCATGCAGCAATAAAGTGAAGTCAGCTGAGCACCTGAATCTACTGACTGGCCAGGTTACACCATCAATGGATTTTTTCTTTCTTAATGGCATATGGGAATATTCCAGGATGAGAACACCAAGATTCATTGGGCTCAGATTGTCAGAGTGGTTCAGGGAGCATGAGGAATCATTTTCACACATGAACTGGCCACCAGAGAGTCTTGACCTGAACGCCATTGAAAGTCTTTGAGATGTGCCGAAGAAAAATTTATAGAGTGGTTCAACTCACCTATCATCAATTCAAGATCTCAACAAGAAATGAATGTGGATATAGATGAAAAGACTGTTGAGATGTTGCATATGCATGTAGAAATAATGCGTTGATGAATGGGCACCATGATCAAAGCTGAAGGCGGTTAAATTAAATATTAGAAAAGTGTGCAACTTTTCATTTAGCCAGGCAGTTTAGTTAGTACTCGATTAATGCTGTTGGTACTTGTTTTCATATTTTGTTGTTTTTTTTTTTCTTCTTTTTCAGATCGACTTTGTGGCTCATGATGACATCCCATACTCCTCAGCGGGGAGTGACGACGTTTACAAGCACATCAAGGAAGCTGGTTGGTGTCGAGGCTACGGCAAGCATAGTTATGACGGCGGCACGTGATACTGAAGATAACCCTTTCTGCTTGGGCGTGGTCTTTCTTGGGACAGGCATGTTTGCACCAACACAGCGGACAGAGGGCATCTCCACCTCTGACATCATCACACGCATTGTCCGCAACTATGATGTGTATGTGCGGCGTAATCTACAGCGAGGGTACACTGCCAAGGAGCTCAACGTCAGCTTCATCAATGTGAGTCTGGCACGGGGGGGGGGGGGCATTTGGAGAGAAGAACTTATGTTTTGGGAAAGTCTATGTGTTCAATTGAGTTTTCACTGCCTGCCTGTCTTTCAGGAGAAGAAGTACCACCTGCAAGAACGGGTGGACAAGGTGAAGCGCAAAGTGCGTGACGTAGAGGAGAAGTCCAAGGAGTTTGTGCAGAAGGTGGAGGAGAAGAGCATCGACCTCATCCAGAAGTGGGAGGAAAAGTCCAGGGAATTCATTGGCAACTTCCTGCAGATGTTTGGCCCAGAGGGGGCACTGGTGAGTTGGCAGCTGATGCACCCACAGCAGAGGTGGATAGTTCAGGTCCAGAAAGTAAAAATCCAGTTGAATACTCTGTGAGTCTTATTGTGACTCTTTATAGTCAATTGGTTGGTTAAAACAAAATCTTGGTCTGGATTTTTACTTTCTGGACATGAACTATCCACCTCTGATCCACAGAGCAAGATTGGTACATCTGTATATACTAGTGCAGTGTTTTCTGAAAGTGGTCCTTAGGGACCCTCAGACGGTGGGAGGGAGCAAAAATGTGGACTGTCTGGCAGGGAGCAGAGTGGGAGCAAAAACGTGCACCGTCTGGGGGTCCTCGAAGACGCATCCATGCACATACAAAAGTGCATGTAATGAAATTCATACTGCTTTTTATTTTTCTTACGTTTGATGACGGGCTGCATTAAAGACTTGACCAAATGCAGTCACAGGAAGTAAACGGCTAACTTATTGATCTTATCTCTCTTAAGGTTACTTTCAGCGTGTCCAGTATCTGTGATGGAAAGAAGTTTGGTTTTTCTACTAGCATGTTAATGAGCCAAATAAAGTGTCTGCTAATATTCCTACTTTAGGGAATTGAATGGTCCGTGGTCTAAGAGCTCTGTCAGAAGAGGCTAGAACGATTGCGTAACTGTGAACCAGATGCACCAGGCGGGGTCTGTGCCAGTGCTGTAGCAATAACGCCGCATGCTTGGTCTGACCTTGTTAACTGCACCCCCGCAGAAGCACATGCTGAAGGAGGGCAGGGGTCGCATGCTTCAGGCCATCAGCCCCCGGCAGAGCCCCAGCAGCAGCCCGGCCCGCGAGCGCTCCCCCTCCCCCACCTTCCGCCTCCCCTTCTTCAGCAGAACATCCCCCCTCCACGGCGTCACGACCACTGATCCCATCAGTGAGGACGAAGAGGATGAAGAGTAGGACCTTTATGGTGGCCGCCTCGCTGGGACTCTCCTGCCCTCTGTTTTTCCGCCCGGCCCATCGAGCCGGAGGAGCGTTTGCCATCTTTAGGCGGAACTGCGAAAACCAGCCAGCTATAGCCTTTAAAAGAGCGAGAGAAATCTTTGTATGGGTTGGCACAACCGGACTGTCTCACAGCCCTACAGTGGCATGTGGAGGGACGATACCATTTCTCAGAAGCTGGTGGGCGGTGCGTGTCAATGTTTGTAAAACATTATTTTTAAAGCCGTCTTTTAAACATATTAACCACTTATCACAAGCCGCCATTTAAGGGGTTGACGGAGAGGCCAGAGCAGCCACCTGTACTCAAACCCACACCTGCTCCACATTCCCCACTGCTAGCCCTGAGAATCCACTGCCCAGCACTGCTCTTATTTATGGTTCGTTTGGTAGTATATTTTTTTGGGATCCTCTTTTTGCCATTTGGGCATTAGGTTACCTGTCTTTCCTAAGGGTTTGGGGGTTTAAACTAATTCCAAATGCAGATACAGGTGCAGCCTTTTAAATCGTTCGTTACTTTTCAGAGGGAAAGATCTTTAGAGTAAATGCTTTAATCTGCAGCTCCAAGCGATCACACAAGGAGAAAATCTAAGCAATATAGTATTATATAGGAATTGGGCAGTTGAATCTGACTTGGTAATTTTCTTGCTCCTGCTCGTAAGATGATGATTTCTGATCACACTGACCTTAAGCCGTGAAAAAGCATGTTTAATCCAACCAGCATATCGCTTGTTTTCACACAGTCAGGATTACTCAAAGTACCTGTCATGCTGTTAGTCATGTGACCTGTGCCTCCAATTGCCTGGCTGGAAATGTCTTGTCACAGCCTTCCATCACTTTTGAGCTGAGGTACAGAGCCAGCCTGCCTTTTAAAGTTAACCACACTATGTATAAGTTTTAGTCTCGACTCTGCTTTTGACATATTCTGTATAATTACTGCCCAGAGGATTTGCTTTCTCAAGATCTCAACAAGAAATGATTGTGGATCTAGATCTTGAATCACTGGTAGCTCTTGCCCTGCACCTCATGTTGGCAGCATTTGGCTGTGCTACCTGACGGACTTGAGAGGTGCCTGAAGCGCTGAAGCACCATTTCCCGTTTGCCGAAAGATTCTGGTTGTGGGAATTCTTCTGTTTGTGCCCCTTATGCATGTCTGCAGTTCCTTTATGTTTTCTGGCAAGAAGGCTCTGTATAATTGTCATTAACTCTTTTGTTCTGTGGGCCTATCATGTGTCCTGAGCTAATAAATTTACATTTTAAAACGTGCATTTCTTGTATCAACACTGGGCTGCTAGAGCCTAAAAACAATGGCAAGTGTGTTCAAGTGCTGGTCATGGTCCCTGGCACGTACAACAGAGAGGGGGATGAATACAGAAGGCATCTGTGATTCTCAATTCCATCCATCTGTGCATTTATCCCATACCTGTGAGAGAGAACTTAAATTCTTAAATCACTTTAAAAATACCCTTGGAACAGGGACTCGAATGGGGAATAGAGAACCCCAAAGCTGCACGAATGGGGCCCGATACAAGCTGAGCAACGTGGAAGATCTCAAGGCCCGTACCCAGCAAACCGGCGATGTATTTGCAGATTTGAATTATCCAACAGTACAAAACTAGTCAAAGCCACATTTTCAAGCTGAAACTGGCTGTGCTGAATTCTGATTTTATCAGTAATACTTTGAGTGCACAGACATAAGAGTACAGACATAAAGTTGTGTAGCTACTGATTTCCCAACAACCATTTATTAAGTGGTGAGGATGAATTTGCTGCTGCTGGCTAAAGGCCAGATTGTGACTACAAGTAGACTGTAACCCTAACCCCCCTCCCTCATAACACCTCTTCTCCAGTCCTTGTGGTTTAACTGCATGATGTTTTCCAGCAAGCCAGCAGCAAGCCACCAAGATAATTCATACAGGTTATCAATCGGTACATGAGGAGCAGGAGACAAAGCCTAAACTACTTCTAGAGGAGAGACAGGTACATTAACACAGCTTGGGAGATAATACTGAAAAGGGCTGAAATGAAGCTTTCTGTGGGGGCGACGGTGTTAGCCTGGAGTGCCCAGTCACTTAATCCAGGGCTGGTTATGCATCAGTTTAGAAGTTAGACAACGCCCCTGATGGCCGGCCTAGCAGCGCGTCTCGTAGATGCCGCTTCGGCCAATGTAGCGAACCCATTTGATGACGTCGTGGTCGCTGTAGTTCAGCTTGGGTTCAAACACCTTCAGGTAGCGCACCTTGAGCCCAGACGGCGCGAAGGGTACCTGCGGGGAGCAAGGGTAGTCACAGTCAGCCAAAACATTGGCTAAATTTTTATGAGTACGAGTATTATGAGTATATGAGCACAGTATCGGCCAGATACCCGATGTTGGTACTGGTGTATCCCTAACAAATACTGAGTAGATTGTGTGAGAGCAGGGAGTCACACTGACCTCAAAGTTCATCGAGATGGGGGGGCGAGCCCACTTCTTCTTGTCATTAGTGGGGAGTAGTTCAATCTCAGCACTGATCTGAGACTCCTTCATCCCGGCCATGCGCTTGATCCTGAGAGGGGTCCAACATTTTTACTTATTCTGCTTTTTATCTGGTGAGTCAGCGTTTCCCCAACCCGGGTCCTTAGGGACCCCTGGACAATCCACGTTTTCGGTCCCTGTCTGGGGGTCCCCAAACACTGGGGGAAACACTACTTTAAGTAATCTAACCCTGATATATGAGTAAAAATAAAAATAAGTGTCACTCACTTCCACACGATGGCGTTCTCACTGGCCTTGTACTTGGCTTTGCCCTTCATACAGATCACCTGCACCCCGCTGGTGTTGAGGGGTGTGGGAATGCGCACCTGGGGGAGGAAAGACACAGATGATGTGTGACCAGTTTTCCATAACATAGATATTTTCCACATGTTTTAATCTCCTTTCAATTTTTAGAGTAGAATCCATGGCCATGAATGTACACTTCGTTCCAAACACTGGCAGCATTCTTCTGATGCTGTATAAGAATCAGATGATGGCTCTTGCTCACCTCAATCTTCTGTGCCAGCAAAGAAGGCTTGAAGTTGGACTTGATTACAACCTTCACCTCTAGCTTGGTGCGGCCTACCTCTCTGACCAGCGGAATGACCCGGAAGGGCAGGATGATGTCTTTAGTGGTTCGGTACCTGGAAGATGGCCGACCAATCCAGGCAACACAAGGTTAACACCCAAGAAACCATACCCTGTGTTTACAGTGAGGAAACTCTAAATCTAATAATCACATTCTGTTTAGCCAAAACATTGCCAATTGAAATTGTTTCCTACTCTCGACCCAATGTCAACACCACAGTTACACAATTCAAACAGTCATGGTAGGGTGATGGTGGGGGGGGTCACCTCATGAGTTCATATTCCCCGTCGGGGGGGATGAAGCTGATGCTTCTCTCCGAGTCGAACTTGCTGAGCCGCACGCATTGGTGGAAGGTGCAGTCGTCGATGGCGATGGACTGCTTCCCACTACTGGGGGGTGGGCAGATACTGAGCTGACTATGGGCAAAGAAACCCCCCTCTCGACATAGGGGGCTAAATGTGCCACAACACATCCAACAGCTCTGCTCTATAAGAGCACATGCGAGAGTACTGTAACGCATCAGAAAAAGCCTGAATGGACCAGGTGAGGAAGCCTACCTTCCCCCCAACTCACTGGAGGTGGAGCAGAGTGAGAGAGAGAGAACAAGGAAAAATAGGAGCTTAGGAACTAATCCATTTCAAAACATTTCACATTTTCCCACGATCACAAACATAAAATTACCATTCCAATTTTTTTTTACGCTAAATGCTTCGACAGATAAACGCAGATCACACTCCTGCTTTGAAATTCCCCACCTCTTGCCCGCGTCGTCCGTGGCGCCGCCCTTGCCCTGCTTGTCGATGACGATCTTGTCGTTCATGCCAAACTTACATTCGGGCATTCCGCTCAGGTAGCTCTTCATCACGACCCGGCCCGACACATGAGCGCTCAGAACCTGGCCTGGGGATGGGCAGCACAAGCCTAGTCAGTGGCGAAATAAAAGATGACCCGGCTGAAATGCCACCTCCTGCCATTAGGGGCAGTCAACGCATACCTTGTGGAGACATGAGCAGGTTGACGCTCTCCAGCACATCAAGGAAGAGCTCGTTTCTCCGGTACTTGATCCCCTCACGGCGCCAACCGATCTGCCCTGTAACTTGGCTGGTGATCTGAGACTGCTCCTCCTTGGTCTGCGGGGAGGCAAGTTCACCTTTTCTATTCATGCATCTCACATTAAATCACATTAACAAAACTCATGCACATATGGATGTGTGACTCACCTGATGCTGGAGGTGAGATGTTCCACAACCAGCAGGTTCCAACAAAGGAGACGGGACAATGTTAGGGAATGCTGTTCACCACACACACAAACCAGGTTATTAAATGCCCTTGTGAACTCCTAGCTGGGCTTGGACAAAGTAAGAAGGCCTCACTGCATCCTAATCTTTAATCCAACACGAGTTAACGGCGTAGTGGCAGGTAAGAAATGCGAGGGACACCTGGCTCTTGATGCCCTGCTGGGTAATGAAGGTTTTCAGGGCTCCCGTCTCAGAGTTCTGTGGGTAGCCAAAGTCCAGGATCTCTACAGGAGACAAACGCGCAAATAAGACGCAACATCATCATTAAATTACTGGAATGTTTAATCTAAGAAACTTGGTAAATCGAGTAGAGTCTTAACGTCAGTCCTAAAGAAAGAGACCGGAAACCCTGCTCCAGTAGCGGCCAAAACGCGTGCTGGGTTTTGCACCACCTCTCTGCTAGCAATTGGTTTACAGCAGGTGCAAATATAGCTTAGATCTAAATTAAGATTCACTCAAAGAGGTTTGCAGAGCTTAGACAGCAATGCTTAGGGATATAGGTAGCATAGTGGTTAAATATATAAATTGGCAACCGCCAGGCTGTCAATTCACACGCCAAGAAGCTGTGGTAAAACGTACAGCTGAATAAATGTATGAGGTTTTGATTATGTGTTAACCAAGCTATATAACGCAGCAGGGTGAAAATCGGAACACCCCCAGCACTGACGGGGGTTGTCAAGGATGAAGCCTACCATCCAGCAGCTCATAGATCAGCACGAAGTTGTTCTTGATGTTCTCCTCGCTGATCTTGCCGAAGTAAGCAGTCATCACGTCGCACATCTTGTAGAGGAACTCGAAGACCATGGCAGCGTTGACGTTCTGCTTGGTGACAGCTGCCAGCCAGATGTTGGAGCGCTTGACATGAAAGAAGCTGGTGCGGGCGATGTTGGTGACGGGCGAGCGGACCTGCTGCCGGGCGTGGATCACGTTCACACGGAACGCGTCCACCGCGTTGCGCCTGGGGGAGGAGGCGACAAGGCCGACCTTCACTCAAAATTTCGAGCGAGCACAAGTGGCACTCGGGCACACGAACTTCCAAAAAGAACCCAAGACTCACCCTATGTCATCACGGTACACGCGGGAGATCAGCACCTCTCCCTTGTGGTTGTAGATAAACAATCCTCCGATCATTGTGAATCTGAATCCTACGTAGCCATAGTGAAGTCCAACCCTGGGGAGGGGGGGGGGGGGTTACTTATAAAGCTACCCAACTAACGATTCATTCAAAAAAAAAAACAGCAAAAGAATGGTGTTTCCAAAGCTACAGACATGTGAAAGACTGGGGCTCTTAGCCAGACAGGGTTACTCAAGATGGGAGGGAATAACGCCTACTAAGTTACAGATATTCAAGGCCGGACGCGGAAATTCAGGGAGCCAGATACCTCAACAGCAGAAATAGCTGGCCCTTGAAGCGGCCATTTAAAAGGCCGGTGACACCAAATCTTATAATATCTGCAGCCAGCATTTTTTTGTCCCATCGACTCTGCACGGCTTATTACACAACCTTTGCTAAATCATACACTATGGCATGACCAGGATTTTTAAAAAGAGCAGCAGGACAAATGTGAAGTGTGTGACTATCGGTAATAGTCATCATAGATGGATCACCTTCATATCGCGCACTCTACACCTCGCTAAAAATAATCATTAAGTACTGATCATATAACGGACTAAGTAAAATCAATCTCCAAAAAGATAGAAAGCAAAGAGCGGTTTTATACTCCAAAAACCCAGTCGAGAACATATGAGAATTTGAGATTTGAAGAGCTTAATGCAGCACTTTGCTTAAGATTCCAGTTACGTGTGTGGAGTGAAAATGAGTGGAAACCATGAATCGGAGTATTTAACTAGTTTTCCAGCGTTAACACACTCAGCAGTGGGAGTAGGTCTCCGTTATTTCTAACGTCCGTAACCAGGTCATAACCAAAAACCCAGGAGACACCCATGCTGATTAAAATGTCTGTCTTTAAACTGCAGGTTTTTTTTAGCAGCTAAGCACCTTTAGACATAATAACCAAACTTACCGTGTTTCTCGCCTCTTCACAAGTAACCTTCGCGACTGTCTCCAATCGATAACTCACTAACATTCATTCAAGATGTCTGCAGTCTCTCCTCAGAAGGCTGTCAGCTGACAAGCGTCATGACGCCATGACGCAGTGACGCGCAGCGCATCGACGTTTGCGAGGGAAACTAGCAGCCGGAAGTTTATTTTGGACTCTGATGAATTCTGTTACACTCTTCGAGTTTTTATTTTGCTACTTCACTTATCATGACTATAAAGAGATTTTACATGTTATTCACTTCTGTTTTCACAGATAAAACCTGAAAATGTTCTGGGGTATAAAGAGTAAGTTGTTTTAATATTTTCTTGGCATGATACCTTACCAGGATATTACCGCTGTATGGTGATCTACTTCGACTAATTCGTACGCATAAGTGGGACTGCATGTCCAAGAATTAGATTAAATCATCTAAATCACACAGTAAACATCCGATTTCACAGGAGGGTGCATCAGCTTTACACCTGGTAAGAGTTCATGTAATGCCGGTGTTCTGACGAGTTGAGCTATCTATCGAGACGTACCATCGAACCTTTTCGCGCATGTGCAGTTCCACCGTTTGGGGGTTAGGGCTATCGATTAGCACTACGGTAGCCTTACTCGACAAAGTAGCTCAACCCGACAGAACGCCGGCTTAGATCCTTCCTCAGTGCTTCCTTTCTTGTGAAACAAGCATGGCTGGGTCTAATACACTTCCTGTGACCTTGGGAAGATTCCACCCAGTACTGTTCAGCAGAAACATAGAGGTGAGTATGTGCTATGGACACTGCACAGCCTCCACAAGGTTGTTTGGGTTTCCTTACAATTTAGACATTTATCAAAGTGAATTGGTGAATCAAAATGTTTCCTGGTCCCATGTACCCTTTGCTAAACTGACATCCCTTCCAGGCTGTCATTGACCCTGTACTGCAGTGGTCATCAACCCTGCTCCTGGAGATCTCCAATACTTCTCTGCATCAGGAGTAATGAACTAGTGCCCTGTTCAGTTCATCCCCTGGCTGCCTTGTACTGGATAAGCCATTGAAAGATGGAAGTCACATTATTAAAAACCAATAATACACTCCACACACAGAATCTGTCACAGATAATTTATTATATATATATATATATTCAGCAGGTGTTTATAGCCATGCAGCACTGCAACACCAGTACACTGAACTGTGGTGCAGTGTGTGCATGAATGGGCAAACCCAAAACAACACAAACAACTGCAGTCAGTGCTGAGAAATGCAACAAGCCTTCAGCCAGCAGCATATACCTGCAGAGGTTAATAATTGACACTTCATTGATCCCCGTGGGGAAATTCTCTTTACACCTCTCCAAACTCGCTCTCTGTAGGTGAGAGCAAGCTGGCCACAAAGCAGCGCCCAGAGAGCTGAGGGTTAAGGGCCTTGCTCAAGGACCTGCAGATGTGGCAAGGCTGGGCTTGAACCAGCAACCTTCTGATCACGGGCACAGAGGCTTAGCCCACAAAGCCACACACACACTGCCTCGAAGGTGCATTTAGTACGAGGCGCCTCCACATACCTGCTGTGCTGCTTATGAATAATTTTCATCAGTAGCTGCCACTGACACTCTACAGTTAACATAACTGCATGTGTGTATACCAGTTACAGCAGGAAGAGTCACTAACAAAGAGAGCCACAAACTATCTGTGGTGCTGATGAACTAAAATGTTCTGTGTTTGGTGACAGGCTCCTGAAGGGATGACCTCATAGGAGGCCTAGAGTGACTAAAGACATACTTGCTACTTTTTTGCAGTCTGTAGACTCAGTACCATGTGATGTGGCGTGATGTCATTGGGCAAAGGTACCTGCCGGGCCCTCCCACTTCGTCCAATAAAAGGCACCGCTCAGAAAGCTGTGTAATGGATAGCACTTGCCACACAAGCCCAAGACCACGGACTGGACGTTTACAAACAATTAACACTCCTCATGGGCATGTCTGACCTTGACCGAAATGACCATTGTCTTGAGGTGGGGCCTCTTGAGGTTGCTCTACTCCTGGAGACAGACAATACTTGAAATTAATAACTGAAGCCGAAAGATTCAAATGCAACCTAACAGACCACCTACAGATACTAACAGAATCTGCACCAGTCTGTCCCACATCTGTACTTTGTTCCAGCTGCCTGTGCTCGCAAAGGACATTAAAAAGTGCACAGAGTCGCACCTTCCTTGGTCCAGCACAAGAGTTCCTGTCGGCCCCTGCTGACACCCCATTCGTTACACATGGAACAAACGGGCAACACTTAGGGGCACTGTCCGCCGAGTTCACACGATACAAACAGCACAGCTGAAAATTTGTAATATAGATCTTCAACGAACAGACTGAATGTCATTCAAAATTCAACTTTGAATACATTGCAGAAGTGGATAGTTCAGGTCCGGAAAGTAAAAATCCAGACCAAGATTTAATGTTGAAACTGAAAGATTTTGGAAATGTTCTAAGTTGGAAACTTTCCATTAGAATTAACAGGAATATATGGGAATTTATGAGAAAATTTCATGAATTTTGCAACCCTAGATGTCAGCATATCCATCAATGTCTTAGACTGACAATATTCTACATACATTTTAGGAATCTTACCCCAGTAGACGCCCATCTCATATCGCGAGACTTGCACTCACACTGGCAGCTTAGCTGTAGAGCCTATAAAAGAAGGAAAAGAACAGATACACATATAAAGGCAGTGTGAAGGCTGCAGCTTTTAAGCCCCATGAGTGTCTGGCTGTTGCACCCTTAGGTAACTTGAATACAAACAAAAATTAAAACGCAAAAAAGTGTGAGAATAGCATCTGCGTAAATATTAAACATGATGTCATGAACATCAAGACATTGTTACGCCTCACTAAAGAGCTTCATCAGCTAATTTCTAGACAACAAAACCTAAAAGTAGGCCGGGCACATAGAGATACTAAGAATCTGCACCCGGAAGGCGCGTCCTCTCTATACTTTATTCCAGCTGCCTGTGCTTGCAGAGGACATTAAAAAGTGCACGGAGTTGCACCTTCCTCGGTCCAGCACAAGAGTTCCTGTCGGCCCCTGCTGACACCCCATTCGTTACACATGGAACAAACGGGCAACACTTAGGGGCACTGGTTTTCCGCAAATATGAATGTTAATCTCGTTCAAACGAAGCAGGACCCTCAATTAGTTACTCACCTTTCACGAGGAGACGTAGAAATTACACGTGGGAAGTTGTAAAAACTAGGCAGCAGTAACAAGATTCGAGTTCACATGCGCGCTACTATTTCTCTAAACATGAAAGCAATCAATAATCAGCTATGGCCCACAATCCCGAAAGATAAAATGTATGTTGTACACACATTTTTTCACATTCCGATGTCTCGACAGTCCCTGTCAGACCATCACCTCCGCAGTCCCAAAATCGAAATCCTCTAAATATCAGAGGCATCGTACGACGATCAACAAAGTACTCTAGATCAACAGCAACTTACGGAACATTATATTAATTAGAAACGGAAATTAATACTCGTCACACACAGTAAATAGCCAGAAGAATTTACTGCAGCTTAACTCACACTGCCGCCACCAACCGGCTAAGCCAGTGAAATGGATGAAGAGGAGACCGCAAAGCATGCTGGGAAACCGAAAGCTGTTTGTGGCAGCGCCGGATTAAAATTCTCAATGTTAAAGTCTGGTTATATTTAGAATAATATGTTATTTTATTTTAACCAACAATACTTCATTATTTTAATTTCATTTGTTATTTTTCATTTCTTTTTTGAATGGATGAAACTAAAGAGGGCATACAATAGCCTACTTGGCTTTCAACCCTGCCCAGTTAGCCGGCGTACGCTTCCCAAAAGGCCCCGTTGACAAATTACTGTGCATAGTTGGAACCATTCAGCTGCATGGTTACAATAACTAAATTATGGGCGAACCAATGCTTTTGAGAAACACCCCCCACCCCCCGTGTACTACCTGAGCCACCATGCTGCATGATACCCAATTTGATTCAGTTTGTATAGCATCTTTCCCAACATTGTTGCCCCAAAGCACTTAGCAAAGAGTCAAAGAAACTTATTTAGTGAGGTACAACAGATTAAGGTAACAGTAGTAAAATTTAATATTAAATTTAAAAAACGATGATATGGATTGTGCAAAATGTGCAAACTCCATAGTTTAACATAGGAGAAAAAAACTGAGAGTGCAAGGTCAGTAAGCCTTTCAGTTTTAAAGTTTTATAAAACCGAAGCAGTTCAAAGTGTCCTCCCTGACACAGATTATCTGGACACCATCTTTGTAACACAAAAAAGCCAGGAATATGTATTACTCTGTTGGTTGCTTGGTTCAGCCGGTTGGTGTTTTCTGTCTTCAATTTGTGCTTCTGGCCGACGAAATCGTGTATAACGTGAACATGTCTCTGTACTGAGATTTATTGTTGAATATACCAATTGCGTTGGAGCAAATCTGCATGTTCAAAACTCGTGTTATAGGAGAACACACTATGTGTAATATAGTTGTATTTTTCTTCTAGTCACAATTCTTGCTGCTGCCTTTTGTTTCTCACAACAAGTGTTTATAATATCATCACTATTAAGTACAGCTTTTTGTGCTAGGAGTGAGCATGACTTGTTACAAAGGTTATGAGTTGATCGACTTCTATGATGGTAAATATTTTTGCTGAATTGGTATGTATTCTACCATAAGTGATACTTCTAATGTTTTAGTTTTCTTTCAGCATTTTGCCCTTTTCTTGCTCTTTGGCAATGCCAAAAGGAGGGGAAATGCACACAGGCTCATGTATTTGCATGTAAGCATTATATGCATTATATGCTCTGACGATAAGAAAACCACGTGGTTAATTAATTATGAAGGTTTGTCTGGACTGTACCTATAATTGGTCATGACTTGAATGTCATGTTTGGATTAAAATTTGAGGAAACCTGAAGGGCAGACATCCTTGAATATACATTTTCAGTTGAAATTTTATTATATTGAGTTTAAATCCAAATGCTTTAAATATTTTTGAAAGAAAATTGCTTAATTTTATGCACGCATGCATTGTTTCGTCCAAGTGACTGCAGCACTGACATTTTGATTTTTTTAATGTTTGTAATTTTTATATTGTCCAGTAGAGGGCATTAAAACGACATTCAGTGCAAATGGTGCCATGACGAAAAGGCTTCTCTGCCAGTATTCTCACAGTCTAGGGCAGGGATGGGCAATCTTATCCGCAAAGGGCCGGTGTGTATGCGGGTTTTCGCTGCAACTCCCTAATTAGATTACTAATTAGAGGACTGATTGGCTGAAGAGTCCTCACACCTGTGTTTGAGCAGCTGACCTACAAGTTATCCCAAAAACCTGCATACACACCGGCCCTCTGCGGGTAAGATTGCCCACTCCTGGTCTAGGGCATGTGGCCTTTCTGATCCTCAGTGTGGAGCCAGAAGTCAAATGTTGGTAGTTGGCCTTCCCACCTGACACCTGTCCTTCAGCTCTGCTACAAGCCACTCCAGTTTGCCTGAGAGCAGCCTCCCAAAATTCTGCAGGACTAAACCCAAGTTGTGAGTGGGCTCGCTTGGGCAAAAAAAGTACTGTTTCTCCACTTCACCCTGGAAACCAGAGACAAAGTCAATATATGTATGTAACAATTACATATCAAGTACATTTATCTACTTAAGATACTGATGTATGTGATTTATATATTGTAGACCAGTCGTACTAAACTGATGGGCTTTCATATGGTTAAATAAAATAAAATAAATGATTGGCAAATTACTATTGTGTTTTATTTAGACACACTGACACTATGGTTTATCTTCCACAGATGCACTTAGACACGAGTGTCTCTTACTGTGATCTCCAGGTGAGTCACTACATGCAGGTAATTGGAAACACTGTGCTCCAGTTGTTGCAGCAGTGACAGCTGACACCCAGACTGACTAAGAGTCATTGTCGCTCTTACATCTTGACCTAGCATCTCCAGGGCAGACTGGACCTCCCCTGTTTTCTGCTGCATCTAGGCAAAACACAAAATGCAGATTAACACATTTGTGTTAGACATGACTGAGTTCTCTGTCACTGGGATAATGTCCATCTATATTAAAACCACAAGGTATATTTATCAATTAAGTGGGGCTCGTTGCTTGCCATTGGGTGTGTGTGTGTGTGTGTGGGGGGGGGGGGGGTGTATGGAAGAGGGCAGAGGGGGTGTTTTATAACTCACCGATTTCTTATCCCAGGATGCTTTATGGATCTTAACACAAGGCAACTGGATAGGAGATGGAAGTGAGGCTGATGAACTGCAGACACTCTAGATGTACACAGGCAAGCGAACACGCAGAGAGACAGTCAAACATGCAGACAGACAGATGACATGAAGACGTACGACAGCCAGGGAATCAGGTAGGTAGAGAAACCAACAAAAATGCGGTCCGACATTCGGGGACAGTGTGGAAATAAAGGATTGAATTTCTTGTATTATGCAACGTAAATCTACCATGCATTAATACAACTCTTGTTTTTTCACCATAGCAGCCTCCAGTTTCTTCAATGTGTTCATGTCTCTCCGAGCATGATCATTGCACACAAAATCGATTGGTCTTGCCTGAATGTTCCCCACCTCACCGGCAGCCAGGAAGATCAGCAGAAATATGGGTCCTGAGAAAAAAACAGAAACGGTGTCTTTATAGAACAGGCGAAGCTCCATACTGACCGCACTGCCCACCGATTGATGCTGATCACTGCACCGTAGTGACTTTACAGTGTTCCATGCTATTGCTCCCCAGTGGGCAGCGGATAACAAACTGTGAAGATAACGCAGCATCTGTCCAGCACAGTAGTCTCTCATCTGTTCACTCCTCAAAACACCAGCCTAGTTTTTCTTAGAAACCAGTAGATGAATGTCAAACTATGCACAAACCACTGCTTTTATTACATACCTTGCATTTAACTCCTCTCTGATGTGTATCTTGTGTCTTGTATTTATTTTCTGTCTTCTTTATGCCAGCTGTTAGTTGTCTGCTATCATGATGTCTCCAACAATAGCAAGCCGTGCCAACTGAAATTTCCACCAGCCTTGGTCTTTTGGCAATAAAGATTCTGATTCTGGCTCTGATCAACCAAGTCAATTTGGTTGTAATTGATATGTTCACAAGATGACCAAGATGACACATAAAGTCCAAAAAAGTCCATTTTAAATGAAAGGTTCGTCAGACACGGATTTCTTCTACACTGTTCTGCTACAGTGCTTCTAGCAATTCTTTAGTCACTGCTCAGGTCCATTCCACACTGCCATGCCTGTGGGATTTGGTCGTTTGTGCTTTTCTTGTGCCATTCTTTTAAATGTGTTGTTCTGGGTCTTCCAGAGAATCCCACGTAGACCCTCCTGGTCTCTCTCTGTCTCCCTCCCAGTCCTTCTCAAGTTCCTCTCCCGGTTTTGTCTACCAATGGCTTTCCCTGCACAACTATTTCTGCGAAAATAAAAATCATATATGAATCATACTTTTTAAAGAGCAATTGCAAAGCCACATGTAATCAAGAGATTTCATGATTCTTCAGTGCTGATCCAAACAGTATTAAACTGTATGAAAACAGCTAATAAACATTCACTCTTTAGCCTGGGTTAATATTCTACCTCTGGACATCCTGTTATCCACGTAGATTCACTATGCAGGGACACATTCCATTAAACCTGGACTCTTTCCCAGAATTGCGCATGCAGGGTTAACTCCCGCTTTGACCAAATTTACGGTAATAGGAAAGAAGTTCAAACCCACATAATGACCTTCACCCTAAGAAATCCTTGGGGGCTTTTCTGTAGAATTCAACCGAACAGTGAAAATCTGTGCATTTAATTTTATATAGGTGTGTGTTTGTGTGTCTGTATGTGTGTGTGTGTGTGTGTGTGTATATATATATATATATATATATATATACACACACACACTCACATATACATATATCTAATAGGACAAGCGGTTACAATCGAAAATCGAGTCCATGTAAATTTTCTCTATGGAACATATTCAACTTATATACAAAAATCTTGGGATAAATTATATATATATTTAAACACATACATATACATATATCTATCTATCTATCTATCTATCTATCTATCTATCTATCTATCTATCTATCTATCTATCTATCTATCTATCTAT
>JAODJU010000043.1:13733109-13751052 GCA_026776725.1 Gnathonemus echidnorhynchus
TATCTATCTATCTATCTATCTATCTATCTATCTATCTATCTATCTATCTATCTATCTATCTATCTATCTATCTATATACTTTTTTAGTTAAGTCATGGGGTTAAGTCCCTTGAACTTTTCAGTAACTTGCCTGATTTGATTATATCAATATTTACTTGAGGAACATTGTCTCAGTCCGAGCTAAAGCTTTGCCAGCTGTCTACCATGCTGCCGTATTTAGTGTCTGCTGACATCATGACCCACCTGACAGGCTTCTGCAGTTATCATTCAGCTGCACGTCTTCTCCTCCACTCCTTCGCACGAATCCACACCAGCGGCCTGGTGCAGTTTTGAACAAGAGGCAGTAGGGAGCAGAAATAATCCTCACTGGAAATCCACACAGCAAAAGACAGCCTGACTGATTCAGTGACTTTTTGTCTGATTGATTTCATTATTAAATGAGTAATTGTTTGAGAGGCTAATAGACTGACTGACCATTTGATTGATCTGTTGACTGTCTGATTGACCAGCTGATACCCACAGCCAGCTACATCCCCAGCACACTTTTAAGTGGAGATCAAAACCAGACGGGTGAATGATGGTACAACTTTACTGTATTAACACAAATACACAATATTCTTTTTTTTTCATGATTATTTCATCTACAGTTCCAAAATTCTTTCCATATGTATTACACCTCAAAAGGTCTGACCTTCGATGACATTCATCATTTTAGAAAAACAAATTCCTGTCATCCATCACATAATATGCCACCAGAATGAAAATCAAAGCCATAATAATTACCAGAACAACATTTTAATGGTAGAAAACTAGTGCAATAAAAGTAGATCTCTGTAGAGAAATACTCAAGAAAGATGTAACCTGGTCTGTAAGAACATTTCAGCAGGCTGGTAAGTCTCCCAGTGCATCATACTGGGACTGGTATCCTTCCGGCATGGGGGAAGAGATTCCACACAACAGTATCTCTCAGGAGTGGAGCGATAAGCTGAGGGTGTTCAGGATACACAGAAATAAAAACTCAACTCCAAGCCAGGTCACTTGTGGGAGAAGCACATCGGTCTTCTGTCTCCTAGGCGGGTCATTCTCATCCGCACAAACCTCCACACGTGTGTGGATGGAATGTAAGGATGCTAAACAGAGACGGCAAGAGGAATCTGGTCATGGATATGTTGAGCTGGGATTAAGGTTGGGGTGAGACCATGTTGAGACTGCAGGCTCAATGCGTGTGAATTGTTAAGGGTTCTGCTAAATACCAGAGAGGGAATGTTACATTAAGCTGAGCAAGGAATCACCAGTTAACTGAACACCTGATGGAGAAAGACGAATCAGAGATGACATCACCCCTCTTCCACTTTCTCTTCCAGTGGGATCACCTCAAACAAGCTCATATCAGATATCTTTCTGCTTCCATCATGTTCTGGAAGATATTCAGTCTCTATCAATGACTCAAAAGGTGAGGAGGAAGAAGAAGAAGAGTCTTCATCAGCTGGACTGGAAGGGGCGCAAGCTCCCTGCAGTGCGGCCAGGATTTCAGATGCAAAGTATACAGGTAAGGTGGGCGAGGAAGGGATCTCAGGGGTGTGGCCCTGAAGCTGAACCTCAAAGCTGTGGAATCTGGAACAATGGGTGTTTAGTGGGCTCTCCGATGGGGCTGGGCCTGTAGGGAGAACAGAGTCCACCTGGTCATCAGCGGAGAGCATGACAGAGGTACATGAAGACTGAGGAAGCTGAATTTGTGACTCCCCAGACTAAACACAGGTGAGTGCATACCTTCAACCTGGATATTTTGTGGAAGCTCATTTTCAGGGGAGAAGCCTTCGTCATGCAAGTCTTCATTGGAGTCATCATCATCCACAGAAGACCAGGCTCGCAACTTAGCTTCAGCGATGGCGAACTGTTCAGCTACCCCTGAGGAGCATGAGCACCGACCTAAACACACGTGTACACACACAGACACACTTACACAGTTTCTCACACAGACACTGACTCACAGACAAACTCATTGACAAAAACTGATTCACGCAGAGATTCAGGCGCATAGACAGATACACACAGACACCGAATCACACACAAACACTTTGAAAGACAGGGACACACAAAGATACAGGCTCATAGACAGACACTGACTCTCTCTCACATGCACCCACACATCCACACAGAAACACACAGACGCAGACTCACACAAAGACCTTGACTCGCAGTGATAGACTCTTTGACAGACATTGACTCATAGGCACTGACTCACACAAACAGGGACTCACATAAAGATTCAGGCTCATAGACAGATATACAGAGACACAGACTCATACACAGATCCTGTCTCGCAGTCATAGACTCTTTGACAGACATTGACTCATAGGCACTGACTCACAAACAGGGACCCACATAGAGATTCAGGTTCATAGACAGATATACAGAGACACAGACTCATACACAGACCCTGTCTCGCAGTCATAGACTCTTTGAGAGACATTGACTCATAGGCACTGACTCAGAAACAGGGACTCACATAGAGATTCAAGTTCATAGGCAGATACACAGAGATGCAGACTCACACACACACTGCCTCACCTGCAGCAAAGCGTGCCTCTTGCTCTCCCTCACTGAGGTGGCGGTAGGAAGTCAGGTGAGACTCCAGTGTGCTGAAAGGCTCCACAGGCTTGCACCAGCCCTTCCACTCGATCAGATGGGCCACCCGGCCCTGGGCCATCGCAGTGGGCTTGGTCACGTGCTCCTTCACCACCTGGGAGATACCTGTGGGTTTGGCCGGTACAGCACAACATGACCAAAGGGTGCCGTTAGCAGAGTGGGCACAAAAAAATTGGTTTCTGCGGTGCCTCTGGTAGAGACATGTTGTGAAAGTCAAAGACACTGTCAGAAAAAAATGTGTAACCTTTGAGGGTACAATTACTTGTCACTGGGGCCAAATGTACCCCAGCTGTAGGTACCTTTTAGTCTAATTTAAGGTACAGAAATAGACTCTTAATGTACCATTGGGGGTACATTAATGCTGTTTTTATTTTCGGGAACAAAGCTGTACCAGGACTGTACACATTTTTCTGACAGTCTGCACTCGTGTGGGTACCGTAGAGCGACGACCAGGCCAGTGCTGCAATCTCGTGGATGGTCAGGGCTTTTCGGGGCTTTGGCAGCATTTCCACGCCGTCCACAGCATTTACCTGCAAATAGCACAAGCATTCAGTTACTGGCGCGTCACCAAGGCCGACAGGCCGACCTCAGTAAGTCCACAAGTGAGACTCCCAATTCATATTAAGGCAGACAAGGTCATCTGTCTATTCGACCCAGGCATTCCAGTCCAGATATGGGCTTTTGCATCATCCAGTAGCCGGGTGTCATGCTACAAATCCTGGGTAAAATATCATCTATGCTGGCTTTGCTCCAGGGACCCTTGTTCACGGTTCCCCCTGCCAGTAAGTCTGCTGTCTGCTCACGTAGGAACACCTGCCGGGGATACAGGGGATGGTCCAGCCCCCTCAGCTGCACTCCAAAAATACAAAGCCGTTCTGATTCAGCATGACCCCTAAAAGCTGCTCATTCACCAGGCCTGTCAGCAGATCTGCTAACTCTCTACACAGTCTGCTGCAGAACTCCACAGGTGCAAAACAGGGCTCACTTTAAATCCAAAACAACATCCATACCAACCTGTCTCGGTACAACAGAGGATCATAGCAGCTTCCTTACACCTTTACACTCCCACCCGAGTTCAGACAATAGATGAGTTTGACGACAGGAAAAGCTTAACTGCAAAACCGAATGGAAACGTGCCCCTGCCCATCCGACATCAACTCAAAATAAGAAGACTTAGCTTTATTTATTATAGAAAAGCTGTACCAGACTGGCCTCTTCCACAGCAACGCTGCCCAATCTGCCGGGGACAAGTCGACCCCAGAGGAACAAACCGCCACAGATCACCATCTCTTTACATGCTGAGTTGCTGGCTGCGCCCGTTTCATTTTCTAGCCCCTGCGCTTGACTGTGCATCTACCAACTTTCCACTGGGAAAGGTGCGTTTCTATAGCAACTGGTCACCATGGAATTATTTCTCCTAGGCTACCCGGCGATATACGCAGATGATGTTGCGTAAAAGACTGGCTGCTCATCGTCGCTTACCGGTGACTCGTGCTCTTCTCTCGCCGCGGAAATCTGGGCTGGGGCACCTGTGCTCCTGTGGTGACGAGCTCGCTAAATGCTAGGAAGCGGCAGCCAAGAACATCATCAGCAGATGTTAAAGTCGCTAAACCGCGCAGTGATTTGGCTGTAATGAGCTAAAGACCCTGCCAGCTGGTAAGCCTGTGTGTAGGGGCTGGTTCCTGTTTCACCATAACGTTCAGTCATCACTACGCAGGCAGGAACAACCACATTCACCTGAGATGTTTCTCCAGTTCACTTTTATTCTTTTGTGACTATGAATGTCAGGGTTTTAAATCCCTTATCCCTGAAATACAAGCACATTTTATTCGGTTTTCAGTTTGTGTTAATGACTATCTCTTGTCTGGTAACTGGCAAGGCACAGTTGTGCAGAGTTTAAAGGTTTGTGGTTTTTCTGGCTCTGATCTGTAGATGTCAGTAATCATTTGTCTGCTGTCTCTACCTCTTAATAAGCTGATGGCTGACAGTGCATTTTAAAAGTGTTTGACCTTGTTCTATACCCCTGGGATCCCTTAAGGCACCTATTAAATACACGAACCTTGAAATGAAGATCAAAATGTAGGATGTTAGGATTATATTTGTAAAATATTACCCAGGGTTCTTAGTAAATGTGCTCCATAGATTTTGATTGGACTATACATTCTTCAGATGTATCATTGGAGAAGTTATTTGAGATTAAACTATTATTTTGTAGTATTATGTAGTATTTTGTATATCATATTCTTTTGTTTCTTTTATTCCTCACAAATTGGGTCCAGGTATTTCACGCAGGTTGGCAGGGGCCCTTATAGACAGTGGTTCTGCTTCAGGATTTGTGTTGGGAATCAGACTAGGCTTTTGTAGCTGGGCTACAGTCCTGTGGCAATGTCAGCTACAGTCATGGTAATCAAACCCTGTGTCCATTTCCAAGGTAAAGCTGTAGTTTATTACCATTACCAGAGTAATCAGGCTTATTATGATCTGACCAGTGACTGGGTGAGTTTGATATGTACCTCAGAGAAGAGCAAACTCACTCACAGTGGTAAAATAGTACAACTGACAGTCAGATATGAAGTGCCCACGCATCTACAGTGTTATCTAAAAAGATGACCTTTTCTAGGTTATGTGAAAGTTAACGTTCAAGTAATGGAGGCAATTCGGCAGATGCAGTCGTACGGTTGTACCTCTTTGTGAAGTATAAAAGCAAAGCATCGGTAAGTTTTTCTGGTTAAAAAGCTCCAAGCAGATACCCTTCGGGACCTGATAACTGGGTCAAATTCATCTTCAAGTACTGCACGCCCTCTAGTGGCAAATGGATGAAAGGCATGTCGGCATGCTTCCCATGAATATGGGGGTCAGGTAGAGAATCCTCAGCTCCATGTCACGCGCAACAGGCAGTCTGTTATGATGAGTGGAAATATGTCTGTATATAATGTCTTGTCTCACATTATGAGAGAAGGGGGAGCGTCATGCAAAACTGTGAATTTGGGCTATTCTAGTCAGGATTGTGTGTCACATTGAGATAATCAAATCTGAGAGTCACTTAGCAATGCTACACAGCACTAGGCTATACGGCCACGGGGGTAACACTGCTGAACAATTAATCTACGTCATCACATAGGGTTAACCCAACTAATAGTGTTGTATTTCTGGCTGTAAGCAGTGTATATGTCATGCATTTCATTATTTACTAAAGATTTCAGGGCTGACATGCCCTGTTGAGCTTGTCTATCTTGCTGTGTGTAACATCTGGTGCTCTTAAAAGGGCGACATTAAACATTCCAGTTTCGTGTGCAGGTTTTAAATCAGAACGAATTTAAAGATAAATACAATATAAATATATAGGTAAAAAACGTGCCAAAGATCGTGAGCCCAGTGAATTTCTATCAAAGTAGTTGAGCGTAAGCGTAATTGTTTGTACGTTCTGACATACATAAACCCAAAACCCCGCTATTTTATATTTCAAGTAGATCAACGCATATGTATAATTTATCGTTTTTGCTGCAAATAAAGCACAAGTAAGAATAAAATACATATCCCGTAATATTACTTAGAATCGTATTTTTCTAAATTTTGTTTGGACTCTAACCTTTACCTGTGGATCGTTGTTGTGATCATTTGTTCAATAGATTCCTGAATCTTGATGCACTTTATGTCCAGAAACAGGTGCATCACGGCATTGATTTTGTATTAATAGCGAAGGCAGAGGCGAAGACGCGACGCTGCGGAGCAACCCGCTGTTTACCAATAACACAGTGTGACTGGGGTCATTATTCTTTTAGCTATAATTTAATGCAGATATGCTCTTACAAGAGTACCGATCTTACCATCAGTACTAAAACCTTAGTAGCATACAAAAATCATCCATAAATGAAGGCAGAAGTGAGCCACAGAAGTCTGTCTCCTGTCAAAGGCAAATTCGCGGCTGCACGTCAATAGACAAAGAGTCATTGGTCCGCCGTCGCACGAAACAGGTGCATTACGACATTGATTTATATTCGAACGCTTCAAATATACTCTTACAACACTATGATGATAATAAACGCACGCAGGAAATTAAAAGAAGACGTTTCCACGTTAATAATAATGAGCGCTGGCTTACCTTGGAATTAAAATCAGTCAACGCAGTCAACAGCATATTTGCTACGACGACGGGTCCGGGTTGTATAGTGAATTTACCCTAACCCCCTTAGTCATACTTCAGGTGTTTTATAAAGGCGATTTTATATTCCCTTGGTCTGCTGGTGCCCGACCTCCACCGATCTACAGACTCCCCGGTGGCAGTGTCACCAGTTTGAACACCCAGCTTAAAGTCAGACGTTTTTCTTAAAGCTACAGGAGATACCGGCGTGATATGCTCTTCTGCAGTCGGCCCTTGGTGTTCTGGCGCCCTAGGTGAGATTCTGCTGCGCGCCCCTGTCCAGAGTAGCAAAAAACAAATTTAGTCAATTCATTTGCATTAAAAACATTGTACATGGACAGACATCGCTCTGACTCGCAACTTGGCTCAGACTCAAGTCACAAATTTGATGACATGGATCTCGACTCGGCTTAACTGATGGAAAGTCTTGGACTCGACTTGGACCCTATGACTTAGGTTAACTTGAGGTTATAGTTATCCATCTGGCTACCATAACATTAATTTTATAATTTCAGTGCATATTAATTCTCTACTGTCTGCATTTTCATCTGGCTGAATGCAAGGTATCCTGAGATAGTTTGTTGGAAAGATGCATCACTCCCTGCATATACATGGATGTAAAATCTGTGTGAGGTCAGGTGTGACAGAGTGGAGACACTGTTTTCAACCTTCCTCTATCTAAGAAGTACTTAACCTACAATGTAGTGTGGCGGGATTTTGCTGCAGCAATTTTAACCAAAGAAACTGACATGGACTGGACTTGGACTTGAGTTCACATGACTTGACTCGGACGTATAATGTTGTGACAAGAGACTTCACTCAGACTCACCAAGGATTGTTTGCTCCCATCCCTGTTAACTAGCTAGTTTGCATCTGTTTTACAAGAAAAGTAATGAAAAATTAAAACTAGTAAATAACTGCAATGTCACAGAAAGCAACCAGAGGTTTTTTCTTTATTTTTTTCTCTCTTTTGCACCCCCTACTGAAATGGCACCCTGGGCGATTGCCTAGGTCTCCTATAAGGTGGCCGTCCCTGCTCTTCTGTACTCTCTGACCAAGTTAGATTCCTGAGGAGATCCATTCGTTTATGCAGACTCGTCCAGTATATAAGCTGAAGCTTTTCATTATACACAAACCATAACTCTTGGAGGAGTTTCTCTGTCTTTATGGTTGGACTCGTGAACTTGTTCTAGTTGTCGGAGGTACTGTTTTAATAAACAGAAGTGCCTATCGACCTGCTTCCCTCTTTCAGCACCAAAGCTGATGGACAGCACCCGACTGGTCTTTTGGTTCATATCTTCCTGGTAGGCCTAGTGAAAAGCATGCTGGGAGTATAACAGTCAGTGTTATTATGAGTATCTATATGAGTATCTATTACTTGTGTTGAACACTTATTTTCTTACTTTGTGGTGATATTCTTGTATTTCCGGTGCTTGTAGCGATGCAGCACATGTAAACCCTTACCACCACTTTGGGAGGCAAATACTCTTAGGCAGTCAGGAAGGTTGGCGCCATGTTTTTTTTATCTGCTTTGGAGGCAATACCGGTCCTAGCCAATGTGCCGTGCATCACTGCCAGCACCGGTTGTCGGTGCCCCCTACTGAACGACAGGAAAAAATCGTTTAGCCTGTGTTGCAGATAGAATTGACTGGCCCGGCCTGGTGGGTTCTGTAGGAGAAGCTAATACAAAACACGACTAATTGAGATAGAGACAAATCCTTTAATCTTTATGAACAATTTATTAAAGAGTTTAAGCTGTAGATACTGGCCACAATTCCCCCTCACACACACTAATTAAGTCCTAGACATCAGAAAATAACTCACATTGTACACAATAAATAAGTTGTTCGTCACTCTCTTACAGCACACAGGTGTCGAGGGAGTATTTTTTGCTGCTGATTTAATAATAGAAACTGTCCTCCACCCCGATAATGCTCTTCTTGCTGGTGTGGCCCAGGAGGCACTAGGCCAAAAGAGAGAGTGAGGAAAATCCGTTTTCTGAATGAGGACCCACATACCATCAGTGCAGCCCTGATTCGACAGTGCCCTTTATGACTGCCTCTGTGAAAGACAGTGGTGCATAGCGTTACTCATGGGGGGGGGGGGGGGGCAGGTGGGACACCTCCCACTCAATATTCTAGACAGTCATTTCTCCCACGCAGTATTTTCTAGCATTTTGCTTTTAGAAATATGAATAAACTTGTCATAAGAATTTGGTTCCCAACTAATCTACTGAAGGAGGGAAAAAAAAACCTTTTAGCCAACAAATTCAGTTACATACGCATAAACGAACGTATGCAGTCAGTATTGAAATGGACAGGTAGCCTATACATAGGTATACATACAAGGTCATCAGTGGGATGACCAGTTAGATGACAGAGTTCACCACGGGGATAGATCAAGGCTCTGCATTCTTCTCAACTAATGGAGGTTGTGACAAAGAGGAGCTGAAGCAACTACAGGAAGAAGATGTTGACCTGGGCCCAGTGATCCATTGGAAGCAATGGGGTAGGTATAGCTTGCTCCTTTGTGGCCAGCAGCAAAGGCATTGCTAAGGCAGTACAACCTCCTGACTCTCTGGCATGTTTGGAATCCCTGAGGAGCTCTACAATGACCAGAGGCACAGTTTTGAGAGTTAGATCTTCAGGAAAATCTGTAAGCAGCCGAGTAAAAAGACGAGGACACTACAACTATGCCCACAAAGTGTTGGGCTGGTGGAAAGATTTAATAGGACATTGGTGACCCCATCAGCATCCTAAAAGGAGACCATCAGCGGCACTGGGACAAACACTTACCCATTTTGTTTGCATATTGGACGAACAGTACAGGTGACTATGGGCTATACCTCCGCTCTTATGTGGGGAAGAGAGCTTTGCATGACAGTAGGTTTGATTTTTGAATAGCCCTGGGCCACCAAGTCTAAAGTGTGTCCGTCTCCTACAGGGCTGTCTCGACAGTGTGGATGGACTGGCCCATGAAAGCCTCACACAGGCTGGGGCCTGAAACAAGCAGGAATATGATGTGCATGGCAAGGGGCGAGAGATCCAAGGAGAGAGGGTATACGTGTGTTTAGCCCAAGGTGAAAAGAGGATGTTTTCCAAAACCTTATAATCCATGGGAAAGACTCTGTTTAGTACTCAGGAGGATCTCTGATGTTGTAGACAAGGTGAAGATGAAGACCCAGCTGGGATCAGTAGTGCTGGGGCCATTTGGCACCATACCTGCAACCCAGTACTGGGAGCTCCACCACAGTGCTGACTAGCCAGTCACCATGGCGCTGATGGATATGGGGGGGTCTCTGCAGTGGTCCCATTGTGAAAGCCTTTTAAACACCAACTACAGAAGTCTTGCTGGTGCAGTGCTGACCAGTCCAAAGAAGATATTCCCCGCACCGGTTGGAGGGCTATAACTCGGGACTGGAAATGCGTAAAACTGGATGTTTGGCCTTTCTAATCCAGCACTGTGTCTGTGTCATATACATATATACATACACACATATACATATATATATATATATATATATATACATACACACATATATATATATACACACACACATATATATATATACACACATATATATATACACATATATATATATATATACACATACACACATATATACATATATATACACATATGTACATATATATACACAATATATGCATTTATGGATTTCTAAACTTTTTGTGTCATCTGCAGCTCTTGCACAACTCCCAAAAACTCCCTATTTAAGTTCTTATACCAACCCCATGATGGGAACAATCGTAACATATAAGAGTATGTTACTGATAACGTTCGTTTGATAACGTTCATTTGGGGCAAACCATATGCTGTACTCAGTACCATTTTCCTACAGAATTTCACGTAACTTCAGATTGTCAGGCTTCTGTGTGCTTGCCACCGCTCGCTTTCAGCCATCATTAAGTGAAAGTGCATTTTAATAATAGCACCTATAAGAAACAGGGACACAGACCGGTATGACCAGGGGAAGTTAATTATAATCAGTACTGCCTCCCTTGGCGTACTCTTCCCACATTCAGTCCAGGTCAGCAGTTCAGACAGTGAGGTTGTGCAGTGTCTTCTAAAAGATCGGAATGAATTATCATCAGCATGCCACCCACTGGAGTGCTCAGTCCGGCCTTCCTTTATCTTCCCCGCCCATCATAGTACCAGAAACCATGGAAAAACAGGTGTAGACTAACTAAATCTGAATTTGTGTAAAGCAGTCAGGTAAATTAACATTGGAGGCCTTGCAGTACAAATGACATAGGCTGATAAAATCAGTCGAGGCAATGGGATTACAGATGTGAATTTATTCAAACCCTTTTTAATACCGTTGCCAAAACAATATGAAGAACCACGAACACTAACGTGGCCATTCATGTTCTCTTAAAATTAAAAAAAAAAACCCACACACATGCACACGCACACACACGCAAACACACACACACACACACACACACACACACACAATGGTTCCTCTGCCCACAGGGCTTCCACAACCTCCCTAATGTACATGGGACTGCTGCATGTTCCAGTCCATCTGACCCTCCACAGGAAATGATGTCAGCTGCATCCCCGAACAGTGCTTGCTCTAACCTACTGCTTGGTCACCCACTGATGGGCCGCGCTCCCCCTACGCATCATAGTTGGGGTTTTTGCGCAGGATGACGAAACCCTCCAGGATGGGTGTGACGGGCAGGTACTCCTCAGTGGCTAGCTCAGCCCTCTCACCGTGGGCCAGCAGGACTGGCGTGGTGTGGGTCTGGAAGCCTGTGATGGCCTTGGGCTTCCCGGCCTGGCCCACCACGTCCACTGCCTAGGGACACACATCGCTCGTTAACACACACACACTCACACCCATCGCGTCGCCCCACGCGGCATCCTCACCTGTCCCACGCGGACCGAC
The DNA here is from genome assembly GCA_026776725.1 of Gnathonemus echidnorhynchus. NCBI lineage: Eukaryota > Metazoa > Chordata > Actinopteri > Osteoglossiformes > Mormyridae > Gnathonemus > Gnathonemus echidnorhynchus. The sequence goes on from JAODJU010000043.1 coordinate 13,744,812, forward strand.
ACTGGCAGCGGGCGCAGCTCCTCATCGAAGGTGACCAGCATGCGAGGTTGCATGGCTGCCACCAGACTGTACAGCACGTAGTGGGACTTCCCCAAGATCACTGCAAAAGGCCCACAAGGGGCGGGTCAGTCAGCAGACCGATCTGGGAGCTAATCAAGTCAATTCAAATCAAGTCAGGTCAAGTGGGCCTTTGTTACGCCATCTATATACAATCCACACGAAATCGGCACGAAATAACATTTCCCAGGACCACTGTACAGTGTAGAGACTGTATATAAGATAAGTGCAACTACTGAGGGAAAGGGTTAAAGGAAAACAATAGCTGATAAATAAAAATTGAGAATATACAAACAATAACACACGGGGGGGGATTAGGGGTGCATACATGTGTAGTTCAGTCTAACTCGTATGCAGACCGGAAATAGCTCAAGCATCCAGATCAGAAGATGCTTACCGTTCTTGACGTCGAGGAAAGAGACGAGGACCGTGAGCAGGCCAGCCACCGCTACCTGACTCATGAGCTGCCGGTCACTGTGGTACGGACACAGGGTGAGTGTCCCTTTGCCCAGGTGCATCAAACCCTACAGGGGCGGCAAACGGTGCATGCGAGGGTGAACAGCGGCCCTCATCGCCCAGGCGCGCATGCTAGCGGGGCTTCCGTCCTTTTACCTGTGCTAACCTAACCATGAAGAGGTTGTTGGGGTCTTTGGCGTGGTACTGGGCCAGCTGTCGCAGCATAGCAGCAAGGCGGGCGTTGTTGGTCCCTGCCAGGAGGGGGCGCAAGAAGTGCGATCAGTGAGGAATCAGCTGTAAGCTGCCATGGAGCTCGTGGCTTCACAGACCGCGTCGTCTCACCGCTGCCCACCACGCCCATGGCAAAGATGGAGTTGTAGGAGACCTCGGGGTCGGCATCATGGGAGAACTTGCTGAGCGTGTCCAAGATGTTCAGCCGAGGATTGGAGACGGAGATGAGGGCAAGGGCCAGAGGGACAGCGCGCCGGAGGGCGGGTTCCCCGTAGCGTAGCTGAGGACCACGGCAGTATGAGTACCTTAAAGTGTGCGCACGACCACATGTGACACAGAATCCCTGGTAGGTCTGCCTACCAGGTGTCCGAAGGTCCGCAGGGCCATCTCCGAGCCGATTTCCTCTCCCATAGCAATGAGTGCGATTCCCAGCACTGCCACGCCCTGCAGGGGGCAGTACAGTACAGAAGCAGTGACAACCGGTTCAGTCTGCTTTGGGGATCTGGATCATATAGCAAACATGTGTACCAAGCTGGCTCAGTACCTGGTGGGAGCCCATGTCGGCTGTGCTCTCCTTCTTCTCCTTGTCCTTCTTATCCTTCTTGTCCTTGTCCTCCTCTTTGTCCTTGGTGTCATAGTGCTCACTGCAGATATGAAGAAGCTGCTGTACCTTGAGCACATTGCCCGACCCTGGAGGAGGAGCAGAGGTGGGTTGGCCAAATGAAGCTTCCTGGACCGTCTGCTGCATTTTTGACCCCACTACATGGAGCTCTTGGCTTGCTTTGAGCCCTTTTTTGAACAGAAAGCGCCATCTAGCGGGGTCAGAAAATATAGCAAATGGTTCGTGAAGCTTCACTTGGCCCCAAGTGGTTGCTGTCGTGACGATTCTGACCTGCGTAGGCACAGATGTCCACCAGGGTGTTTGCAAAACTGCGGAAGGGCTCAGATACCACCTGCAGAGCTGCCAGGGTAGTCTCGATGGCATCGCCCTTACCTGCAAGGTGACAGACCGATATTACTCTTTGGCACGCTAGTGAATCACTGCCCATTGGTGCACAGGCCTTACCCAGGTGGTTGAGGCCCAGCCCAAGGGGCAACCAGCGAGCATATGTGTCCTTCAGCTCCTGCTCCGACTTCTCCATGATGGTCTGCATTATGGTCGAAGTCACGTCCCCATTGCAGGTGCCGACAGCAATCAGACCACACGCCAGTGCGGTCACTCCTACCACCTGCGGGGAAGCACTATCAACCGAGGGTGGCCACTGGGTCATCGGCGCAGTCACGTGGGGTGCCAATGAGCACCACCCGAACGCACACCCCTCACCTCCATGTTGGACTTGGAGTCGCCCATGACGGGTAGCAGCAGAGACAGTACCTCCTCGCGGCCAGATCCAGCATAGGCCAGGCCCAGCCTGAGGAAAGAACATCAGATCACATAGCAAAGAGCCAACCCCAATCGGCCCGGGCTCATTAATCACTAACCCTCACCCTTCCAGTTACGGGCAGGTGCTTGCTGCCTTCAGACTCACCCAAAGATGGCCCCGATCCGCATGACGTTGCTGTTGTGCAGAACGTAGTCAGAGAGAAGAGCCAAGGCAGGGTCGCACTCATTCCTGACACCAGAGTTCACGATGCCACAGGCCAGGAGGGCACCCGACTGTGTGCGAGTGCACAAGAGTGTGTACAATGGCAGCTCACCCAAGTAGGGGAGGAGAAAGCGCTGTCGCGTTTAGCCTTACTTTGATGTAGTCCTCCGATGAGTACAGGTACTTATCGATCTGCGTGAGACCACCGTCTACGTCCCACAGGAGAATCATTCCCAGGGAGGCGGCCGCACTCAGCATACCTGAGCACAAATCAAGCAAAACAGACAGGTGGACACATTTAGGGCGCTTTTCCACCACACCTGGAGCCTTACTTTTCGTACCAAAGTGTTGGTTTTCCACTGGCATAAAAACTGGTACCGGTGCCGAGTGACATCACAATGTGAGGCGGGGTATTTCATACAGAGTCTGACAAATGGCTATAGTATATTATAAGGCTGGATATTAATACCAACGTCACATGTAATGCACATGCAAGTCATACGTCACAAAAACTGATAGCTAGGTTTAGATCAGGCTTTTCCATATCTTCATACTGAATGGACATTATAGTGTATGGGGATGGGGGGGGGCATGGGTTATATTTCACTAAAACATTTTTACTTTGTCACAGGAAACAAAACTTGGCAAGCTTTGCAATTTTAACGATTGTTCCTTTTAAAGATTTAAAAAAACAGTTTACTGATGCTGCTTTTGCATGAGCTCTCTCCAATCGTTTTCATCTCTTGCAGTTTAAATCACTCATAGGTTTCTGAAAATTTTTCAATATTCCCAATATTCATTGCAACAAAATCACATTGGGATTTTAAAATTTTTAGTATAACAAATACTTTTTCATTTCTCGTCATGCCATCCAGATCGTCCTCTGGTTCTTCCGACCAGATCGCAATTAAAGCTTGGGTCTCTCAATTTGTCCATGCATACATTATTAGTGGCAAGCTATTTGCATAACCAATCAACAAAGAAAATGTTTTAAGTCCCACCCCCAATTATCAGCTGGTTTTTACTTTTGGTACTGGTATTTGACCAGAAGTCAGTGGAAAAGGGAAAGTACCACACTTGGTGCAGTGGAAAAGTGCCCTTGTGTAATAGCGTGCGCGTGCACACACACACACACACACACACACACACACCATGGTCCTTGTTCTTGTAGAGCCACTTGTTCCCATCATCTGTGAGCAGCTTGTCCTGACCAAACGCCGCGTTCACGAAGCCGTTGACGAAGGAGGAGGCCAGGTTCATCCGGGCGGAGTCCACCTGGGAGCCACTGCTTCCAAACCCTGAGAAGCAGGTGGAACATGGTCTGAGAAGTTCACAGGACCATATGCGTCACTCTCCGTTTTGCACTTACTGTTGTTTTCTAAGTGTGTTTTGTAGATGTCATCAGGTACTTTGGGTTCCATGATGTCCAACTAAGGAAGAAAGCAAGAGAGAGATAAGTGGATCAGCTTCAGCCATTCAACCTAACGTGAGGGTGTACAAAAGCCCACACGACCGCTAGCCCCCCCACCTCTCTGCCCAGAGCCAGGAAGTTGCTGTTGAGCTGAACGTTGGACATGATCTCCGTCAAGTCCTCATAGTCCTCCACGTCCTCGCTGAGCTCCAGAAACAGCCCGTGTCGTCCAAGCATGTAAGCCATCTGCTTCTGGATCACGCTACGGGAGAGCCGACCGCCCAATCACACGGGAGAGCCTTCACAGACAAGTGCACACATACATTCCTACGGCTGCACATCTGCAAACACAACAGCTCCCTCACATGTCCTTGCAGGAGATGAAGATGTCCTCCGCCAGCTCCACATTGTTCAGCATCAGGGCCAGGCGCAGAGCTTCGGGGTAGCGGCCAAACTTGCGGAAGATCTTCAAGGCGCATTTGAGCAGTGCAGAGTTCTCTGGTTCGGGGACGTAACTCACGCAGCTGCAGGGTTACAGTGACAGTCAGGTGACAAAGGACCGGGGAAACTCCAACCCTGAGCCCACCAGCAGCATAGAAATGCCCATGGATGATGCACGGCGATAATACCTGGTCAGGTAGAGGCAGACCTTGGCATACGCATTCTCATCAATGTACTGCTCCAGCATATCCAAGCGCTCAATCTCCATCAGGAGGTCACAGGCCTCATGCTCGGCATTGTGGGCCATGTTATAGGGCACTATCTCCTTCACCAGCTTCAGCAGCGCCTCCTGCTGGGCCGTGTCACTCTCCTCCACCTCCTGCCACTCCTTGGCCACCTCCCCAGCCAGGTGCCTGGCGTAGCAAACCATACAAGACCAAAGACTGACTCTCCACACTGCATCGTCACTCAGAATGATCCTTATTCCATAAAATTGATAAAAACAACAGACATTTCCCAGATGGCCAGCAGCTATATTAACGGAGCACCACGAAGCTCAATGACGTACCTGACGTATTCATGCCCCCAGGATGCCAACTCCTCCTGTGAGCCCAAAAGGCGAAACTTCAAACACTCACGGTCCCCACTCATCGTCATGGCGAGGACCGACACCACGTCCGCACAGAACCGCTGTGGGGGGGGGGGGGGGGGGGGGGGGGGAGTTAAGCACAAGACTGAGATCAAGGCTCCACTGCCACCCTCAAATGGCCATTTTATTGTCACTTCGTTATAACACCAGTTCAATATAACAACCTAAAACAATTAAGGATTTTAATTCACATCTCTCATTAAGTGACCACCCAAAACTAACCACCCTGGGACGATAATGTAGCTACACTGGGTATTCAGCAGACCTTGTTTTCCCCGTCCTCCATGCCCTGGAAGATCTCCTTCAGCTTTCCATAGTGCGATCGCAGGAACTTGAGTGGCTTGGGAACCGATGTCATAGAGGTGGTGGAGGACCGGATGTGCCGGCGCAGCTCCTCTAGGGCAGGATGGTACAGGGAAGCGTCCTTCTCCTGGAGCCAGGCAGAGAGAAAAGCGATCTACAAGTCCCCAAGTTTACCATTACCAGGCCATTACCAAGCTCACGGTCCAGATGGTACTCACACTCAGCCGCTCCACCATCATCTCCAGCTCCTCCTGAAGCTGCTTGTCCTCTTCAGACTGAGATAAGCAGAAAAACCCACGGAAAAGTAAAGATTCGAGTGAGCTGCCTATTATTTAACATTAAACCGATGACAGGACTCCGGCAGATACTGACATGTTTACAAACAAAGCAGGACAGCTAAGCCGACTGAATTAAAATCGATCGTAAACACACACCTAGGGAACGCACGCACACACACACACACAGTCAAAGGAACAGCATAATAAAGAAAAATACTCTCATCACACAGTGACGGAAGACACGAATCACGTCTCTATATGAGCAAGCGGCCGCTCTGATTTTCAAGAACGTTATAACCTAATCGCAGAAGACAGGCTGCGTTGTAAAAGCTTTACTTTGAATAGCGAGGCGTTTTCCTGATTTTTCCATTTTAAATACAGCCTCCCTGGCCTGCGCAGCCCAATGACTCAGACATTATTCCTCTGCCTCTCCATCTGCATTTCCACCCACCCCAGACACGTTAGCATATATTACCAATTCCTGATCATCCTTCTTTTCCTTTTCCTTCTCCTTGGTGGGCGAATGCTTCTCCTTGTCTTCAGTCTTCTCAGGTAGCTTTTTATCTTTCTTTTCTCCCTCCATAGCCGCTAATCGTGCCGCTGCCCAACTCTGAATAAAAAACGTCGCGCAGGCGCAGCTGTAGTACGGTGAGCAATGGTGACCAAACTTCGCACGGACCGGCGAACGACAAACGCAGGTATAAGATTCCCGGCTGAAGGATCCGAATTTTATTGTATGACACACACACACACACACACACACACACACACACACACACACACACACACACATGTAGGGTAAACATATCCTTATGGGGACCGCTCATTC
>JAODJU010000043.1:13751152-13764416 GCA_026776725.1 Gnathonemus echidnorhynchus
GGTAACTATCACGTGACCGAAGTTTTTTATTTTTTCTGTGCAGCCCGCGGACCAGTACCGCATGACCCACGGCCCGGGGCTTGGGGGCCACTGCCCATAAGGATAGGTAAACCCGCTCACACACACACACACACACACACACACACACACACACAGAGTTTATTTGTTTGACTAATTAAGTTTATACTAATTATGGATGTAGTATTTAAATGGCATGAATTTATATACTAAGTAATCCAAGTAGTATAAAATTGTGAAACAGTTGCTAGACATCCCACCACTTGGGCATATTGATTTCAGCGAGTACCCCGCGCATTTGGGAATTTTTATTAGAAAATACCAGAATAACGGCTTTTTGAAATACCGTCAAAATATCGTATACTGCAGTGTAATGTCTTAAAAATTGGGTAGAACGTTTACCGCCAGCAAATTATAACAGCAGGTAGCAGTTCCCATCACAACCAAAAGAATTTACCACTCGGCCAGTTAGTAGCTAGCATTCGTTAACAGTATCTACTATCTAGCACTCATTGAAGAGACATGGACAGAAAGAGAAAACCTGCGGCCTGCGGTGTAGAAAAGGTGCGCCAAAAAAGCGAAAAGGCTTTGCTGATTGACGTGGCAAAGTGTGCTAAGATAATTAAGGAATTTATTTATTCAGTATGCAGGTCCACGAGGACAGTGTTGAAGAGGTGGAAACATCAAAGTTGAGTGAGCAGGTAACAGCTTTGTCAGGCTTACTTGCTATGTGCTGTGAACTGGAACTAATGAATTAAATAAAGAAAATAAAAGAAATGTTTTTGTTAACCTTGGGGTCGCAGTGATAGTCCTACCAAAGTCTTGACCATTTCAAAAGTTTAACTAGTCAGACTCAGTGCACAAAAGTTTAAAGAAATTCACAGGATGTTTAAAAAAGGTAATCAATTTTGACTGTTAAAGGGAAAAGTAAACATGTAAATTTGATCATTTTATTCTAGATTAAACCTTGGGAAATTGGTTTTGTTGTTTTACATATTAGCCTATCACAAACAATGGAAATTAACCCATTGTGTTTTTGTTATTATTTTTTTAAATTGATGATTCGTTGATGGACAAATATGTTGTGTCAGTTTGAATTTGGTGTATGAAATTGGGGTCGCTTGACAGTAGATTCCCAGGCTGCTCTTTGTTGCCAGTCCAACCCAGCTACTGAGAAAGGTGAGATGTCTGAGTTGCTGTGATTGAGGATTATAAGGCTTTATTAGTTGTTTGCAGAAAGCATACTACAATGTGAGATGGAAGGCACAACCTTATTAAAAAAAACAAACTCTTTTAATGTAGTTTCACTATGGGTAATATAGTGCAGATTCAGTACACTATTAGCAAGAAAACTCACTGCACCTAAAGCCCTTTATTAGTCAAATCAATAGTGTTGATGGTGAAACCGACCACAAACTTAAAGAAAAGCTGGGGTTTCACAAGGAAAGTTTGGGAACCACAGGGGGACAAGGCATAAAAACACACACACACTGGATATATCACTCATATTTTATTGTACACTTTTATTGCCATTTGCACTTTCTCAGTTATGGTCTTCTGTGAAGACCTTGACTGCCTACGGTCCAGGTGTGTCCATAGGTCCCTACTGTATGACGTCTGATAATAATTGATACTTTATTCATCCCTGTGGGGAAATTCACTTTTCACTGACCCCGTCCTGCTCTCTATGAGTGTGAAGGACAGCCACCTGTTGCAGTGTCTAGGGAGCTTGCTCAAGGACCCACAGATGTGCTGAGGCCGAGCTTGAACTGACGACCATGTGATCACACGGACATAGGCTTAGGCCACTGAACTACTTGGAACAGGAAGGTCTGCTACATTTCTGAGGGGTAGTCACATATCTATGGGCACCTTCAATAGGCCTTTTGGCTGCTGCAAGCTGGATGTCCCTTCACTGTGACCCCCAAGCTTCATGGAGAACAAGATGGGGCAAAATGCTAAAGGGAATTTCCCCATGAGGATCAATATAGTGTCACTATTGTACTCTAATCCTATTTCTGCCAGCTACCAATGCAAAGTGGCAGCTCACCCTTCTCAAGCGGGACATCCTCCTGCCATTTCCAGTTGATGTCACCCTTGCACAGCTTGCACAGATTAGAACCAGGCATAGCACCGGGAACAGAGCTGGAGGAGAAGAACTCTGAAACCACTGAGGATGGGAATACATGTTAGGGGACTGCAGATTCATTAATTCCATTTCTGCCGGCCCACAATGCAAAGGGGCAGCTCACCCTTCTCAAGGGGGACATCCTCCTGTCCTTTCCAGTCAATATCACCCCTGGACACCAATGTTTTAATGGGGATGTTCCACCCTGCAGACTTGTTCAGACCTGTGTGGCATGTCTTCTTCCCCTTCAGCTTATGTAACCCAAAGCTGCTGGTTTTCTTCACAACAGCATAACAACAGGTTTCTGCATATGCAGGGTCCAAACAGGGTATCTCTGCCAAGTGCTTTCTTTTCCAGATTGATTTATCATTTACTTCAAATTCATATTTTTTTGCTTGCATTTTGGAATTTTTATATCACATTCCTGTCATGGCACGAGAAATGAAGAACTCAAGGCGTATTGTGTTACGCATTGTGGCATAACAAAACGGCATTTATTGAACCCAAAGCTGGGTTCAATAAGGTGGTAAACAAACTGGATCACAAGGGATAAATTCAGCAGGACTAGAGTAAGAAAGGTCTTATGCAACAGGAAGGACTGGACTGGGGAACACAGGACTGGGAAGCATGTATATACAGAACTAACAAGGGAGTTAACAAGAGGCAGCTGGGAGTGATTAACACAAGGGTTAGAAATGAGCGTTACGACAAACGAGCAACAGGTGTGGCTTGTTAGGGTCATGCCAGAGAGGAGACAGCAGGGTCAGGTGGATGAGGCGTGTAGGACATGACAATTCCTACCTGTATGTATTAATTACCTTTTCAGTAGTTTTCTGTGATGATAGGCTTGAAGTTGTAATTTGGAAGACCAGCTTTGTAAATGTATCCCCCATCCACTGTGGCATCTGCCTGGCCCTCCTGAAATTGACAGCCTTGACATGGCTTCAGCTCTATCGCAGTACCTGCCTAAGCACCGTACCAAAGGGTTTCGTGACAGATGAGTTGTCAGGCTCTGATGCACTAATTACTTCTCGAATTTTGGCTGCCTGGTCATCACACTTCTTTCTTCTGCTCAGATATTAGGCATTGTCTCACTCCTGGTGGTTTGAATATTAAGGCAGGAGAAATTCCCACTAGGAATGCAGCAGGGATGCTGGTTAACAACCATCCCCATATGATTATAGAGCAAGTTTTCAAATTGGGTTTGATACATTACCATGGCGAGGAGAACCTTCGTACCAGATGATGGAGGAGAGAGATTCCCTGTAGTCACCAACCAGACAGAGTCACAGTAAGCAGTCTCTTTTATAGATGACCTCTGGCTGAGCTTGCAGAAAGCATGCTTTGTTTGTATATGATTTGCAAACATCTTGCACAAATTGTGGACGTGGACAGTGCCCCACTTAAACACAACAGGCAAACACATACGGTAATACCAGGATTGAAGTGGAGGGATGATGGACACACACAGGACTTATTTAAACTTGGCCAATGCTTCATTTCAACAGTAGATTTTACAGGCTAGGTAAGAACTCAGAGGAGCCACGTTTTTCCACAGAGGCTGAAATAGCTCCCATAAGGCATGATAAATCACATCAGATGTGATTTATTTCACATCTCTGCTTACATCACTGAACTTTCCCTGGGCTGCTGGTTTTCCCAGGATTCTTTGCACCGATTGATCGTCCACTGACCCTGTTTGCACAGTCAATATTACACAACATGCAAGTCAACGAACAAGCAGTCAGAGGCAGCTTGAAGCAGACGTGCTCTGATCCCGGTGAGGACAGAAAAACAGACCAATTCATGTTGTCAAATGAGTCAGGCTGAAGGAAACATTTCTATAAACTGGCCTGATGTCATTTCTAAAGACTCAGAAGACAAGATCAACTCTGAAAGACAGGAATCACAATTATCCTGTGATGGGACTCCATCACAGCACCCAGCAAGGGACACATCACAGTAACAAAGGGTAGGTGTGTGACTCAGCAGGTTAAGCCTGCGTGCTTGTGATTGGAAGGTCACTGGACTGAGTCCCGTCTTTGACAAAACAACCACACATCTGTTGGACTTGCTTGCATATTCCCTCCACAATAAATTTTATAATCAGCCTAAAGAGTTACATCCTCGTATTTCAAACTGACAAAAGGAAAAAAAATTGCCAGATGACCAATGGTTGTTTTTTTGAGTAGTAGTATCCAAAATAGCTCAGTAATGTACCTGACACATTCATGTCCCCAGGGTGCCAACTCTTTCTGTGAGTTGAGAAGGCGAAGCTTCAAACACTCATGCCTGCACTGGTCAGTACAGGGAAGCTTCCTTCTCCTGAAGCCAGCTAGAGAGGTACATGATCTACAAATCCTCGAGTTTATCAGCTGTTCACCAGCTCACAGTGCGGATGGTAGTGACACTCAGCCGTTCCATCACCATCATCTCCAGCTTCTCCTGAAGCTGCATCTCTAGCTTGTCCTCCTCAGATTGAGACAAGGGGAAAAACCCATGAAAAAGTCAAGCAAATCCAAGCAAGCTATTTAATATCAAACCAACGACAGGTCTTCCACAGACACGTTTACAAACACACCAGGACAGCTTAGCCATCCACTCATTAATGATTTAGGATTAAAATTACATGACTAAGTAAGCCCATTAATGCAAAAGGAATGTACTGTGGTGGGTGCATGGGCCATTTTGATAAAGAGGACGACAGTTCTTAAAATGGAACTTCCGCCTTTAATAACAGCCCATTGTCAATGTTAACTAGCAGCGGCACAGACAAGGAAGTGGACAATTTACATGATGCTCACACTCAAGGTTAGACGCTAACAGAAACAACATGCACTGCACAGAAACCACACTTACTATGTACAATGAAATGCAGAAATACACTCATCAAATTACAAGATTCACACACCAGTAGCCTTGAATCATTAGTCTTTGCTGACTGCCCCTGTGGTGTCACAGTACTGTCAAGTAGAAATGTCAGACGGTAGCTGGAAATTGGGGGTTCTGAGGATACATGAACTGTTTGCAGGAACCATATACAATGTGGGATAAGAAAAAGTGTAAACTTTGAAATATTTAAGTTTAACCCTCGGTGAACTGGGCATGAACACCCACAAATACAGACAGAACATATCAGATTCCATACACTTAAAAGTACACTTTATTGCAGCTTGAACTTTCTCAATTATGGTCTTCTGTGAAGGATTCTGCTGACCAACATCAAGGTATGACTGTAGGTCTCTCTATGACTTCTGTTGGCATGGATGAAACGTGCAGGACTGCTCCAGCTCTGAGGGGTCAGAGAAGAACGACATCACACTGTCAACATCACAGACCTGCAGGATGAGCTGGATGCTGGTGCTGGGAACCTGGGCACTTCCAGGACACTTACTTCATTCCCCCCAGGGAAAATGTGGGAGCGACACCAAATACACTTCAAATGAAATGCACATGCGGGCCAAATGATGGTGCTTTGGGAGACCCACCTGGCACACTGCTAGCACATTCTCGCAATGTCTTGACAGTAGACACATATTCCTTCCCCAGAAAGTCTTCAAAGCTGTTCAGAGATGGAATCTCCTGGAGGCATTTGGTGGAATCTCTGAAAAGGAGGTCTTTGCCTCCTCTTGACTGGAACATTTTAAAGTATTCTGAGCTGGACAAACCAAACCTGTTCTGTTGCATGATAGGAAATGAGGACATCCATAAATGAAAAACCATAGTTGGTAAAAGACAAGCAGGCACTTCAAATCAGCATACATGGGTGCAGAAATATCTGACTATAGGACAAAAAATAATCTATTGCTGGTCATGAATGGTGAGTGTCTATTTTGAATTCAGAACTTGGGGTATCATACATAAATGTTTTTCATCAGTTCAACATCCTCAGCAGCAGAAACGACAAACATCCCTGACATCCCTGAGGCCACACCCACCTGCTGGTCTTTGAGAATAGACACCACATCCAGCCGGCTTTCAGGGCGTGTCACCACAGCATAAGCAGGCACCCTGGCTAGATGGCAGTTCTCATATTGGCTTAGAGGTGCCGTTTCTGTTGGACCAGAGGGGCACAGAAGCTCATAGTCTTCAGACCTCACATCTTTAACCCATGGATCACCATTTCCTGGAAGACAGGATACAGAGAATGTGGACTTAGATATTTTTGCACATTGTTGTTGTGCAAGCTATTACCAGTAAAAAGCATCACACATGTGAACATGCTTGCGGCGTTTGATAAAAGCTTGACTCTCTCACCATCGCTGTTCTCCTGAACAGTAGTATGCTTAATAAAGGCAACATCTCCACCACCTTCCACCAGACACCTGCAGGGAAAGGGCAGGTCAGTCCAGAATCTCTATAGCTTCGAGTGTTGCCACAAACGTAGGAAATTTGACACTCGTACCTGAAGGCCCCAGTGTAGCCGTAAAACAGCTCCTCAGAAACCGGCTTGCATTTGTACCTTGAATCGTGTAACGGTTTGCCATCACCCACACAGAGAGCACATAGTGAGGATTCTGGCTCTGCCCCCGGGGCACAGCTGTGGCTGAAGTACTTGGCTGAAAATAGGAGGATAGGCAGGATGCTATAGCTAATCAATTAGGCCAGCCTGAGAGACGCAATGTAAAATAACCCAATGAACTACAACAAGTCACTTGAATGACACATTGTCACACACACACACATGCACAAACACACAGATGCCAGGGAGCTGCAGCCTCACAGAAGTCACACTCCTTGCTGTCCTTGTGGAGGAGACCCATAGGGATGTTCCATCCTGCTGTGTGACTAAGGCCTGTGTGGCACGACTTCTTCCCCCTCAGTGTGCTCCAGGTGAGGCCCGAGCCTTTCTTCACCACAGCCACCGCAAAGTAAGACGAGGCTGTCTCTGTAAGGAGAGACCCGCACCTCAGCACTGCTGCCCTCTAGTGGCACTGCAAGACACAGCAAGGCGGTGAAATTGTACTTACTGCCTGTGGAGTTACACTTTTCTGTGAAGGAAGCAGAGGACAGACATTTTAGGTAGCACACAGCACCAAAGTGACTAGCGGGTAGCCTGCAGGCGCCCTCCTACCCCATACTTGTGTCATACTGCTCTGCCATCACTGGCACCAGCCCACACTTCCCTGCTGAATACACCTGACCGCCATCAATAGCTATGGCATCTGCCTGCTTGCGCTGTGCGAGAAGAGAGAACAAAGACGTATAGGACATTTAGTGAACGGAAAAGGAAAATACCTGAGCTAGAGAAACTCCATAATAACCCTGCATTAACATCCCTTATCTGTCCTAGCCTGGCCCCACCTTTAAAACCCACCATAACCACTACCCAATTTACATACCATAATCTTTTTTAGGCACTCTTCCACAGTGTTCCCCTGCTGGCAGTTTATCTTGGCCACGCCCATGTCCTCGCTTTCAATGGACCACTGGTCACACTTGACCGTCTCAGCGTGGCCCACGGAGCACCATTTTATGGAGTTGGATTGCGGCCTTGAGGTTATCTCTGAGGTGGGCAGTACAACAGAGCTGTGACTCACCACTGCTAAATAGGGGAGTATGTGTCAGTTTACTGGGTCACTCACCTTTCCGCAGAGACCGAATGATACTCATGTATTCTGCACCCAGGTAAAAGAAGGAATCGGTGATATTAGGCACCCGAACAAGCTGAACGGTGGAGTCCTTAAACATAAGATCTTTGGCTCCATAGCCATCAGATGAGAAGAGAGGGAAAGCCTGTGGAGGATTGACCATGAAATCAGCCACAGTGAGCCTGGTGTTTATATAAAGACAGATCTACTCACTCACAGGATCAGTGTAGCATATGCCAGTTCTCACTTTACCGCAGTATGCTGCAGACTCTTCCAGATGTTATCTGCTAAGCATATGCCAGTAGTGATCAGTTTACCCCAGTATTTTGAAGACTTTTCCAGATGTTATCTGCCAGTTGAGCATCCTTCCGGGTGACAACAGCATGGGCAGGAACTCTGCCCAGATAACATGTTTTGTAGTCATCAATGCTCTTCCTAGTACCATCCTTGCACAGTAGCTCGTAGTTTGATTTATCTGAAGCTGGACACAGGAAAGGAAAGCTCAGAAATACCAGAGGGACCCCAGCAATAATGATGACCGAGGTGGTGCATCTCAACTTCCTGCTTACAGGGTACAGTCAGATGGTGCACGAAGGCCACTTCCCCAGCATCATCCTTCAAGCACCTGGAACGAGTCAAGAGCACATGGTCAGAGACAAACAATGCAGGGCTAAAGAGTGTAGAGTGATGGAAGGGACAGATGTGAGCTGATCAGATTGTACTGCAGTACCCACTGGAAGGCTCCAGAATAATCGTAGTACGGCTCAGTGTGGGAACGGGAGCAGTCACCCTTGCACAGCTTGCACAGATTGGAACCAGGCGTAGCACCAGGAACACAGCTGGCAGAGAAGAACTCTGAAACCACTGAGGATGAGAAAACATGTTAGAGGACTGCAGATTCATTAATCCCATTTCTGCCGGCCCACAATGCAAAGGGGCAGCTCACCCTTCTCAAGGGGGACATCCTCCTGTCCTTTCCAGTCAATGTCACCACTGGACACCAATGTTCCAATGGGGATGTTCCACCCTGCAGACTTGTTCAGGCCTGTGTGGCATGTCTTCTTCCCCTTCAGCTCATGTAACCCAAAGCTGCTGGTTTTCTTCACCACAGCAACAGCATAATAACAGGTATCTGCATCTGCAGGGTCCAAACAGGTGCTTTTTGCTTCAGATTGATTTAATCACAAAGCAATATTCATTATCATTTATTTCAAATTGCTTATATTTCAAAAAATACACTGCCGATATTTTTAAGTACTCCTTGATTACCTTTTCTGTAGTCTTCTGCGATGATAGGTTTGAGGTTGTAATTTACAAGACCAGCTTTGTAAATGTCTCCCCCATCCAGTGTGATGGCATCTGCCTGGCCTTCCTGAAATCGACATCCATATCATGGCTTCAGCTCAGCCGCGGTACCTGCGTAAGTGCCACGCCAAAGCGTGCTGTGACGGACGTGTTGTCAGGTTGCTCACCCTGATGGCTCTGATGCACTCGTCTGTTCCTGAGCGCAAAATGCAAGCAAATGCAGCTTCTGCTTTGGCTACAAAGTCATCACACTTCTTCTTCTCCTGCTCTGATTTAAGGCACCATCTCACTTTTGTTGATTTGGGGAAAATGGCAGCAGAAATTCCACCTAAAAAGGTAGCAGGGATTCTGTTTACCAGCTATTCTCATGTGACTCTCATGGAGCAGGTGGGAAAACTGGGCTTGATACATTACCGAGGCATCCTAAGAGAATGGAAGTGAGCAGGACCTTCATGTTGGAGGGTGGAGGACAGGGACTCCCTGCAGTCACTGAGCAGACAGAGCCATTGCAAGCAGCCTCTTTTATAGATGACTGAGTTTACAACAAACATGCTTTGTTTGCATGCGATTTCCCAACAGCTGGCATTCAGAGTGGACATGGATAGTGCACTGCTTTACTCCAGGAGACCTTTAGAGTGGAGGTCACAGTTACAGATAAGGAGAGCTGGATTTGATAAGAACCCTATTTCTTCATCTGGGAAATTCACATCACAGGTTACTTTGAGTTCACAGTCATTAATTACAAAAAAAATCACATTATCCTTTTTCAAAGGCTGAAAGTGGTCAATCTGGCCCATTAAACATGTCTCAGTGTGGCTGTCATTTAGTCTTTGTTATTATGCTCACCTGTTGAAAACCAAACTGTGCATAGGCAGCAGCATATAAAGAAATCGTGTTCTGCAAATAATTTAACATTCACCATAATTTCAGCTGTATTCTGAAATGTATGGAGTGGTATCAAAGTAGCAGGTGTTGGCCAGTCTTGGTGTTTCAGACAGACACGATGTGGTGATTAACTTGTAACAATCATCACATTGTGGATTAAACAGAAATTAGGCAAACCTTTGCAGGTATTACCTTGAATATGAGCCCAAGTAGCTGCATAAAATGCATGTGCAACAACATTTCTTGAACTAATCACTGTTCCAATTTGCTTAATTTCTTTTATCAAGATATCTGTTGGGATCACTGAGTGGAGATGAGACGTGGTACATTTTATTTCGCATGTGGTTGAAGTTTCTCTACAGGCAAACACATACGGTATGGTAACCGAGGATTGGATGTGCCTGCGCAGCTCTTCCAGGGCAGGCCGATACAGAGATGCATCCTTCTCCTGAAGCCAGCCAGAGAGGAAAGGTCTGGTCAGGTTGGGGAGCATCCACTGGTACAGCAGGGTGCTGCGCCCACCACACGATGAAACAACTCGGGATTATTGTTCGTGACTTCCCAGGGCAGCAAGTGGTTTAGTTCCACCTTCTGGCAATGCCCATGTATCTGCTGCAGCTAGGTGTTACCTGTGTGGGTGTCCCCTTGACCTGGTACAGCCGCTCAGGTCCCCAGCAAAGAGGATCCTGCAAGCTGGATCACCCTCAGGGAAGCATAGCTGTGGTGATAACTTACGCTCCCTTAGAATACAGGTAATGTGTCTCATTCGAGACTCCTTCTCCAACTGTTTGTTTGACACAAAGCCAAACCAACAGTACCAAAGGATTCTCCAAAGACACAAAGTACCAAAGGAGTCCAGTCTTCATCTTAGCTCACTGGATAGCATCCAAGTCTTGCAGCCATACAGCGAGACGGGGAGTACTAGAAGTTTAAAAAGACTTGGATCTTAAATCTCTTACAAAAGTTAACGAGAGCACCACACATCTCTTTCCAATGACCTAATGACCCCCCCCCCCCCCCCCCCCATGTTCTCTTCATAGGAAGAGTCACCAGAGACATGAATGTCACTGCCAAGGTCAGCACTCTCTCCACAAACAGACTGACTACTGATAGCTGTACCTGAGTGGTCAGTAAAGGTCTTGCTCTTAGTTTTGACCCAGGCCACTCACAAAACCAGAAACTCAGACTCCTCATTCACTCTCTCAAGAGCCCCTAACAGAACCTCCATTGACCACAAGAAAATTACAGCATCATCAGCAAAGTCAAGACCAGTAAGTCTTTTCTCACCAACAGATGCCCTACAACCACTGGACCCCACAATCCTGCCCAACACCCAGTCCATGCAAGCATTGAACAGAGTAGGAGCAAGAACACACCCCTGACGAACCCCAGAAACAACTGGAAAGAAGGCAGAGGTTTTGCCTCCACTCTGCACAATGTTCACAGTAGTGGAGTACAGGCTGGCCATGATATCCAGCAAGTTTGGGGAATCCTGCAAAGTCTCATGAAGTCCCATAGGGGAGCTCAATCAACAGAATTGAGCTGCTAAGGAACCCTGCCGATATTTGCGTTTGCGCTCAGTGTGAACCTTCAGTGCCAGGATGTGGTCGATGGTAAGACTTCTTAGGCATAAAACCAGACGACTCTGGTCGCTGGTATGTGAGCTCGTGATCATGGGTCTTGTTGAAGATGACCCTAGCAAAGACCTTTCCTGGCACTGAGAGTGGTGTTATCCCCCTGTAGTTGCCACATTTCACCTGATCACACTTTCCTTTCCAGATTAGTACATTGTTGGGATGTTCCAGTCTCCCAAATGGAAGCAAAACCATCTACGCTTATTTACTGTTCACACGGTGTACACCATGATTTAATATGTGCAATTTCTGCCAGCAAGTCTGTGAGAATCGCCATCTTGTCATCAAACGTTAAGAGGAAGTGGAATTAGCATTACTATGGGACACCATCACTTTGGGATACGGCTCGGAAGGAATGATTCTATCCCAAACTTTTTGATCCATATTAGCGGCTGATCACTATAACTGTGATCACTATATGCGGTTTCCACTGCATTTTAAATATTGCTAGTGTTGAAACCAATTGGTGGTATTAAATTAACAGAATTCTAAAAAACCGAAGTAACTGACATGGGTAAGATCACATCAATTAGAGGTTCTGAATGTCGGTTTTGATTAATTTCTGATTAATTGCCCAGCCCTACCATGAAACAATCCAAACTGTCAACTACTGAAAATTAACACAATGTGTAAACAAGCAAAACATTCCATGCTTCAGAGGACATAGTTAAAAAATCACTCTGCTATTTAACAAAGTCTTTTAGGTAAGTAGGGGAATGTCTCTCTATGGTCGACCTCCTCAGAGAAGGTACAGGAGACATGGCAGGAATAACTGAAGTCTCCTTTTCTATAAAAGTCCCTGTTATGGATTGCATCCGGGAAAGCAGCACAAAAATTGTGTAATCGGGTAAACAGGGTTTTATTTCGGGAAACACCAAAACGCAGGACTAAACGCAAACGTTAATGACCAGACAGAGGTAAGACAGGCATGGAAGCACTAATACAAGAACCAATTAACAATGACTAGAAACAGCTGAGAAGACTGGGATTCATGACAGTCCCCTGATCAGTAGTCACTTTAGCAGAAGGTTCCTGGACATCCAGAGAAATGATTGGTAAGTCACCTACAACTTCCTGAACCTCACTCCTCACCTGCTCAAACAATGGTGTCCAGTTCTGGATCATCAGCAAAGTCCACACATTGGGCCCTGATCTGATCAATGTGACATTTTAAGGTTTGGCCAAATTGTAAACTGTCGACCATATAGATACTTGTGAAATTTCTGCATGCTAAATATTATAGCCAAACCCTCTTTATTTAACTAAGAATAATGTTTCTCAGCAGGTGTGAGAGTTACATGATACAAACCTGATGGGCTTTTCACTGCCATCTTCAATGCGAGGGGACAATACTGCACTCAGTCCACAGAGTGAGGCATCACATGAAAGCACGAGTTCTTTATCTATCAAATAGTGCACCAACACCTTTGCTAATTGCATCAGTTTCTTGGTGATCTGGAATGCATCTTCTTGTACCTTCTTGCACTCCCATTGTCCATCCCTCCTTAAAAGCTTATGCAGTGGAGCCAGCTACAGTCATGTTAAAAAAATAGGACACCCCATTAAGTATTTACACTGTGTGCAGAATTATTAGGCAAGTGTGTATTTCACTTGTATCTTCTCAAACGACCAATACTTTGAATCAAGATGAATCTCTAATTAAGAATCAACTGTTTAAAAACAGCAAAATGTTCAGTATTTGG
>JAODJU010000043.1:13764516-13776814 GCA_026776725.1 Gnathonemus echidnorhynchus
TGACTTAACCACAAGGTCTACTGCCAATTTCTAGAAGATACCTTCTTAAACACTGGCACAAGGAGAAGTCAGCAGCTCTCTAAAAGGTTATGATATTCCTGCAAGACAATGCCCCTCCCTATGCATCAAAATATTTCATAGATTGGCCTAGAAAGGCTTGAAACGTGATTGAAGCATGGCCTGCCCTCCTTCATCGCCTGACTCATTCCCCATTCTTATTGAGTGAAGGCCATGTTTCAGCGTTTATATGTCATTTATATGGGAGCTGTGCAAGAAGGAAATCCTTGCTGTCAAAAAATCATCTGAGCAACACTAGGGTTAGGGGTTAGGGTTACACAAAGTCAGAGACTTTTGGAACAACGTGCTTTGGACAGATGAATCTGAAATTGAATTATTTGGGCACAGTAACAGAGGACATGTTTGGCGTAAACCAAAGACAGCTTTTGAGCAAAAGAACCTCACCAACTGTGAAGCATGGGGGTAGACATGTATGTCATGGTTTGGGGCTGTTTTGCTGCAGCAGAACCTGGCCAGCTCACCATAATAGAATCCACTATGAATTCTTCATCATATCAGAGGGTGCTTGAGGAAAATGTGAAAACATATGTCCAGAAGTTGAAACTGAAGCAGGGGTGGACCATGGAAATAACAATGACCCAAAACATTCCAGTAAATCTAGGCTTGGCTTACAAGAAAGAAATGGAGAGTTCTGGAATGGTCAAGTCAAAGCCCGGATCTGAATCCTATTGAGATTCTGTGGGGTGATTTTAAGAGGAATCCTGTCAGATTTGAATGCTGTTAGTCCATGTAGCTGGATAGCATTGTCAATAATCATGCAGCCACATCTCGGTGAAGATTAAAACACAACAGTGGTCCATCTCCTTCTGGGAGGTCAGTAGCAATCTTGTCCATTTTGTTGTCGATGGACCGCACATTAGAGAGAGAAACTGACAGGAGAGCTGGATGACTTGGGTTAGCTTTTAGCCTAGCATGGATACCTGCACATTTGCTGCACTGCAGAAATGAGTTTCCTTCGCAGACTGTCTGGGCTCAACCTTAGAGAAAGGGTAAGCAGCTTGGGGAGGAACTCAATGCAGAACCATTGCTCCTCTACATCTAATGGAGCCAGCTGAGGTGCTTTGGGCATCTATCTAGAATGCCTCCCTGTGGAGGTGCTTCGGGCATGTCCAGTTAGGACAAGACCCAGGATTTTATCTTTTGGCTGGGCTGGGAAGCCTTGGTATTATCCCCAGGAGAGGGAGGTATGGGCATCCTGCAGAGAATACGTAGCTTGCGGATGCCTGTAGAGCAGTGTTTTTCAAACCGGTCCTTGGTGACCCCCAGAGAGTCTATGTTTTTGTTCAGATGGGAAGGAGCAAAAATGTGGACTTGTCTGGCTGGGAGCTGAGAGACAGCAAAGACTGTCTGGGGCTTCTTATGGCCTGGATTCCCCTTTTCAGAAGACAGCCATGCAATCTTGATAGTAGTGTTATTTAGCCACTTTGCCACATTGGCCTCCAGATTGGTCCACAATGTGGCTTAGAGTCCACAATGCTATCTGTTAGTCAGTACCTCTTTATACATGCAACATATTTCTTTTAGCACCATAGAAACAGAAGATTAAGAACTTGAGTCTTGGCCTTCTGACACAATAAAAATGCAGATGTTTGATCTCGTTCTTCCTTCTAGATACAAGCACTTATCTTGCAAGCGCCCCCACTCATATTCAAACTGACATACCGTGGTTTATAATAACAAAATCTTCTGAACTGTACTCTGTGTCCAAAACAAAGTTTTTCCAAATGACTTCAGAGCAGAACAGAATTGTTAATAACCTCTTTTTTAGCAGCCTGAAGTTCGATTTTAATACCATCAAATTTCCCTGTGAGTGTCAACTGAAGTTCTACCTTCAGCTATGCATCTTAAGGGATGGACGGACCTCTGCTGTTACAGTGACTATGTTCACCTTCTCATTCAGCGGTTCTTGGCAGCTGCCATCAGACACATTAGGTCTGCTAGCTGTTTATCCTTGTGTCAGTGAATGAACGCAGACTCCTAGCCATTTACACAGCAATTCCACAAAATAAACCAATACCGATGGTCAGTAAGTTTAATTATACATTTTGAAATATTTCCAAGGACAAAAAATAATATATTTTCATCAAATTTCTGCAGAGTACACTGAAACGCAACCTACTTTATCGATTGCATTTTTGCGCCTGCAACTTTGAAATATTTAAGTTTTGATGTGGTTTCCCTATGGGACACAGTGCAGATTCAATACACTATTTACCAAACAAACTAACCTTAAAGCGTTTTATAAGTCAGATTAAGAGTGCTGATGAAACGAACCACAAACCTATGGAAAAGTTGGGGTAGGGAGAGTCTGGGAACCCCAGGGGAGCTGGGTATGAACACATACAGACAGCATGTATTACTCAGATCCCATAGAGTTTAATGTACACTTTATTGCTGTTTGAACTTTCTCAATTATGGTCTTCTGTGAAGGACTCTGCTGACCAGGTGTGAATATAGGTCATTCTTCTATGATTTCTGCTGGCACGAGTGGAATGTGCAGGCCCGCTCCAGCTCTGAGGGGTCAGAGAAGAAAGACACCACTCTGTCAACATCACAGACCTGCAGGATGAGCTGGATGCTGGTGCTGGGAACCTGGGCACTTCCAGGACACTTACTTCATTCCCCCCAGGGAAAATGTGGGAGCGACACCAAATATACTTCAAATGAAATACAGATGTGGGCCAAATGATGGCGCCTTGGGAGACCCACCTGGCACACTGCTAGCACATTCCCGCAAAGATTTGATAGCTTGTACATATTCGTTCCCCAGGAAATCTTCAAAGCTGTTCAGAGATGGAATCTCCTGGAGGCATTTGGTGGAGTCTTTGAAAAGGAGGTTTTTGCCTCCTTCTGACTGGAACATTTTAAAATCTTCGGAGATGGACACACCAAACCTGGTCTGTGGCATGATGGGAAAGGATGTCCATATAGGAAAAACAATGGCTAGTTAAAATAAGCAGGCACTGCAAACCACCACACAATGTTGATGTTCCATTGTTTTTAATTCCCTCTTGATTCTCTTTTACCTCCAAAAAATAGCTCAAACGGCTCATGTCAGCCTTGAGCCCCCAGAAATGTTAGTCCTCCCCTACACAAATATTTGACTTTTTGACAAAAGAAAATCTATTGCTGGTCATGAGTGGTGTGCATCTCATTTGAGTGCAGCTCTGAACAGCAAGAGAACCAGGGGTATCACACGTGAACGTTTTTCAGCAGCTCAACTACCTCAGCAGCAGAAATGACTGACAGCTGACCAACATCCCTGAGGCCACACCCACCTGCTGATCTTTGAGAATAGACACCACATCCTTCCGGCGTTCAGGGCGTGTCACCACAGCGTGAGCAGGCACCTCAGCCAGATGGCAGGTCTTGAATTCACTTAGAGGTGCTGTTTGACCAGAGGGGCACAGAAGCTCATAGTCTTCAGACCTCACATCTTTGGCCCATGAATCACCGTTACCTGGAAGACAGGATACAGAGAATGTGGACTTAGATACCTTTACACATTGTGTTAGTATGTTCTTATACAAGCAAGCCTGCAATAACACATACTCAGTAGGAAACATCACCCAGTAAACATTTTCCCATTATTTGATAAACGCGTGACTCTCTCACCATCGCTGTTCTCCTGAACAGTAGTATGCTTAACAAAGGCAACATCTCCACCACCCTTCACCAGACACCTGCAGGGAAATCACAGGTCATCCCAGAATCTGTATAACTTTGAGTTTGGCCACAAGAATAGGAAGACTGACGTCTCTAACCTGAAGGCTCCAGCGTAGCCATAAAACTGCTCCTCAGCTCTGGGCTTACATTTGTACTCTGAGTCATGTATTGGGTCGCCATTGCCCACACAGAGAGCACACAGCGAGGATCCAGGATCTGCCCCCGGGGCACAGCTCTGGCTGAAGTACTTGGCTGTTCCCATGAAAATAGAAGGATAGGCAGATAGATGCTTTATTGCCATTGTAAGTACAATGAGATTTAGTTTGGAACACGGCAGAAGATGCACAGTATATTTACAATTAAATAGATTTTAGGCCAACATGACAGACGTAATGTTAAATAACCCAATGAACCACGACGAGTGACTTGAATGATACATTCAGACTCACTCACACACACACACACACACACAAACACACACGCCGGCGAGCTGCAGCCTCACAGAAGTCACACTCCCCGCTGTCCTTGTGGAGGAGACCCATAGGCATGTTCCATCCTGCTGTGCGATCCCGGCCTGTGTGGCACGACTTCTTCCCCCTCAGTGTGCTCCAGGTGAGGCCCGAGCCTTTCTTCACCACAGCCACCGCAAAGTAAGACGAGGCTGTCTCTGTAAGGAGAGACCCGCACCTCAGCACTGCTGCCCTCTAGTGGCACTGCAAGACACAGCAAGGCGGTGAAATTGTACTTACGGTCTGGGGAGCCACACTTGGCTGTGAAGGAAGCAGAATACAGGCATTTCAGTCAGCACACAGCACCACAGTGACCAGCAGACGGCCTACAGCCCCCCCACATACCTGCGTCATACTGCTCTACCATCGCTGGCACCAACCCACACTTCCCTGCTGAGTACACCTGCCCGCCATCGATCGCCATGGCATCTGCCTCTCCGCGCTAAAAGAAGAACAAAGAATGTGCCTGCTTAGTACAGGGGACTGGGGGCTCAGGAAGCAGACAGTATTTCAGCCTAGACTGAGAGACTCCATGATAAGCTCCTCTTATGCCCCTCCTACCAACCCTGCCCTGACCCCCCCCCCACCTTAATCCCACCTATTAACCCCATTGTAACCCCTCCCCACTTTACATACCATAATCTTCATTAGGCATTCTTCCACAGACTTCTCCTGCTGACACTCAATCTTGGCATCAACATCTTGCGAGTTCCACTGGTCACACTTGTTCTTCTCGGCGTGGCCCACGGCGCACCACTTTATGGAGTTGGTCTGCGCCTCTGAGGTTATCTCTGAGGTGGGCAGTACAACAGAGCTGTGACTCACCACTGCTAAATGGGGGAGTGTGTGTCAGTTTACTGGGTCACTCACCTTTCTGCAGAGACTGAATGATACTCATGTATTCTGCACCCAGGTAGAGGAAGGAATCGGTGATATTAGGCACCTGAACAAGTTTAACGGTGGAGTCCTTAAACATAAGATCTTTGCCTTCATAAGCTTCAGATGAGAAGAGTTTGAAATCCTGTGGAGGATTGACCATGAAATCAGCCACAGTGAGCCTGGCGTTTGGGTAAAAATGGGTCTGCCCACAGAATCAGTGTAGTATCTGCCAGTTGTCTCAGTTTACCTTAATGTGTTGCAGACTCTCCCAGATGTTATTTGCTAATTCAGCATCATCGCGGCTAACAACGGCATGGGCAGGAGCTCTGCCCAAATGGCAAGTTTTGTAGTCATCAATGCTCTTCCTGGAACCATCTTTGCACAGTAGCTCGTAGTCCGCCTTCTCTGAGGCTGGATACAGGAAACGGAAGGTCAGAAATACCAGAGGGACCACAGCACTCACAATGACCTAGGTGGTGCATCTGGATTCTCTGCTTACAGGGTACAGTCAGATGCTTCACAAAGGCAACTTCCCCAGCATCATCCTTCAAGCACCTGGATAGAGTCAAGAGCACATGGTCAGAGACAAACAATGCAGGGCTAAAGAGTCTAGAGTGATGGAAAGGGGTGAATGTGAGCTGATCAGATTAAACCGCGGTACCCACTGGAAGGCTCCAGAATAATCGTAGTACGGCTCAGTGTGGGAACGGGAGCAGTCACCCTTGCACAGCTTGCACAGATTAGAACCAGGTGTAGCACCAGGAACACAGCTGGCGGAGAAGAACTCTGAAACCACTGAGGATGGCAAAACATGTTAGAGGACTGCAGATTCATTAATCCCATTTCTGCTGGCCCACAATGCAAAGGGGCAGCTCACCCTTCTCAAGGGAGGCATCCTCCTGTCCTTTCCAGTCAATATCACCATTGGATACCAATGTTCCAATAGGGATGTTCCACCCTGCAGACTTTTTCAGGCCTGTGTGGCATGTCTTCTTCCCCTTCAGCTCATGTAACCCAAAGCTGCTGGTTTTCTTCACCACAGCAACAGCATAATAACAGGTATCTGCATCTGCAGGGTCCAAACAGGGAACCTTTGCCAAGTGCTTTTTGCTTCAGATTGATTTAGTCACAAAAGACAATATCCATTATCATTTATTTCAAATTCATATTTTTTAAAGAATACATTTTTATTTAGTTGGCATTTTCATATCAAATGATATTCTTTCCTGTAAGTATCCCTTAATTACCTTTTCCATAGTCTTCTGCGATGATAGGTTTGAGGTTGTAATTTTTGAGACCAGCTTTGTAAATGTCTCCCCCATCCAGTGTGATGGCATCTGCCTGGCCTTCCTGAAATCAGCAGCCATATCATGGCTTCAGCTCAGCCGCGGTACCTGCATATGGGCTGTCAGGGGTGCTGTGACGGACGTGTTGTTGGGTTTCTTACCGTAATGGCTTTGATGCACTCATGGGTCCCCGAGCGCAAAATGCAGGCGAATTTAGCTTCTGCTTTGGCAGCCAGATCATCACACTTCTTCTTCTCCTTAGCAGATTTTAGGCACCATTTCACTGGTGGGTCTATGACCCAAAAGGCAGCAGAAAATCCCACTAGGAAGGCAGCAGAGATTCTGGTTACCAGCCATTCCCATGTGAGTCTCATGGAGCAGGTCTGCAAATTGGGTCTGATACATTACCGAGGCATCCTAAGAGAAT
Organism: Gnathonemus echidnorhynchus; assembly: GCA_026776725.1. Lineage (NCBI taxonomy): Eukaryota > Metazoa > Chordata > Actinopteri > Osteoglossiformes > Mormyridae > Gnathonemus > Gnathonemus echidnorhynchus. The sequence goes on from JAODJU010000043.1 coordinate 13,771,362, forward strand.
GGAAGCGAGCAGGACCTTCATGTCGGCGGGTGGAGGACAGGGACTCCCTGCAGTCACTGAGCAGACAGAGCCACGGTAAGCAGCCTCTTTTATAGATTGACCCTCAGGCTGAGCTTGCAACAAATGTGCTTTGTTTGCATGCGATTTCCCAACAGCTGGCATTCAGAGTGGACATGGATAGTGCACTGCTTAACTCCAGGAGACCTTTAGAGTGGAGGTCACAGTTACAGATAGGGAGAGCTGGAATTGATAAGCACCTTATTTCTTAATCTGGGAAATTCACATCACAGGGCTGCTTTGAGGAGTTCACAGTCATTATTTACAAAAAAATTCCTCATTTTCCTCATTCCTTTTTCAAAGGCAGTGGTCAATCTGGCCCATTAAACATGTCTCAGTGTGGCTGTCATTTAGTCTTTGTTATTATGCTCACCTGTTGAAAACCAAGCTGTTAATATGCCAGATCGTTAAAAAAAATCACCTGCTCCAAATAATTTAACATTCGCCATAATATTGGCTGTATTGTGAAAAGTATGGGGCGGCATCAAAGTGGCAGATGTTGGCCAGTCTGGGTCTTGCAAACAGGCCTAACATGGTGACTGACTGGTAACAATCAGGACATTATGGACTAAGCTGAGATTAGGCACTGCAGGTTGGGGGGTGAAGGAGAAGGAAATCTTGATGAATATGAGCCCAAGTAGCTGTATAAAATGAGTGTGCATCAATAGTTCTTGAAGTAGTCACTGCCACTATTTGCTTCATTTCATTCAGAAGATATCCATTTTGATAAAGAAGTGGAGTTGGGACATTTGGGTGGGTCTATAACACTTGGCCAGTGCTTCCCCTCCACAATGGATTTTACAGGTTGGCTAAGAACTCAGAGGGGCCACTTGTGTCTCAGAGGCTGTAATGGCTCCCATAAGGCATGATAAATCAGCTCCTGATTTCACATCTCTGCTCACATCACTAAACTTTTGCTGGCCTTCTGGTTTTCCCAGGATTCCCTAGACCAATTGATCTTCCACTGACCCTGTTTGCACAGTCAATATTACACAACATGCAAGTTAATGAACAGGCAGTCAGAGGCAGCTTGAAGCAGACGTGCTCTGATCCAGGTGAGGACAGATAAAAACAGACCGATTCCTGCTGTCACACCAGTCGGGCTGCAGGAAACATTTCTATCATGTCATTTCTAAAGGCCCAGAAGACGAGATCAGCCCTGCTAAAGCTTGGAGAGACCAAGGAATTGGCATTACCCTCTGATGGGACACCATGACAGCACCCCCTCCTCAAACAACAGTATTTCAACTGGGGTCATACATCAACTCCTATTGATCGTTTGGTAACTCAAAGTATCATTTGCCAGAGATGCAATTTGTGGCATGACACGTGACATTTATGCTACTGCTATCTTGTCTGTTATCCAGCCAGCACAAGCCCCCCGTCCCAAATAAAACCCAGTAATACTCAGCACTCCAATCTAGACAGCATCCCCCAAACCCAGTAACAATCAGCACTCAGAATCTGTAGATGAGGACAGGGTCTCACTGAGGTTTTGGCTTCTGAGGAATAGATTATTAAGCACTGATGACCCCCCCCCCCCCACCAGCGACATAAGAAAATTTGACAAACATCAGCAGTAAGCCATCAGACATGCAATCATAATGTGATTTTCCCATCATGCACCAGGCACAGGGACCCTGGAAAAGGCCACACCCAGACAGCAAGGAAAGGTAGATAACAGGTACTGAAAAAGCTGTTTATTGATTGATTTCATTCAAGTAAAATATTAAGACAAGTTGTGTGCATAAAACAGAAGTTTGGTCCTTAAAGCTCGTAACGTTTTACCCAAATATGCGCGCACACAAACACAGACAGACAGACAGACAGACAGACAGACAGACACATACACCCACCCACACACATACACCCACACACACACTGACTAAAAGTCACCCTGCATTATTTACAGTGAAAACATTGAGGATATCCTCGCCAAGGGCCTTGATAATCCAGTCAGAAAAGGGTGCATTAACTAAAGTTGAGTGAAAAGGCATTCATCCTACGGCCCAGTCAAAAGATTGGTGATCAAATTTCTAACAAGAAAAACCTTGCAGGTTTTCAGTTGGATGAAAGGATGGTGCTTCGAAATGGCTGATGCATGTCTGTTATGTCCTTAATCTCCACCCCCTCTATAGCATGCAACCAGTCAGAGCTGATCTACCCATTCAGAGCAGCACACTCCATGGCCTATATTTTCCACCTATGGAAAGTGGTTTTGCTAGTTTCGTACCAGAGCATTGCTCATTTTCCTGCCATGTGCACGTCATAAAATAGCAAATGATTTTGCACCCACTGTCCGCTTGTAGGAGTGGCCAGACGCATTCTTGGCGCGTTGCTGTTTTAAGGCAGTGCAATATCATTTGACCAACAAAAACCATGTCTGAAGTCAATTATTAAACGGTATTTAAGTGGCACGTTTCAGAAACACGTGGGTGCACAACGGTCGTTATTTACACAGACACGCACTCAAAGTGCCTTTGGATTACACTCCTTCTCAACAGCTAAAAACACATTTCTTGAAATTTTGCCTAAATTTCCCAAAACTCTAAACACAAATTCAGAACTGCACACTCAACTCCAAAAACATACAATATACATCATAACAAACGTATACATTTTCACATTTTTTTAATCTTTAATGTACAAAACAGTACAATTCTCCAACCAATGAATTGTACAATCAAAAAACTGTTCGCACATAAAGACTTAGAAAGAAAAAGAAATCAGCATCCCGTCCCTGGTCTGGCTCAGGCCCGAGACTCAGTACGACCTCCGGCCAGACAGCGGGGGGAAAAAATCCCCAATCATGCCTAATCCATCCCTAGTAAGCCTCAACTGTAATATATAACAAGCTTTCTTCCGTATCCTGGAAGAAGTGAGGAGTCTGAAAAAGAAAATGCAGAAAATAACACCTCAATGGGGTTAAGGAAGGGAGTATATGCCCTTAGAAAGATGTTACTGAATCCTGGGTTGCTGGTAAACAAGTCATGAACCAGAACAGCCCAGTGCAAACTGACATTGTCCCAAAGAACGACGTATCATGGCTGCTCTGGTTGTGCTGGCTCCCTCTGGTTGAGCTGGTTTACATGATCTGGGAGACCATCGAGGAAAGCCAGTAGGACCATAGTGATGTGTGGACTGAGGACGGCATGGTGGTGGAGGACCCCTCAGTGGCTGATGGCAGCACACCTGGTTTACATCCCCCCCCCGCACTGGCCAGGGACATTCCAGGGACTCCTCCATTTTGGTCAGATTGAAGCCTGCTTCATCAAAAAAGAAGAGCTCCTGAGGAGTGTGTCTTGCTACAGTTTCTAACAATCTCTAAAGTATAGTAAATGACTACTCATAGCTAGAGTACACGAAAAGGAGGCGGTCCAGGTGGGTGTGTGTCTGACCCTGCACTTTGTGCCTCTTCCTCGTTTGGCCAGTAGGTGTCGCTGGTCATCCTGCATTTCCTCTCTCTGTCTTTTAGCCTTTTAGTCCTAGTGTGTTTTTCACTACTGTGGAGTTCAATGGGTTGGGTGAGTGGCTTAGAAAATGATACCCTTCCAGTTAAAGGTTTGAGGCTGGCCTTTGGCCTATCTCACCAGTTGTTTATTTTTGGGTTTGATCTTTTATGATTTATCCATGTGTTCCTGTTTTGGTTTATCCTGCTTGTGTTTTGATTTATTATGTTTGCTTGTTCTGTTGGTTCTTAGTTATTCCTAGTGTTGTAAGCTTTTAGTGATTCATAGTGTTCAGTGTTTGTTGGAGTTACCCGGTTCTGTGATTAGTTAATTGTAATCCACCCCACCTGTTTCTAGTTAATCTGTGTTCCCTTTGACTGATTGAGTTGATTAGAAGTTACACCTTTACTTTGATTTGCCCTGATACCTTGTGTGTATTTAAGGGCCTGCTCTCACTCAGGCTAGACCCGCACTAATATGCTTTTGTTTAGTAATGCAAAAAGTTCTCTTCTGATTTAGCTTTCTGACCATGCTACTGGATTTTTTCTCCTCCCTCTTTTCTTCCCTCAGAAGCAGAGAAAATTTTCATCACTGCCTGACAACTCATCTTTCTGCCAATGCCTCAGTAGGGACATTCATAAACATAAAAATTGTTACGCCTGCATCAGTGAGCTCCGGTTGGTTCGTACTTGGCTCGTGATTCTTTCGTGATTAGCTCTCTTCATTTCAATGTCTATTTCCCTGATTAGTTATTCTTCACAGGAGTGAAAAATGTTTTAGTTTTTACGAGGAGGGCAGGATGTACCTGGCAAATGTTTTCTTTTTGCTTACTTGTATGCAGCTAAATCGTGTTTTGTGTACAGTACATGCTGTTTACAAGCAAAAAACTAAGAATTTACCGATTGCTGCAGTGAAACTGAGGAGAATAGTGATGTGTAGTGACATTTCTGGATCCATGATGCATTTTACTGATAACTTTGTTGCTGCGATTTTGATAACCTACATGATTCCCTTTACAACAAATTTGTGTTTGTGACGCTACAGCACTGTGATTTTGCTTTTTCTAAATAAAACATGTGCATTTACTGTAAAACCCATGGTTGTTTGAGAGTAATCAAGTCAAAAACTGAACTTTATTACAAATCAAAGTCAAAATAATTCAAAATTTACCTCACTTCTAGAATTACCCATAAGCTATGGCATTTGCCTTTTACACGGTGCAGTTTGGACGCAAAAGTTCTTTTTCGATGCTAGTGCTAACGGTAGTGTGGATGCAGGTCTTTTTCGTGAGAAACCCCTGTAAAAAATTTTTTAAAGCATTCGTGTGAACGTGGTCTCAGTCATTGTTATACTGCTGTGTGCTTTTGCTACTTTGTTACTTTCCTAGTCCTGCTCTCTGTGTTGCCCTGTTCCCTGATCGTGTTCCCTTATGGTTTTGTTTTCCTGACTCCTTGTGGTCTTTTTTTGTACCATTCCCAGTGCTGTAGTTGTAAAACAAACCCTTTTTTGTTGCGTAGCCAGCAGTAATGATGGGCTGTTGAAGCTTTCAGGCATTCCCCATCAACTGCCAGAACGTGTTTCGAGTCTTCAAACCTTTTTTTATTATAGAGAGACCCCTAGTGGGTTTCAGCAGCGCTTCGCACAATCTGAGAATGAAGCCTATATGTGTTTGCGTCGAATGAATAATGCAGCCGGTATGACAGCAGGGTCTGCATTATGATAAATATACAAATATAATCTTATACCATGTAAATACTATCCTTCTTTCAGTTTACTTGTATTTTCAGCCATTACGTAATGCGCAATAAAATATCGTGATGGATCTGGGACAAACTCATTAATGGTTGGTAAATCGTTGCCACTTAGGTGCTGCCAGAAATGTGTGACCGTTTTCACTTGTTGAGGTTTAGAGGGGATTTTAAACTGGGGGGGGGGGGGGGGGGGGGG
>JAODJU010000043.1:13776914-13797616 GCA_026776725.1 Gnathonemus echidnorhynchus
TGTAAATGTCTCCCCCATCCAGTGTGATGGCATCTGCCTGGCCTTCCTGAAATCGACATCCATATCATGGCTTCAGCGCGAAACGCAGGCGAATTTAGCTTCTGCTTCGGCAGCCAGATCATCACACTTCTTCTTCTCCTTAGCAGATTTTAGGCACCATTTCACTGGTGGTTCTTTGGACCCAAAAGGCCGCAGAAAATCCCACTAGGAAGGCAGCAGAGATTCTGGTCACCAGCCATTCCCATGTGAGTCTCATGGAGCAGGTCTGCAAATTGGGTCTGATACATTACCGAGGCATCCTAAGAGAATGGAAGCGAGCAGGACCTTCATGTTGCAGCGTGTTGGAGAGAGACAGAGCCACAGTAAGCAGCCTATAGACTGGGCATCGGGATGAGCTTGCAGCAAACAAGCTTAGGTTAGGTACGATTCCATGTTGATTCCATGGCTAGTCTTGTACTGATCGTTTGACAACTCGAGTGTCATTTGTCAGAGATCTAGTTTGTTGCATGACAAGTGACATTCGAGCTCCTGCAATCTTTTCCTCTTCAGTCATCCAGCCAGCACCAGCCCCTCCCCCCAAAATAAAACCCAGTAACAATCAGCATCCCGATCCAGTCAGCACCCCCAAACCCAGGAAAAATCAGCACCTGGAATCTGTAGATGAGGACAGGGTATCACTGAGGGTTTGCCATCTGAGGAATAGATTATTCAGCACTGATGACCCCCTCCCACCACCAACATAAGTAAAGTTGACAAACAGCAGCAGTAAGCCATCAGACATGAAATCATAATGTGACTTTCCCATCATGCACCAGGCACAGGGACCCTGGAAAAGGCCACACCCAGACAGCAAGGGCAAGGTAGATAACAGGTACTGAAAAAGCTGTTTATTGGTTGATTTCGTTCAAGTAAAATATTAAGACAAGCTGTGTACATAAAACAGAAAAGTTTGGTCCCTTAAAGCACATGAAGTTTTACCCAAACATGCACGCACACAAAGACACACACACCCACACACCCACCCACACACCCACACACGCACACACACGCACACACACACACACACTGACTAAAAGTCACCCCTACCCAGTGCATTATTTACAGTGAAAACACTGAGGATATCCTCGCCAAGGGCCTTGATAATCCAATCAGAAAAGGGCGCATTAACTAAAGTTGAGTGAAAAGGCATTCATCCTACGGCCCAGTCAAAAGATCGGTGATCAAATTTCTAACAAGAGAGATTTCGCAGGTTTTCAATTGGATGAAAGGATGGTGCTTCGAAATGGCTGATGCATGTCTGTTATGTCCTTAATCTCCACCCCCTCTATAGCATGCAACAAGTCAGAGCTGATCTACCCAATCAGATCAGCACACTCCAGGTGCCCCAGGTGTGTCAATTTAAAGTTAGAATTATCTTTTTTTTTGGTGGGGGGGCTTATCTGCAAACAGGTCTGCAAGGGCTTCTGTTCTTGGAAAACAAGGGAGGTAAAACATTGAAAGCCATCATTCATCCATACACACTTATTCAGTACAGAGTCACCAGGAGCTTGCAACCGATACCAGGAAGCACAAAGCACGCGACACCCTGAATGGAATCCCAGTCTGCCACAACACAGATACAGTCACACTTCATGGGCAATTTAGAGACATCAATTAGCAAAACTGCTTGTTTTTGTAGTAGGGGACAGCATGCAAACTCCATACACCTGGGCTTAGGGATCAAACCCACAACCCTAGCTATGTAAGGCTACAATGCCAACCACTGCATCACCTCACTGGAGAATAATCGAGAGACTAAGAAAAAAAAAACATAATTTTACTTAGATATTTTACTTAGACTGCTCCCATCTGGCTACATGAGAAACAGCCCATTTAGAAGCTAATTTTAGGCAGACTGCCAATTTGAGGAATATCTGAAGTCTTGTAATGTTATGCGTCCTAAGTCTTGTACCCAACACAAATTCACGGTTTAAATCCAAAGTGTCACAAACTGAGTTTCCACCACTGCGGTTAAACTCCATGGCAACCACTGTATTTTTTCTGCACAAACACTCAATCTATTTAAATCAACCAGATGGCAGAGATTTAAAAACATGGCTCTTCCAGGAAATGCAGGACTAGGCCGTGCAGTACCAGTAGGTAATCGGCACCTGAGGTCCAACTTCCACCAAGCCAAAGTCAGCTGGGTTTGCTGCATAGTGTCGATGGTTCCCTTTGGGTCCTGGATGGCGAAGGAAAGGTCACAGCCCCTGACCCCAATTCCATCTTCTGCTCAGTTACAGCCTAAACCCCATTGATTGGCGGAGAGCGATGCGGAACATACCACTGTGTGTCAGCGATTGGCTGAGGGCCCTCCACGTGCTGGACAGACAGAACATACGAACAAGCCCCCTTTGATGTGAAGGTTATATTTTAGAATCAGCAACTTTTTTTTTCTGGAAATAGGTCATATAAAAATCAAAGAAAATGGAAAAAAAAGGAAAATCCTGTAACTACATGTCAATAACTACACCCAGTCTCTGGTCCAGGATCACCATGGTGATGGCAGGCTCCCAGTTTCCCATGACCACACAGACCTCCCCTCCCTTCAGAGGAGAAGCGGGTCTGCATTGCCAAGCTGCAGCTGCCTGGAAGCCACTAACTCATTAATATGAAAAACGTTAACTGACAAGAATGACAAGAATTACGTCCTCTTCAGATATCACATGGTTTCTGGAAACCAACATCATGTGACCCACCATCTTTATTTCCCAGCAGCTCATGGCCGGTGCTGGTCTCTACAGTCAGGCCGTATTCTACAAACGCTCATTGACTTCATGTATGTGTAGCGACAGGGACCCCGTTCAGTGTTCGCTGGGTAACTGTGTCCATGGACTGTACACAGAATGGAGCAGCAGACGACCGGCTGACGGACACCGCTTAGGGCCAATTACACGGAGGGGGAGGGGCGGAGCCTGCAGCAACTGTGGGTCTGGAGTGAGCGTGATGTCAGGGTGAGGCGGGTGAGGGGCGTCACACGGCCTAATTCCTCTCCTGCACAAAGACAGTCTCTTGTGGACACAGCCCCGCCTCCTGCAGCGTGATGTCATAGTCCAAGTGAGACAGTTTCCGTCGTGGGAAGTTGGTGACGAGCTCGAAGCGTTCGTTTGGATAACCTTTAGACTGGATATGTCTCACCAGCGCCTAGAAGGAAAGCAATAGGCAGTTAACCCACGTCAGAGACCCGAAGGTGCCGGTGTCAAAAGGAAAGAAAAAACGTCCAGCGGACATACCATGAGCGTGGCCTGAGCGGACAGGGCGATCTGTTCCCGTTGCCCATCCGGGTAGCGCAGCATTAGCTGAGCCTTCGGACCTGCGGGTGGAACGTAGCCAGTCAGAGCAGGGATCAACAGGCAGAGTCCGACCTGCGGAAGCTCCTGGACGCAAGCCTTTCGGATGCACAATGCTAATGCTAATGGCTAATGTGGCATATGGAGCTGAAGTGTGTGTGTGTGTGTGTGTGTGTGTGGGGTGCAGGTTCACGTCCCAGAGTGGGTATCTCGGCTACTTTCATTGTTCTCCACCTCCTGTGACTGAGTATTTCATTCTAAAATGTCCAGTCCTCCAGTAAAACTCGCCCCTCCTAGCAGCCCATACCACTGTCGCTGGGTTGGCCCGGATTGCCATGTTCCTCAGCGCCGGGCTCGCACGCCCTCGATCCCGAGTTCTGCCTCCGCGCCGTGCCGAGACCCTCTCTGCAGAGCTGTGACGGGACCGGCGTCTCCAGGTGGTTCTTCTTGCTCTCCTCCTTCCTGTGGCTGGACTCTTTGTGTGGGGACTTCCGGTGGCGGGCGGGACTGTCTGGGCAAGGAGGTGGAGCCTGGGCGGGGCCCTCTTCGTCGGAGCCGTCCACGGAGATGAGCCCCTCGCTGTCTGAGAAGGGCTCTGCGTCCGAGTCTTCCTCAGAGCGCGAGTCCGGCCGAGTCTGCTGGGAATCATAGTGGGTCTCCTCCAGTGAGGCTCGAATAGCGGCTTCCAGCTGGCTGTCCTCGCTGGCGTCAATCAGGCTCTCCTGGGGGGCGGCGCCAAGTACAGGTAAGCAGCACAGAAAAGCGACAGGAAGGAAGAAGGCGAGAGAGGCGGGTCTGCTTACAGAGCGCGCGCGTTTGGCGGGAGGGGGGTGACTGGACAGGCCGTCGAGCTGCCCGTGCTCCGTCAGAAATCCCGTCACCTGCTCCAGGAAGGACGGCACATCTAGATGGTTCCACTCCACCATCTTCTGGCCTGGGGGGTGAAAAGCAGGAGGCGTGAAGATTCTGACGGCTACCAGGGCTTAGTGGTCAGCAGGGAGTAAGTATCACCTGTGCGGGGGTCCAGGATGGAGATGTAAGGGAACTTGTTCAGCTTGTAGAACTGGATGTAGCGCTGGCCTTCCTCGCTGTCGTGGTACACCTGAACGCAAGCGTCACACAAGTGGCATAAACCTCTGGTCCTGAGAGGGTGGGGATGTACGACATACATGGGGACAGTCCCATGCAGGGGCAGTACCTGCCAGAACACAAAATGCTCTCTGATGATGGTCTTGACGGCATCATTGCTCCACACGTCCCTGTTCAGACACTGACAAGCAAAATCCTGCACGTTCTGGATGTTGATCATCAGCCACTTGTTCTCCAGCTGTCCACAGTCCTTGGCCTACAGCAGAAGACAGAAGCTAAGACACAGCCTCTATGTACAGCAGTGCAGTGTCTATCTACAGTTCCGTGCAGAAGTCCTAGGCAGTACTACCCAGATAAACGTTTTCTTTGACTGCCTAAGACTTTTGCGCAGTACTGTACATCTTATACGGAAAAAATGAACTGTCAGTTATTGGTTGTTAAAACGCAGCCCAAATCGATAACATAAAACACAAATACTAACTTTTAAAAGCATTTTCTTATGCAAATGTTTTCAATAGGAGTTGAGGAGAGAGAGGTAGGCTAGGTGTGCATATGTAGTGTAGGCTAGCTCGATAATAGTAAACGGCGAGATCAGCCGACATAAAACAATTGGAATGCAAAAATAATTCTCAGTTGATCCTTGTCAAAATACACCACAAATGTATAACGAACAATACAAATATCAAGTTTTAAAAGCATTGTCTCATGTACAAATAGCTGTACTACATGTTTTTGATAGGAGCTGAGGGCTGGGCATTGGAGCGTCATCAGCTGGATGCCCAGGCTAACTTTGTTTAGGATTTGCGAAACTGCTCTTGGAAGGGAACTGGTTCATATCTTGGGGGCTTCCTGTTTATGGTACGTTGTACAGTGCGCAGTATGTAGTATATTCTGTATAGCATGTATGGTGATTACTGTGTAGCACACACTATGCAGTATACAGCGACACTGAGTAGGATCTCACCGTCTCAAAGCTGCCCTTGTGCATTAGCTCAATGGGGGGCCTAAACAGGTCTGCCAGGGTGCTGAGTTTCTTATCCACTGTGCTGCCATTTCTCAGCTCTTGCTCCTGTCGGACTGACACCATCGCAAAGGGTCACAAAGCCATCAGCCAGTGTCCACATGGCACCCCGCCCCACGACACGACAAGACACGAGGTCGGCGAACCCGCAAGCAGGTCTGCAGCCTTACTGGTCTCTGTCTGGAAGTCTCGGAAGCCGTCAAAGATGGATCTGGCTGGCCGTCGTCTTTTTGGCACTGCCGGAGACAAGAGCGAGCATGCAGACAGCCTGGTGAGCCTCGGCCTCCCGGTGAAGACCGTCAGGACAACGATGGCAAAAACCGTACCTCCATACAGTGGCTCTGGTTCCACCAGGATGTCTTGCTTCTGTGGTATAGGGGCTCGCACCTCCTCCCTGTGGAGAGAAAGTGATAAGCCCAAGACCTAAAAAAAAAACCCCACCCATGGCACACCCCATACATGACATAAGCTGTGCACAGCTAGCAGTTCAATACTCACTCTGTAGGGGGTGCTCTACTGCTGGAGGCCCCTGCAGAGCTGGAGCTGGTGCTAGGCTCTTCAACCATACCCCCTCCATCCAGAAACATAGTGACAGCCATCTCCAGGTTATTGTCACAAGCTTCTAGCATGTGTTTCCCAACACTCTCAGTCGCACCTGTGGATGTGCAACTGTCACACAGAGACTATGCGCACGCACTAACATTTCAATTAGGTATTGGCAGGTTAGCGCAGCAAATAAAGGACGGACCCGAAAGGCTTCGGATTCAACTTATTGCTCTGTTCAGATATGAGACACTTTTTAAAAATAAAAATAAAGGGTACTTTTTACTCAACTGCCAAGATATACCTTGTTATTTCTTTAAAAAAAAAAAAAAAAAAACGCACCAAAATTATCCATTAATTTTTCAACGATTCGAACAAAAAGTACTGGTCAATTTTACCCTCAATTTCTCCATAGAATCCCACTAAACTGGATACCAAAATAAAGCTGGAAAAACAAAGTTTTTCAGGAGATTTGCAGCAAAGCCCCACAATCACCTGCATCAGGTCAGGGGGTACCCTGTTAGCCATGTCTCAAAAGAGTTAAAGATAATGACTGGTCTTTTTTGTGTCTTTCCTTGGTACCAAAATTTTTAAATCTAACCTAATCCATGATCCCATTTTCACACGTCTTTTTAACATCTTCAAATTATTTTCAAAATTATCATCACCGTCCTAAGGAACAATTTCTCAATGGGTCTTAGAAACGTCTAATGTATTTCTGCAAAAGAGAGCATAATATCTTCGTAAATATCACCGCCTATTCCGAAAATTAGGAAACAGGAGCCCAGATTGGCAAAAGGGTCAATAATTAATAGGTTTCATGACGGTGGGAGTCACCGAAGCGGTTTAAAACGTGAAAGTTTATTACGGCTGATTAATCAAAGCGCAACATATGACTGCACGCATTGCGCATGCGCGAAAGATGGCGACCCGTAAATTAATCAACAGGCGCTTCATGCAGTTCTGATAAACACACCAGTCGTGTACATTTCTAAAGTCGGCAATGCTTATGAGGGTTCGACACCTAAGAACTAGTAAAGGAACAAACACAGTAAGAGAGAAACAGCCAGTTCAATGGTCAATTGGCAGACCAAAATGATGTAAGGCACCACAACTACCCCAACATCCTCTCTTGCGCCCGATGCGTTTGTTTTAATTAAGCAACATCCCTGCTTCATAAGTTTATCTGGCGAGCAGCAAGTTTTGCCGGGCTGCCTGTTGACACTTCTACTACTGTGGCCACATCATCTGAAAAACGTGTAAGAGATGCCGGTGGAGCCAGCATTCCTCCTGGGTTGTGCTGCTTGAAGCCCAGCTGTCCCGGGTTAGGAAGAGCCTGGCCAGCTCCGTTACAGGAAAAGCAGCCCAAGCCCGTGTCTATAATGTGCAAATAACACCAAGCGCTGTACCGGACTGTCAAAAAGTAACTTTATGCACGACCCCATACAGCTTTCCTCCAATATTACTCCAATTTTGACCATTTTTCCTCGCTGAAATGGGCAATATGAGATGTCGGTGGCCACGCACGGCTGCCCATCTCTTCCTTTCGTTGTAGGCTTTTCTCCTGCTGACAGAGGGGGCAGTAGTTTCTAATGCCCCTTCAGTCCTGACTACGCAGTTTTCCCTACTTATTTCGCGGGCTCATTGTTTTGACAGCAATTTATATGAAGTAAAATTGAAATAAGTGTGAACAAAACGTGTTTACCCGTTATGGCTGTAAATTGCTGTATTAACCCGTTCAGCCCCAGAGCTGATGTATCCCCGATCGCCGCCATCTTACCGCCGCCGACAACAACACGGCTGTGCGCCTGCGCACCTAACTACGATAGCGGCGACATCATCCGTCATAGGATGCCTCGTAGGATTATGGGTGTTGTATTTCCTCCACTGGACTGCTTTTTTTCCCTAATTTTTTTTTAACTTTAAAAACATAAGTGCTTAAGGAACCTGCCCCGTTTGCCGCTGTAAAAATGATCAAACATCCATCTAGTTCTCTATAAATTTCTCCTTGTCTTTTTTCTGAGAAGGTGAAAAACACAGCGCCATCTACCGTTGAGACTTCCACAAGATTTACACTAGATCCTCTCTTTGCACATACATACAGCATGCAGTTTTTATCGTCTCAACTAAATTTGCAAAGTAAACATTCAACATAAAAGGTAATCAGGCATATAACAACGACTTTCTGGCCTCAGTGTACAGATAGTTAATAGATGGTTTTGAGCAAAATACAACAAAATCAGGTAAAACATAATGATTTTTTACCCAATTTTATTTTATATTTTATGATACATTCAGTTTAAAACAGTCAACCAAGCACTTGAAAAACATTAAGCAAAAAAGCAAATGATTTCTGAAGACCCTCTTCACTATTTATGAAACACTAGCAGTGTGTGACTTGCCTCAGTGACAGAGCCCAGTGCTCTGAGCAATCTCCCTCGAAGCAGACTGATGTGGGCTGATGCGGGCCTCTGCCCCCTCCTTAGCACCCCCACAGCCTCAACCAGAGCACCAGAGAAATGCAACCATACTGGACAACATGCTAGTGCAAGACCAACCAACACAGCCTAAATGGAAACAAATGCAGTCTGCATGGAAGGAAATTGTTCTTGCACGTTTATTCTTTAAAAACACTGGAGATTTTTTTTTTGTTTTTAAAAAAAGGAAAACCTTACTGTGAAGGATTTGCCCCCCAAAATTATGGGACCTGTCAGAGATCCTGCAATAAACTTTGCTTGGTTAGTCAGATTCCCTCACAATTGAAAAGACAAGAAGGGGAGAATCTGTGTGCATGACAAGGGCTGCAGATGGTTGTAAGGAACAGGAGTCACGAGTTAAAGATTAGGGTGTCTCACTTGCCTTAGTCTCGGACTGAGAACCACAAGGTGCTGCACTTCTATTGCTGTTAAGACTGTTACCAAACTCCCAGAATGCACTGCTTCCTGTAAGAGGCTATAGTCGTCTGCATGTGATGGGGGTGTGGGACAGTGACATGCACAAACCAAATCATCAAGCTCTTGGGAGGAGATTATTCACACCTTCCAGCAAGAGTCCAAATAACTGTGACTTCATTGGTATAGGTAGAATAACTGTACATGTACAAATGTATGCATGACTGTGTATTTGCACGTATACGTGTGCAAGAGTGAGACTGATGATGAGATGGCCAGGGTCTTGTGGGGAATCACAGGCAGGACCAATCAGAAGCGGATGAAAGTTGCATCGATCTGCCGCACGCTGGGCAATGCCAGCATGATCTTGCGGCGGTACTGTGGGTCCTTCTGAAGGGGGTTCCTCTCCAGATACACCGTCTCCAAGTGTTTGGCATTTTGCAGCTCGTCAAGGTCAGCCCAGTTCTCTATCTGGTTATCGTTCATCTGAGACAGACCCGGAGAGCAACTATTATTCCAAAAGCACACGGAAATTACAATTCTTTACAATTTTCTGCAAGAATCCTAAAATACAATTAAGTTTATTTAGTTCTCTCATTCCCTCCCACTCTCCTTGCTCTTCATGCATTCCTCACCCAGAACTCCTGGAGCTCTGTCAGATGACTGATGTTCTCAATCTTCTTGACGCGATTGGCAGCGATGTCCAGAGTTGTCAGCTTTTTCTATCAGAGACCGTGCGACCAGACCAAGAAGGCAGAACGTGAAGCGGGAATAGACAAGGACTGCACTGCCTTTTGCCAATACTACTCCACAATAAACTCCCCATCACCTTTCGAGATTCATTACCGTCTTATCAGGAAGCCAGCACCTTTAAAGCACGCCCTAACCCTACTCACATTTAAGTATCCAACATAGTATTAACAGCAAAAGATGATAGACATCACAGTAGATGAGATATCTCATACTCTAAACCAGGGGTTCTCAACGTCTCGACCATGGTCTAGATGCGGACTGAACTGCAAATTAATCTGGTCCCAGCCAATAATACATCTTATGAACCAGTATAGTTAACATAAAAAGGCTTAATGTGGTTTGAAGCAGAAAAATACAACGTAGAACAACCAAATTTCCCACATACATAACTCATAATCCCCCATCGAAATGATCAGCAAACATTAAACCAGTCTTTACGTCAAGGTCCCGCTATTGTGATATAATGACGTCTAATATCGAAAGTTATCGCTAATTCATGAAATTGTGTTTTTATTATTGAAAACTAGCTTTGAACATAAGTCTGATGAGGACCATTGATCAAAAACTTTGAGAACCCCTGTTCTAAACCATCCACTGTGTTGCCACACGTTACATTAGGTCTGCAGTCCTGTATGTGTAAACTTTGCAGGAGTATTATCTACGCTGGGGTGCCGGGCATGGTGTGTATATGTCACATAGACCTTTCATAAGCATGTCAGTAAGGAGGTGCGGACAGGCGAACATTGTGCAGACTCACATTGGATTCCAGGCCTTCAAGGACCTCAATGCCGTTATGACTCAGGTAGAGCTCCCTCAGGTTGACCAGGCTCCCCAAACCTTCAATTTTGGTTATGCGGTTACTCTGAAGGATGTAGCAGCACACAAAGTTACAGGCACATAAACAAACACATGCACACACCCAAATGCATGCATGCATGTCTGGGATGTACCTGGATACTGAGGACAGTCAGGTTATGTAATCCTTCAAGGTTCTGCAGCTGAGTGATCTTATTGGTGCCCAGAAACAGGCTGGTCAGTGAGGAGAGAGCGTCCAGGTTTTCAATCACCTATAGAGGATACATCACATGACTATCAGCATCATTGGTGCATGTTGACAAGAACTCCTCTTAAGAGAGGATGGGTATTGGCATTAGCTACACGAGGAAGCCCTCACCCGGATTCGGTTTGAGCCCAGCTCTAGCATCTCCAGGTTGGTCAGATGGTCCAAATTTTCAATACGGCTTATTTTGTTGTGCAGCAAGAAGAGCTTCTTCAGGCCCGTGAGCCGATCTAGAGCCTCCACTTTACGAAGAATGTTGAAGGAAACATCCAGAACCCTGGAGGTCAATAAAGACACAGCTCTGTGAGCACTGTATGAAACCCCACCCATGTATACAGTGCACACTGCAAACTACTGGACATCGAACAGTGTACATGGATGTAGGAGGACAAGAAAACTCACTGCAGCTGGGTCAGGGTCTCTAAGTTCTCCAGACGCCGGATCTGGTTATCATAAATGTCCAGCTCTCGGAGAGAGACCAGACTATCCAGATTTTCAATTCGTTTAATGAGGTTCTGTCTCAGCGACAGTGTCTACCAGAAGAAAAAAAAAAACAGATGACCCAGAAAAATCACACACATGCTTCAAGAAGGTCAAAGTCAGGACGGACCTGAGGACGCAGACTCTCCCCAAACATACACCCTGACCTCAACCACAAACACACAGACCTTCGCCTTCTGTAAGACCTCCAGCCCTTCGATCTTCCCAATACGACAGTGAACCAGATCCACATCCTAGATGGAGACAGGAAGATGGGACAGCATAGCACTAAGACTTGGTTCTGACTGTACACTACATTATGCTTCAGGAAGATCCAAAAATAAACACCCCCTCCTGGTGTGAAACTTCACCTCTTCCTCTGGGTCTAGTGTTATGGTGTCCATGTCGACTGGGGACTCCTCCTTCTCTGAAGATGGCACAGGTGGTCATTTCCATAAGAAGGGAGTGGGGAGAGAAGGACCAGGCTGGATTAAAACATCATGCACTGCTTTGATTCCCGCATGAGATCCAAATGCCAGGGAGATAATCATCTCACCTGACAAGGGCGGCTGCTGGGGATCCAGCTCCCCATTCAGGCTCCTTCGCTTAATCTCATCATCTCCAGACTCTTCCGACTCACCCTTCCTGTCCACTGAAAACAGAGCAGGTGGTGTTATTGAGAAGCAGCATCACCTACACCTTCTAGTTTACGGGCGTTCTATACAGAGGCTAGGCAAAAGGTTTTGCATCGCTTTCCACAGTACTGCAGTGCTGATCTAAATGTCATTGTCTAGGGGATACGGACAAGATAAGTACAACTCAGCTGGCAAACTGCACGCCATCTACACCACTGGACTCGTAAAGTAGGCAGGGAAGAGACACATCTCGTCATTTTTCTGCATTAATACAAAATATCACTAACATCCCACGGATCACGCGGTCTAATTGAGCCTAACTTAACGATTCCCATCAACAACTACGTACATCCATCTTTCACCAACCGGGCGGGTTTGACTCGCACACAAATATAATCGAAGTAAGAAACTCAGCCAGCTTAATGGCAAACAGAAATATGACGCAGCAGAAACAGGCTAATATCCACCCGAAATGTGCAGGCATCTTCAGCCGGACTGAACGTGCAGTGGCAGGCGTGGTTCGTCGGCTTGTAAGATAGCATGATGTGCCTGTCCAATGCACTTCTTGATTTGAAACGTGATTGAACAGCATGCCATAATGTTAACGTTAAAGATGCCCGATCGCGAGCTTGATGAAGCACAGCACCGAGCAGCGTAGCCAGCGCTTTCCATGTAAATGAAGCTTATGCACAGGGCTGCATAACTAAGCGTCGTTTAGGCTAATTCAGAACACGGCCCACGCCCGAAGAAATAAACACAGCCAAAGAACCGAAGCCCACCGTCATAGCCAAACTGCTGCAGCGCCACAGCAAAGCAGTGCAATCTCACCTTCCATTGCTTGTGGCTCGCCTACGGACATAGAAGCCATCTTCCCTGGAGAACCCGCCTACATGTTACTGACAGTTCCGTCGGCCAATAGAAAAGCGGGGCCGCGCTGCGTCACGCGGCTCTGTGACGGCGAACCGCAGACGAGTTCCCGAGTTCGTTTGAAGTAGGGCATCTTCATAAATAAGAATTACGCCATTGAATATTTTGCGGAATATTGAAAAATATGTCCCTTATTGGCAATATTAATTACGTTAATATAAGAAATTCACTTCGTGAAACTCAAATTATATTGTTGATATGATTTTATTTGAATGAACCATCTTTATTTGATATGTTTTTATAGTTAACGTTTTCTGTCTCGTTCTAGGTTACTAATAAACGTTAGTTATTTTACTGTTTTCAGACTGAGAAATTGTAATCTAGATTTATGTGGGAATAATGCATAAAATATATGCAATTATTACGGAAACTATAATAAAAGTATTTAAACTCATTATTACCCAAATTGGATCATATAAGTAGATGTATGAATTAAGTGTACATTTTAGGCTGGTGGAAAACTACAATGTCCAAGTTTACATTCTGATTACTGAAAAGTACTGTCCTTAACATTCTAACGTATAAAGATATAGAGGTATATTTTTCTGTTTATCTTTTCCTCTGATACAGAACGCCAATCATTGAAAATATTATATAGCAGCCATATAATGTATTGTGCAAATAAGAAATAGCTTAGTGATCTGTGTGTTCTGAAACCTGGTGCGCATTTAGGTTTGAGTTTCCCAAAGCCTTCTTAATGCTACGTCTGTTAAAAGATAGAACTTACGAACGACGTATTGTACGTAATCTACTTAAAATCTTGACAGCTTGTCCATAAGCAATCACGTGAAGCACCTGTACCAGGGCTAATGGTTTTACCTTGTTTAACATGTTTACATTATACCCAAAAATAAATGCATGGTACCCCTGCCTTAATTGCTACCTAAGGTACCTGGGGTACAGGCACTGGGCGTCTATGTAACTCTGGCCAGTATAAGCAGCTGGAAGATGGATGGATGGTTTGAGAAAAGGATTGTCAGCTTCGGCACACTTTTACCAAGCACTTAAAAAGTAAACTTTTATATTATCGCGACCACATGGTTGCAACTGATAAACCCCAATTCACCTAGTTGTAGGGTTTTGGTCAGCAAGACAAATGAACATGAACATGACGTACGACCTCAATTTTACGTACTGAACCACTGCACCATCCAAAAAATAATATACAAATTATAAATATACCCGAAAAAGTTTATGGGTGCGCCCCATTACTTGCAGGAGCAAAAAACACACGCTGTATTAGCAACTTCAGTGTTCCGAAGTCACCACTGACAGAGTAGTGTCATTTATATCATACTACTCACTACTGCATGTTCCACCCGGACACCTTTTAGCGCTGCACCGTAACATGATCAACGGAAACAAAACCCGAAATTCTGTGGGAATTCAAGTACTTTGGCAACTACTCCCTTTTCCTTTTTGTTGATTTCAAAAAATCCATTTGAATACATTCTGAAACACTTGTATGGGTTAAGATGGGAGTACCGAAGTTTTACCGATGGATTTCGGAGCGGTATCCGTGTCTTAGTGAAGTTGTCAAGGAACATCAGGTATGTTATGGATTTAAGGCTAAGTGAAGTAGCAGGCCCGTCAATGGTGTATAAATTATAACCCGAATATTTGAATACCCGGCATCTTTAAAAGGCATAACACATCTAATCTAGGTGTTTAACCTCGGCTACATTGTCTGTCATGTAATAATCTAAACTTTTTTTTGTCTGTAGTGAGCCAGACGTTTGGTAAGGTTGACCCTCGAACTAGCAGTTGACTGTACAGGTCATTTGGCTACTTCATCTCGGTAGATGATTAACGGTGTGTTCAAGCTGCTTCGTTATATAGCTAATTATTTGTATAATTTAGGGTCCACGACCATAACCAGGTCCATAACCAGATGGCAGAAGGATTGGGATGTTGAATATGTACAGATGAATTTAAGGCTTCGGAAGACTTACAAATACTGCGCAAAATAAGTTTACAAAGTAGTTTGCAAAACACGACGCAAATGACAACGACAAAGGCGATTGCAGTTACCGTGGAAAAAAAATGGCTTTGGCTTTTCGGGTGATCTGTTGCCGAAAGTGCCTCGTATTACGCTACATGCTGCTTGTCCATGCAGGGGTGACACTGATCTGGGATACTGTGACCTCCTGCTCTGGTTTTGCTACACTGTTGTAATAGCTGCGAATTAAATGCAAATGAGAGACCACAGTTATACTCCCACTTGTTTACATATTAAATATTTAAGTATAAATACTTAATATATTTTTATATTAAATAATTAATTCAGTGTAATTATATCATCTAAAGGGGGACATGATCCAGGTATATAAGATTCTAACAGGTCTGGATGTTGTCCAACCAAATAGTCATTTCAATATTAGTTCAAATGCAAGAACTCATGGCCATAGGTGGAAATTAGCAGGAGAACATTTTAAAATGGATTTGAGAAAGCACTTCTTTACACAGCGTGTAGTTCAGGTATGGAGTAGTCTTCCTGTTAGTGTAATGTAAGCTAAAACCTTGGGTTCCTTTAAATCTGAGCTAGATAAGATTTTAACAACTCTGAGCCATTAGTTGAATTCTTCCCAAATGAGCTTGATGGGCTGAATGGCCTCCTCTCATTTGTAAATTTCTTATCTTCTTATGTTCTTATTAGGCGTTAATCATGCTGGATTATTTCACGAAAGAGATCCTTGTACTCGGTGCTTTTGTGTTTCTTTAGGCTCCTGGTCTGATGATGTCAGATGTTTATTCTTTCCTTTTCTAGATTCCTGAATTTGACAACCTCTACTTGGACATGAATGGCATCATCCATCAATGCTCCCACCCTAATGATGAAGATGTGCACTTTCGTATCTCGGAGGAAAAGATCTTCGCAGATATTTTCCACTACTTGGAGGTGCTCTTTCGCATCATCAAGCCACGCAAGGTGTTCTTTATGGCCGTGGACGGTGTGGCTCCACGGGCAAAGATGAACCAGCAGAGAGGAAGACGATTTAGGTACCTCCAGGGGTCTGACGGGAACATGTGGAATCGGAGAGTTCTGGGATTCTGTTTGAAAAGTCTCTATTCTTGTTGTACTTGTTAAGGTCAGCAAAAGAGGCTGAGGATAAGATTAAGAAGGCATTAGAGAAGGGTGAAGTGCTCCCAACGGAGGCAAGGTTTGACTCCAACTGCATCACCCCAGGTATTATGGATATTTGAGTTGTTGTGGATGGTGCTCATTTTGGCTTTGGCTTTGCTGCTAAGAACAAAAGCATCTTTTCCTGCAGGGACAGATTTCATGGCCAGACTCCAGAAGCAGCTGAAATATTTTGTCCACAGCAAACTGTCATCGGACAAGTTATGGCAGGGAGTCAGCGTCTATCTCTCTGGCCACGAGGTGAGAGTGGAGCAGGGCGTGGCTTTACTTGATGCTAGCTTAACTTGTGACCCTCATGTAAACATGCCTATGTATCTGATCAGACGCCTGGAGAAGGAGAACACAAGATCATGGAGTTTCTTCGTTCGGAGACTGCCAAGCCGAGTTATGATCCAAACACTAGACACTGTCTGTATGGCCTAGATGCTGACCTGGTAGGTCGTCATAAGTGGTCACTATACTCCTTGCATATTTTGAGCATGGACTGTTTACTTATGAGTTGGGTTTCCTGTATACAAATAAGTGCATTTCTGTAGATAAGTAGTGCAGCTCTCTGATTGGCCTCTGTAATATGGGTGATGCAGCTCTCCGGTTGGGTAAAAAGTGTTTCCCTGCTGTAGATCATGCTTGGGCTGGTCAGCCACCAACCGCATTTTTCTCTGCTGAGAGAAGAGGTTCGCTTCGGGGGTAAAAAGTCTCAGAAAAGGTATGTAGACTTGTTGTGAAACTAAAAGCGCTGATCCGATGTTCTGTGTGATTTTGCACAAGCTGGGTCACCTTGTTTCTGTCTCAGGATAACAGCTCCTGAGGAGACCACTTTCCACCTGCTGCACCTGTCCCTCATGAGGGAATACATTGACTATGAGTTCTCTGCACTAAAGGTGAGCAGTTTAGCTCTTTGGCATTCTGTTGTTCACTTGGAAGCCTTATATTATACCCAGACCTCAGAATTAAAGTTGGCTGCGCCCTTCATCAACATAATGTTGTCTCATTGAACTTCTTGTACACACAGAACTGTCCAACCTCTATCTGTGGATTTGTTGCTGTGGTGTTTGTACATGCAAAATACCACGTAACGCATCGTTATCTATTGCTAACAATGGCTAACAATGAACATGACTAGAACTGGTATTGCGAAATGGCTTTCCGACTTGTTGTACTGGCATGCAGTTAACTTGGGTGTGACGTCATTACCAGCTTCGACTTTGGACCTCCAAGGTAAACAGAACGCAGTATTAGCCCTCAGACTGGGGCAGATACTAAGGATAGTACCGGGGTAAACATCCCTTTTATTGCCATGCATTGATTGATCCACCGATGCATTGTTTGAGCAGAATCGGATCACATTCGATTACGACTTGGAGCGAATCATTGATGACTGGATACTGATGGGCTTCCTGGTGGGAAACGACTTCATTCCTCATCTACCTCACCTGCACATCGACCAGGACGCTCTGCCCCTGCTGTACCGTACCTACATCAGCGTGCTGCCCAAACTCGGAGGTGGGTGGGCTCATCCACAGGCTGCTGCTCGGCATGCTGCTGATCGGCATGCTGCTGATCCATCTCGGCTGTGAATCTCCACAGATGCTCAGGTTCACTCTGTGTCACCAGGTTATCTCAATGAGAACGGGAACCTGAACTTGGCTAACTTCGAGAAGTACCTGGAGACACTCTCCCAGGTGAGTCTCTGCCCACTGGAGTGTCCTGATCGCTGCAGAAAGTAGGCCTGGATATCGTTAAAAAATTTTTGATACCAGTACCATGGAAACCACAATTTCTATACCGGTTCCTGAACAATACTTTTTTTGATGGCAATATGTTTAAAATCAAATTCAACAACAACAAAAATACATCAAACGGTACGATCTTGTATTTGAACAGGTCGTTTTGTTAGTTATTCAGGGGGATCGATTGCGACCATAGCGGGACATAGCCTTTTATTTATATTTTACTTATACGACCCGTGACATGTTCTATCCATCCATCCATTTTCTGGAACCACTTATCCTGTTCAGGGTCATGGGGGGTCCGGAGCCTATCCTGGAGGCTATGGGCACAAGTCGGGGAACAACCTAAGGGCAGACACACACACACACACCTATGGGCAATTTGGTAACTCCAATCAGCCTCAGCGGTGGGGGGGGGGGACCAGAGCACCTCGAGGAAACCCCATGGTGACATGTGGAGAACATGCAAACTTCACATACATGGAACCCAGCAGAGGTGTGAGGCGACAGTGTTAACCCCTGCACCACCGTGCCACTCCACAACATGTTTATGATTCATAACAAAACTGAGCTTTCATTTCCCCCCCAATAAAAAAAAAAAAAACAACGTTACATTATCCTGCTAATAAGCGCTGGCACATTTCAGCACTTCACACACACATGCATACACATACACACCAATTCTTGCTTTCTCCAGGTGTTTCATGTGATATACAACAATGTGGTCAGTCACTATATGGGGGCATATTTGCAAGTTGCACTGGTGCGTCTAGTTATAAAATTTGGTCGCCCTGTCACCTTGTTGTAGTCTGGAACCCTGTGGAGTGACAAAAAACCACAACTTGCACGCATAAACCAGTTCGCAAGTTTGTCTCTGGGCATACGTTTTTCCTTCCGACCTCTATGACATGTAACGTTACGTCAGACAGCTAATCACCAGCGATTTCAGATCTTTACACAAGTATGCTGCATGCTTATTAGCTTGCAGATGCTGAGATTTACTGTTCAGGTGTTGGGATTTGGCACCGAAAGCTCTCGCTTCTCCTGACTTCCAGTTCGACCGTGAGCACTTCAGCGAGATCTTCGTGGATCTGAAATGGTTCGAGAGCAAGGTGGGGAACAAATACCTGAACGAAGCAGCTGGCCTGGCAGCAGAGGAAGTTCGAGGGCGGGACAGCAAGAAGAAGAAAAAGGTGGGGAGGTGGAGCCCCCGTCTGGCCATGTAGTGCACTGCTCATCCACAGTAGGTGAGGCTCATCATTGTGTCCTATTCACTCAGGTGCCTGAAGGCTCTCTCTGTCTGGCTGCTCTGGATGGGGGACAGGATTCCGACGGCCCCCCCACCAAAGGTACCTTGTGTGAGTTTACGCATGCTGATTCTTCTGCCCTTTTCTGCCCTCCTGACTTCCTGGTTTCCGTCGTGCCCCAGAATGCTCGGAGGAGGACGGCGAGGACGACGATATGTTCGAGACGGAGTTTCGCCAGTACAAGCGATCATACTACATGACCAAGATGGGGGTGGAGCTGGTGTCTGAGTGAGTCACCTGCTGAACCACAAACTCTCCCTCGCGCTCCGCTTGCTCACAGTGTTTGAGTGCAGGTCTGTCGTCTTTCCAGCGAATTCCTGGCCAGCCAGGCACGGTGCTACGTGGAGGGAATTCAGTGGATTCTTCACTACTACTACCACGGAGTTCAGTCATGGGGCTGGTGAGTAAGTCATCAACGCCCGACTGGGTCTGCTCCTGTCAGTCTCTTACCTGTCCTCCTCTCCTAGGTATTACCCATCCCACTATGCTCCCTTCCTGTCTGACATTCGTAACATCGCTGACGTGCAGCTGACCTTCCAGAAGGGGGCGCCATTCATGCCCTTCCAGCAGCTCTTGGGAGTGCTGCCTGCAGCCAGTAAGGACCTGCTACCCCAGTGCTACCAGGTACAGCCAGAAAACTGGCACACTCTCTACACACACACACACACACACACACACACACACACACAGGTTCCTGAAGGAGTATTCATTCCTTCACTGGTGACACACTCCTCCCCCAGCACCTGATGACATCAGAGAGCTCCCCCATCAAAGATTACTATCCTCTCGACTTCAAGATGGACCTGAATGGCAAGCAGCAGGACTGGGAGGCTGTGGTTCTCATTCCCTTCATCGACGAGGTGAGCGACCCGACCACATGCATTGAAAGCTGGGTACCTGCATTTCTCCATGCTGAGATCTCCTGTCTGTCCTTCTGTCCTTCAACAGAAGCGCTTGCTTGCTGCCATGGAGTCTTACACTAGTCTGCTGAGTGCCGAGGAGAAGGCGAGGAACAGGCACTCTGAGTGTGCCCTGTGCCGCTATCATGGAGATGAGGACTTCAACTACAGATCCCCGCTGCCAGGGACCTTCCCAGACGTCGTTCACTGCCACGTCAGGTCTGTGGGCATGCTCTCTCTTGCAGACACATGCATGCATGTGCACACTGGTTCTCAGTGCCAGGAACATGACTGTTCATTTCCAGGGAGACCTTGATACCCTTGGACGCCTGGCAGGTGCCCACGGGGCATGTGGCTCGGCGCTTGGACCCCAGCACTCTGTACTTCTGTGGGTTTCCCACCCTCAAGCACATTCGGCACAAGGTAGATGCCCCATCCACGCCCTACTGGGACGCCGGGCCGCCTGTCCTCGCGCTGACCGACCCGTCTCTCCCCAGTTCTATAAGAAGAAGAACGGAGTGGTGGTGTTTCAGCAGAGCAGCCGAGGAGAGAACATGATGCTGGACGTCTTGCCATCTAAGGAGGAGCCGGTGAGGCTGCCTGGGGGCGTGGCCAGGCAGTGCTTGGGTGTGGCCAGGGGGTGTGGCCAGGCAGTGTTTGGGTGTGGCCAGGGGTGGAGTGTTCTGGGGGTATGGCCAGGGGTGGAGTGTTCTTGGGGGTGTGGCAGGAAGTACTGAGACCTGCACTGTCCACAGGTGGAAGCAGTGGCGACCCTGGTTCTGGGAAAGGCTATATTCGTTAACTGGCCTCACCTAGCAGAAGCACGCGTCGTCGCCGTATCCGACGGGGAGACTAAGTAAGAGCATCATCATTGTCCTGCATCGCCCCGCCCCCAT